>MCFL01000280.1:0-31035 GCA_002102555.1 Catenaria anguillulae PL171 | reverse complement strand
ACTAAAATCACAGTTGCCCATGTACACAACAGCCTATTTCAACGCTCGACATGGATCAATCACAACCCGTTCTGCTCTTGGACGAACGGACGCTTCGGAATTCAGTCGTTTGCTCTGCACTTGGTGCCGCAATATCCTTAGCCTGCTCCGTGAGCCTCGTCCGCCGTGCATTTGCTGAGCAGCTCGGCCACCAATTCATGGCCTCGGATTCTGCCATTCAGTTCATGACTCGCCGATGTAAGTTGTTGTTTCTCGCGTCAGTCCTCACCTTTATCGACGCGGTACGGAACCTCGCGCAATGGTTGATGCTATGGGACGGCCGTTACATACCGGATCTACTGCTTGTTCGCATCGTTTACCTCTTCACGTTTATCGTTGCCCTACCGCTTCAAACGTATGCGACGTGTCAGCGATGTGCTGTTGTTGTGACAAGCAAACCCGAGCAGCGCGCGAGGTTTCTTTGGGGCACAATGTGGACCTGCGCTCTTTCAACGCTCGTGGTTCAGGGAGGGATCATTTATCGAATACTGGAGCTGTCGCAAAGCGGAGCAAGCACGACCTCACGGCCCTGGTTGGACACGACATTTGTCCCCAACTCGGTCATTGCCTTCTCGGCGATTTTCCCATTCATCATCATGGCCTCGTCAACTTGGGCACTTTCAGTCAACGTTTCTCGGGGACGAATCAAAACCAAGCGGCGGGACGGCGGCGCAGCGGTTGGACAATCTGGATCCCTGCCGTCCCAATCCACCTCTCAAATCGGCAGCGCATCCATCTCTGTCCCCGCCGAATCTGCCATCGGGGTGGCAAATCAATCTGAAGTGGCGCTGCAATCTGCTCGTAACCGAACTTACTCGACCCTTGCCTCTGTATCCACAGCGGTCCTGTCGGCCGCCAAGCGAACCAAACGAGTCGTCACCTCCGGATCCAATCGGCAGAACGGCCAATTCATGTACCCGCTATCGCGCACATTTATCGTTCTCTCATTTGCACTCATATCCCTTTGGATCTTTGCCATGGCAGCGTCCATTCTCGAGTTTTTACCCTACACGCGCACAAATGCGTTGAACTCGGCACTGAACGCAACGTGCATTGCTGTGGAGGCGTCGTTTGAGAAACTGCTCCGGTGTGCCAAGCAGGCGCAGCAGAAAAAGGACAAGGAGTTGGCCATGAATAGCACGTTTGGCGGTGTGACTGAAGATGTGGCAATGGAGCAGAGTCAGGCGGACGTTGAGTCGCACAGGCTCGGCACTGAGCTGGTTGTTCCGGCGGCGGCTCGCACTCATACAACATGATTGGTTAATGAATACCTCCATTTGTATATAACCTACTGCAAGCTGCCAGTCGCAGAACATCGTGTGCCTCCATGATTGTCCTAGTGACTGACCTGTGTAAATGTACTGTCTGGGATTCAATCAGACACTGATGGCAGTTGAATGAAGAATCAGGAGACCCCAAGCACCTGCTCCCCAAATGCACCATGTCCATGCCATTCCTCCAGGATCCCGCCACATCCGTCAACACGATTGGCCTGTCCATAGTCAGCGGGCTCATCTGTTCCGTGTGCGCTTCCATTCTCTTCCGCAGCGCATTTGCCGAGCAGCTTGGCCACCGATTCATGTCCAACGACTCGGCTATTCAATACATGACCCGGCGGTCCAGGCTGCTCTTTATAGTGTCTGTGCTCAACGTGGGCGAATCGCTCAGAAATGGCATCCAGTCGACGCTTCTCTACATCAACACGACGCGGCCAAACTTTTTCGTCATTCGCGTCATGTACTTGTGCACATTTGGGCTGTCGCTTCCGCTACAAGCATATGCAACGTGCCAGAGATGCGCCGTCATTGTGACTAAAGAGCCTGTCCAGCGCCAGCGGTTTTTACTAGTCACGTTTTGGGTGATTCTCATCTGCTGGCTCGTTTTCGAGGGTGGGCTCATCAAATACATTGTCATTGTTGCAAGCAAAGGGTCGAGCGCCAGTGACCAGGAATGGTTTTCAACGTCGTATGTTGATGCCCCCATTGTCGTGTTTATGGCAGTCCTGCCGCTAGTCATCATGGCATCGACAGCGTGGGCATTGTCGGCCAATTTGCAAAGTGGGTCACCGGCTGGCCGATTGAGGCATGATCGAGGCGCCGCGCTTCCCACGACGTCATCAGACACTGGTGCTGGTGGCAGCTCGTCAAAACCTGCGGCGGCCATGCAATCCGAGGGGTCGCTGCCCAGCAGCGCGACTCAGGACTCGAGCAGCAATAACCTTGGCAACTCTGACCCCGTGGCGGACGCGCGCCCACTGCCTGTGCCGGAAAGGCGTCAATCCCGACTGTCTTCCTTTTCCAAATCCATGCGCACATCCATGGGCAGCATCCGGTCGCGCAAACCATCCCGCACAAGTACATCCAAACACAGCCAGCTCACGTACCCCTTGTCGCGCACGTTTATTGTGCTTTCGGTGACCATGATTGCTCTGTGGACATTTGGTATCCTTGCCATTGTCGTTGACATTTGCCCAAAACAATCCGATCCAACCCTCAACATGTTCTTGTCGTCGCTGTGCGTTGCCGTTGAGGCGTCATTTGAGACGCTGCTCAGGAAGGTGACACGGGCGCACAAGCGCAAGCAAGAGGAGAGGCAGGTCGATAAGACGTTTGCGTTGACCGAGGCGCCCGAAAAGGAGCAAGGTGTAGCATGAGGACCAGAATCGTGTGCAATCTTTTTATTGTGCTTTCAGTCCAAAGTTTGCCTTTCGCGACAGTGACCGTTTTGTGAACAAATCAGAGTCGCGTGGCTCGTGAGCTTGTGGTTTGTTCACGAATTGGCTGTGCGATTCTGCCTGCGAAGGTGCCTCTGGTGCAACGGTGATGCCTGATGGCAGTGTCGCGACGCAAATTTGGAACAAGAATCGCAATATTTGTATGTACATCACTACTTGATCACCTGTTAGACACTGCTCTCGTCGCACGCCACCATGGCCGCATACTCTTCCGCCGCACCCCATCCGCATTCACACTTGACTCGGTCAACCCGAGCACGCGTGTTGCAAACCTCTCTGTCTGCGGATTCCATTGCGGTCGCTTGGCCATGGCATACACAGCACCGCAAACATGTGGGCCATGAAACGGGTGCCGTGTGCGCAAAGTTGGCCGGAATCACAAGTCCCGGGTCTGCTTGGCCAAGTGGGAACCGCTCAGCAAGGTCGACTTGGGCGCCAGCGACACGCGACCGGAGCAAGTCCCAGTTGGTTGGATCCAGATTGCGCTCGTGCGTGGTGGGCATGGACGGGTGGGTTGCGCGAACAATGGCGAGCCACTCGAGGTCGTATGTGAGCGGCCCGGGCGCTAGGTGCGGAAGGGTGGTAAAGTGGACCGCGGGGTTGTGTGTATCAATACATTTGTCAAGTGCGAGAAAGGTGGTTGAGGAACCAGTCGAAGAGGCAGCGTTTGCAGATGCAGCATGTGTCGGCGGTGTGACGCCGGCGGCCACTGCCTCTTTTGCCGCGCGCTGGGCTGCGCGTTTGGACATGGTGACGGGCGGCGGCGGGACGTGTGCAAAGTCAAGCATGTCGGGGTTGGCTGTCGGCGGTGAGCCAGGTGGTGCACGACGGCCGCTGCAAACTCAACGTGCATATGGCCCGCAAACCAGTGCGTGGGCCGCAAGTGATGGAGCAAGTGCTCAAGTGAGCGCGCGCCAAAGTGGTCTTCGTTGATACTTTTCTGAAAGTCGGGGCGGATCTTGAACAGCTTTGCCTTGTCGCCATAGTGTGTAATATTGCGTGGCCAGTCATGCGAAAGGAAGAGGTCGATTGGGTTTGGGTACTGTCAAGGTGTGGAGAGCGAGGAGGGCGCTGTGTGAGATTTCAAGATGGCACGCGCAACGGGCTTGGGGAAAATTCCATACCAGTGACAACTGCTCCGTCTCGTGCCGGCGATAGTAGTAAATGGATCGGAGGTCGGATGGACGGTAAGGGGCGACTTCATAGTGGCCGCGCGGGTAGTCCTTCTTGCTACCCCAAATCCCGCTCACCCCGCCAATCGTTACACCGCCGACCTTGACGACATTCGCCATCCCAAAAAGTAGATGTTTTCGGCGAGCCATCCGCCGTGGTACAGTTCCCACATGAACGCCGACGACTCGTGATTTCCCCCAATCACAATGGTCAGGCATGGTGCCTTGGATTCGCCAGAATAATACTTGTGGAAGTCGCCCAACTGCCTGTATTTTGGCGGGGTGCACAAGTTGTCGAGGTCGGCCTCGTTGCGGATTGCTTGGAAATCGCCGCAAATGACAACGAGATCGGTTCGGGTGCCAGTGCGTTGGTCGTCCGCAATGACGGTCGAGTAGATGAGGTCGAGGTGGCCGTGGCCGCAGCCGACAATGGCGAGCTTCATTTGCAATGTTCTTGAGAATGGGTTTGGGAACAGGACTGGAAGCGGGAAGGATGTAGTGTACATGTGATTGTAGGCCCTGTTGTCGGTTTCTGGGAGGATTGCGGTGATATTTATTATACTTGGGCAAATTGGCATCGTTGGGCTCGGCTCGATGATGATGTTGCTGCATCCGGCACGGGGCTCATGGCTCAAATTCAACTGAGTCAGACGCCAAATACTCAATCGGGCAGCCGCTCGGCTCCGGTTTTGGTGCCGGCTTCGAGTGGGAGTCACTCAATACTGAAAAGGAGCGAAGCGAAGAACCAACGTGTCGAGTCAGTCGTAGGTCATTGCACATGCGTGGATGCGGGAAGTCGGCTGCTTCGGAGGGCGATTTGTTTTTACACAAGTCTGTTAAGTCAAATGGATATGGAGAATGGAAGATGGCACTGAGAAGGAACAGGAGAAGGAGGAAGGAAGATGGACGCGTCAGGGAAGGCTTCCAGAACCGTTGGCAAAATAGCGAGCAATCAGAGCACCACCATTTATCTGAATAATCATAAGTCTGAAGGTTGAGTGCTTCAGCGATCCAATGAAACCGCAAAACATATTTACCCAAAGCAATACCGTGTTTGCTATCCAATAGCCAATTTATTTGCGGATCTCCAAACTTTCAAGCCCGAGGTCAAGACTTGATGTTTGCTGGGCATTGATTGTCATCCATCATCATTTCAAACAGTTTGCCTGTTCGCGTCCAACAGCCCCGCCAGGACAAGACACTGCCGCCGCCAGCTACACCTCGATTGCATCTTTCCTGCGATCGGCCGGAACCAACTCAGTAGCGGCTCGTTTTCTCAGTCAGCAAAAAACCGGTCTCGCTGGCACACGGCTCCTCGCGTGAGCTTTGGTGGCCATCTGGCCTGCTGACTTGCTTGTTGCTTTCGAGCTCATTTCGCGCGACTGGTCGCCGCATTCTCCAACATCGGTATTTACATTGAATGCAACATTTCTGCATTTTGCGTGTCATGCTTTCATCTCAACTGCTCTCAATCTGATAGCATAGCTCGATAGCTGGCTCAACAACACGAGCGTCTCAAGTCGCGCGGACACATTCAAAGGTTTGCCGCCTGTGATTACTTTGCGCATTCCTTCTTCTAAAACTTGCGGCTGCAATCCAACCAACCCTTTTGTTTTCTACAAGAGCCTTCTCGATCACCCTGATTCTTGCCTTACTGCGACGAAGGAAGCCCTTCAGTACACACCACGAATCCACGCCTGGCTGCGTGGGACACGAGCTCACAATGCTTTTGCAAAGATCAAGACGATTGCCCATGCTCCTGCAGTAGACCATATTCTATACGGAACAAGCGCTTGGCTCAACCTGATTGTCTGTTCGCCTTCTCAGTTGCCTTTACGATACAAAACACTTGCCCACTCCTTGCCGACTGTCACACATCATGTCCATGCCGCGGCCGCTCTGCGATTCGCGTCTGCGACCGACCATTGCCATCCTCAATCGCATCTTGATCCTTCTTCTTGCCTCCTCCTGGGTCGCCCTCGCCCAGTCCTCGGGTACATCCTCGTCTGACGGGTCACCCGCCTCGTCCGTCACGTCTCCAGGCGCCGCTCCATGCATTCCTCTCGCGCAATCCCGCTTCTGCTCTGCCTGGCCATCCGCTCGCGTCTCGGGCAACCTCCTCAACTACTTTCGCGCCAACCCGTATCACAAAGTACCGTCGGTTCCCATTGTCAATTCGACCGAGGACTTTGATCGCTTGATCATGCAAGACATCTTTTTGAGCGAGGAAATCCGGTCAAAATACTTTCAGACGCTCGTCGGATGTGACTTGGGTGGCATGCCTGTCCGGTTCATGACAAGCTACTGGTGCGCCGTGCTGTTGAGCTATAGCCCCGGTTGTATGGAATTGAGTGTGCCGACGGCGCCCCTTTGTATGTCGCTCCTCTTGTTGCGACCGTTCGTGGCATGGTAGTTCAACTCATGTTTTTCGTTTTCCACTGGACACTCATTTAGGCGCAGAAACATGCAACGATTTACAGCCTCGCTGTCCAAACTCGTCTCGGACACCTCGACCTGCGATCCGCAAGCCGTGAAAGCCGCAATGTCTGCTCTCTCGGCCAACATTTCGCAATCCTCTTCATCTGCCAACTCGCCCTCATTTTCAACTGGCATTCCTATCCCTACACCGACGCCCACTTCCACGTCGCTCAACAATTCGACCACAGACCCTCAAGGATTCAACATTGACCGCGGCCTGGCTGTGCTCGTCGCGCCTCCTTTCCGGATCCAACCTCACGTCCACCACGGGGTGCATCTCTGGCCAATCCCGTGAACCCTACTGCGGCTGGCTCGACCATGACGCTGCGTGCCGTAATGGGTGCGCCACCGAGGATTGTCCAGCCGTGCCAACACCAAGGCAGAGGAGCCCCGGTTGGCGACCTGAGGCGGTCGGCAGTAGCGTATTAGATCCCATGGGATGGGTCGGGCTCGTAGTGTACTTGGGCATTGCCGTGGGCCGCGTGCGGCTTGAGTGCGGGTGCAGTCATGGCGGGCATGTGGGTATGGAAACGAGGGGAAACGCGAAAACGCAGGCAGAGTGAGATTGGCGTGGGGACCGACGGCGGGTTGCAGAGGCACGATTCGGGGTACCTGACAAGGCAAGTATCGACAGCACGCACGCTGCTCGTTCGTCAACCAACGTCAGACGGCTTGCATCGGCGGCCCACGGCGGATTCATCTGCGCCCTTGTCCATCTCGCCGCCCACGTCCTCGATCGCTACCAATGACCAAACACAACGTCACAGCGACCCAATGCTCGAACCTGCCCGCAAGTTTTCCCGGCGGCGACCGCGCCGGCCACCCCCGCTCGAAATCCAAAACTCAACTTCACGCAACTCGCTCAATCGCGCCGCCCCTCCCGTCCGAGCAAACTCAGCGTCGCAGGCGCCAGGAAGCGTTCTGCTGCCAATCATGCCCGCAACCACGGCGCCTGTCGTTGTTTCTACAGACGACGACGGGCGGCTTACCTCGTCATCCGGGTCCAACCGACGCTCACTCCTTCTCGGGCGATCCGTTTCGGCAGCCAGCGGACTCCACCACCACCATCAGCAGCAGCGCGAGTACATGCACGGGCACGCGTTGACGTACGATCGGTTGACTGGCGGGCGGGGAGCGGCGGCGATCGCGAGCGGATGCTGAAAGAGTCCATGTCTGTGCCTGCGCACATGCATGCCGGGTCTTGGCCCAGATCGGCCCCAGCGGACGCCCCAGAGTATGTTGGCATGGCGCGAACACCGTCGTTTGTCAAGGCGTGGCGTGCAAAGCAAGTCGCTGGCGCCAAGGATGGGTCGCCGGGAAGCTCGGGGAGTGGTGGGGCGGGCGGCGGCGGGTGGTTGCAGCCTGTGGCCGAGGCCGAGGTCATGGGTGCCGATGACAGGGGTGGGTACGTGGACGATAGCGGATTGGCGACGGGGATTATGCAGCACCAGCATGCCCATAGAGAGCCCACACCGCCACAACCAACCGCATCGCCCATGCCACAGTATTCCCCATTCCCGCCCTACACTCCAGCGTACGACTCGCCAACGGCTCACCAGCAGCTCATGATGATGTCGCCCACGCCACTCACCCCATCGCAACACGCACATGCTCACACCTATGATCCTCGGACAAGTGTGACGCACATGAACACGACACTTGATCCGTCCACTTTCCATCATGCAAACCACTACCCTGCAACTTCGTCGCATTATCATCCGCACATGTCGCCCGCATACCTTGCAGACTGCGAACCACCAGTATCCATGCCCACCGCATCCCGAGCCGATCCTTCACGGCCGCACGTGCATGCACAATCAACTCATACATCCTCGCGCTCACCACCAGCGCATCCGACCTCCAACGACCCCGCCCTGCCCGCTGAACCCATTTCGGCCCCGGGACCGAAGCCGACGACACCATCCTTTCAGCCAACATGTCCAACGAAGCCGCCGCCACTGCCCGCCGCCACACGCCGCGCGCACCTCGCCTACATGTCCGACCGGACCGACGAGCTCAATGTGGAGCCCGGCGACATGCTGCTCGTGCTCGAGGTGTATGAAGACGGGTGGTGCCACGGGTACAACTGGAGCACGCGATACTCGGGCGTGTTTCCATTGGCCGTGTTTGAGGAGATTCCACAAGAGGAGGGCGGCGTGGTGGTCGTTGTGGGTGCGGCGGGTGAGCCCGAGGTGACTGTATCGAGTGGTGGGGATGTTGACGCGGTCCAGTGTGTATGACGAGTTTAGTTTGGCCGAGGGCGACGTGGAGGATTTGGAGAATCCGGATCGGGTGTTGCAACGGGTGGCCAATGGGAAGAGGGGCGGAAGGGCAAGTCGGATTGTGGGTGCCAGGAAAAGCGACGATGGCGGGAGTGCAGGGCCAGGGTCTAGGCGAGGGTCCAGGTCGTTCATGTAGCTTCCGCATTTCGCATCGGCGCCCAAGCAATTTCCAAATTTCTCAATTGACATTCACTCATTTCTTTGGTTTTGACTTCTTTTTTTTTTTTTTTTTTTTTTTTTTTTTTTTTTTTTTTTAATTCTCTTTCAGTACCCAGACATACCGTTTCTACCCGCATACACAAAACCATTCAATTCGACCGTGTCTTTCACCTCTCCTTGCACATTGTTCCTTTTCTCGTCTTGCGCATTCCCAAAAACCCATTCAATTCCTGCATCATTCCGCTCCGACGGCAGTTTCCCCTTCCATCGTTACCTTGCTTTTCTGACCATACCTATTCTGATCGTGGTGTATACACACTCGACTCTCTCGCATACGCCCTTACCGTGAGTCAATGCCCTTCTCCTGCATTCTGCTTCCCTTCCTCCAAGTTTATACACACGATCCGATTGCTTTATCGATACACACCGAATTTCTGTTGCCCACCGATGTGCGGCGGCAATACCAACTCGCCATCCGGCGAAACTGGCCGCGACGGCGGCAAAATCAATTCGTCATCGGGCGAGGCTGGCCGTGTCGGCGGCAATATCAGCTCATCATCGTTGTCTAACCTTGGCGGCGACATGGTGGGCGATGTGGGCAGAATCAGCTCGTCGTCACCGTTCATGGTGACAAACGCCGGGCTTGTTGGCAGAATCAGTTGTTCATCGTTGATATCCACCTGTGCTACCTTGCCGGGTGCTTTGCTCTGCGGAGGCGCAAACTTGTGCCGCACACGCATCAGCGTGTTGCCCTTACGGTTCCACGACTCATCGCGTCGCTTGCGCTGCTGGCGACTCGAGTGTGCCGCCTTCTTGATGGGCCACGTGCTGCTTTCGCCGGTGGTACCACACGGCCAGGGCAATGGTGACAGCACACGCCATGCTGATGCTGAGGCTCGATACCCAAAGGATGGCCGAGGTTCGCGAAGTGGAATTGACGGCGGATCGCATCGTGGATTGTGGGCAGGGTTGAATGAGTGGGTCCCAGGCACGCAGGTGGTCGTAGCACCGCCAATGTGCGATGTGGGCTGGCCGAGCAGACAAGCGGGTGTTGGCGAGTCTGGAGGGGGCGGCGGTTGCGAGAAGATGTGGCAGGATTGGCTGTGCATGCGAAACCGACGAGATCAGCGTTGGGCTGTTTGAGCGGCAGACTGGAAGAGGACCGTACGAGGCGAGGCGGGGAAGGAGGGGAATCGGAGCGGATGTGGATAGATTGTTGTTGCGCAGGTCGCTGTTGTGAAGTGCAAGACGATGAGTCCGTTGTGCCGTCGCATGACCGATCCGCGATTTGAGGAAATGCAGCGTACAGAAGCTTTAGTGTCGACATGGACGACAGTCCGTCTGGAATTGGGCCATGAAGAGAGTTGCCGGAAAGGTCCCTGTTATTGTTTGCCGAGGTGAGGTGGTGAGCATGACAGGCAGAAATGCTGACCAGCGGTCCAGCGTGGGAACTGGCAGTACAGTTGCTCGAGTTGCGTCAAGGACTTGAGCGATGTTGGAAGAGTCCCGCTCAATCTCTGCCCGCTCGCTGTGCTGCAAAGTGACACTGGCGAGTGTGAGCCCAGTTTCCAACGACATTGCCCACTACAATGGCGAATACCAACAAGATTCGAAGCATTGTGAGGTCGCCAATGCTTTCGGTGATAGGCCCACGAGCTTCTTGTTTGTCGATTGTTCTACAGTCCAACGGTCCAACGGTAAGAAAGGTGAGCACCGGTGTTGGAAAACCGCTGAAACAGGTTGTCAAGTACATTGAGACTATCCGACCATCCTCGCATTGAACGTCAGCCTGGTCAATGTTGGGGCAGCAGGACAGGTTGGTCACCGGTTGGGGGACAAAGTCTAGCGCGCGAACGATGGCACAGTCAAGTGGGCCGCCCGCAAGGTCAATGGATCGTGAGCTGGACATGTTGTGGATGTGACTTTCATTGACGACGAGTTGGTGCAATACTAAACGCCGGACTGGTTCAGGGAGAGAGATTGATGTGGTTCCAAGTACTTGTACCTGTACGGGGCGGCCGGCCAACCGCTTGTTTAGCTGCTCCCGACAGATTCACCGAGTGAATAAAAGAACCATACTTGGCGTTTCATTCGGGACCGCTAACGTGGGTCTCTTGTGCACAGACTTGTAACATTACTTCATTCATGCGGTGCACGCGAGACGGTGGACGCACGCGAAAGACACTTGCGTTCTTAGATTCGAGGCCACCCCTTATTCTTGAACTAACGTCAGCGGTGAAGCACCTGTGTATCGGACGTACGATGAGAGTGCGGCATGGGTGAGTAAGTAATTTGGGTGAAGAAGGCCTGACTTGTGGCCGCAGGACTGTTGATGATTGATCGCGTCAGATTGTCGCACGCCGGACAAATTCCGTCACACGATTGCCGCGATTCAATTGCCAAGGGTAGTCTGGACTTTTGGCACCACACTTTGCATGGGAACGTGTCAATGTCAATTGGGGCTGCTTAGGAGTCGGGCAGATTGCTGCAGTCGGCAGTCAAGTGAGGTATTGTCCAGAGTGACGTCGCACGTGATTCCGCATGACCACAATCACGTTCTTCCGAGTCACACGCACTCTGCCTCTCGATCTGGCGATGGTACATATGTATCACATGCAATGTACGCGACAATGCATGCAACACAACCCAATGCAATACACTCACGTCCACAATGACACCCCTCGCATTACCGCTGCCGCTCGCCGAGCTTGTCCTGTACTACGCCCCTCGTGTCAACCACGTCACGTTCAACTCCATCACTCAAGTGTCACGCGTGCTCCCGCGCTCTCTCGTCCCGAACGCGTTCCTAGGCCTGACGCTAGTTGTCAATGGATACTTGCAATGCGCCCGGCCATGGACCCTGCCCCCCAACTTCTCACTCGCGCGGCTCATGCAGTCCCTGTCGCCGGAGGACGTGGTTTGGTTGGCGCAGCTCTTGATGCCGAAGCTCATTCAAAAGCACCCCACACGTCCGCACAACCCCCTTGCCTGGAGGTTCATTGGTTTGGCGACTCAACACGGCATCCTGGACGCTCTCAAGTTGTTGCACGAGCGCGCGATTCCACTTCCAACCGCCATGATTCTGGAGAAGGCGTCACACGCGGGTCATATTCACGTTCTCGAATGGTTGCAAGACTCCATCGCCGACTTTGCGACTGTTTCCGACAGCAAAGTGGGGCACGCATTTCGCCAAGCGGCACAAGGAGGCCAACAGGACGTGTTGAGTTGGTGGCTGGACCAGCGACAGTTTTCGGCAGATGTGATCATGTCGGCGGCCATTGGGGCGGCAGGTATTGGGCATTTCGGATGCGTTCGCGAGCTCATTCAATGGACGAATGGGTGGGAGTGGGGCGGCGATTTGTTTTGGCGAGCAGCAAGCAGAGGTGGAAACGTCGACATCTTGGATCTTGCCATTCAGTATGATGCTCCGCTTCCGATCGAGTCAGTGAAGGTGATGGATATTGCAAGCATCGCGCGGCATGTACATGTGCTTGATTGGTGGTTTCTACATGCGCCCGATCTGTCGTTGCTCTACACACACAAGGCCCTCGATGAGGCGAGTCAAGCGGGCTCCTTGGCCGTCTTGAACTGGTGGGTGAGAAGTGGCTTAGAGCTTCGGTTTACACCGAACGCTTTGCAGGAGGCCGTTGTGAATCGGCATTGGGACGTTGTGGCATGGTGGCAGGGGCTGGGTGTGTACAAGTACATTGTGAATGGTGAGCCGTCGAGTGTAGATGCCAAGGAGCTGGCCAGAAACCGGCTTGTGACCAAGGATCGCATTACGTTGGCTTCCTTTGGTCGCCTCAACTGGATGCGCGCTCTTTGCCCTTTGACGGCCGAAACTCCCTTTGATCAAGTCACGCATGTGCAACAAGTGGCCACCATGTTTGGCCACGTCCACATTCTCGAGGCGTACAAGCACTTGTTTGACGGGGACGAGGATCGTAACGACGAGCGGCACAGTCATGACTCATTAGCGCTGAAGACGGCCATTCGAAACGGCCATCGCGCATGCATTCAATGGGTGGCCCAGAACTTGTCGTGCGTGAGTATTTTGGAATATGAGTGGGTGGAATGCGCAGAAACCGCTGTCGAATGCGCAAACCTCGGGATTGTGGTGGATTTATTGAGCAATCCGATGATCCGGCGATTACTTGTCGGAGAAAGTGGTGGCATTTCTGACCTGTTTGTGATTGCTTGCCGTAACAATAAGTCCGACAATGCGACGGCCATCCTGGATTTTCTCTTCGACCAGATTGGAGGATGTCTGTCAGACTCCCTCACTCGTTCTGCGCTCAAGGCGGGAATGGAACAGGATCACTTGCATGTTTTTCAATGGTGGTCGAGCAAGGACTTGCATTTGCTTAAGGAAACGGACTCAGCCCTCTTCCAGGACGCACTCCTCAGAGGAAACGAGCAAATCATGGACTGGTTCCTGAATCATGGGTCACAGTCTTCTTTGGACGAGCGGAAGGCGATTCACCATGCAACTATCGATTCGCTGATTGCCAAGCGTTCCTTCCCAACGTTACATTGGATCGCAGAGCGTCATCGACTGCTGAACATTGCACCGAAGGACAAGATGCTTTTGGCCAATGAGCTTCGAAAGAAGGGCCTTTGGAACGGTCCGGCAGACTTTTTCTGAAGGAGCCGTTTGGTGTTCGTCATTTGTCCTCGTATTTTTCGTGGTCTTGCGGCGTTGCCGATTTGACAGTCATGTGCTTGTTTATGCAATTATTTCCTGTTGCTTCATGTGGTATACTGCATAAGGTTAGACTGTATTTGCTCGGTAAACATTCAAGCAAACACGAAGTGGATGGATGTTTACTTGAGGCCGCGACAGGAGCGAGAATGACAAACAATTGAAAGTCGAGAGAGCAAGAGCGATATTGATTGGCCTTCACTAGGCGCTCAAGCAACACAGCGCAACGCAATTTTATGCTGGGTTATGGTTTTCCTCTTGCTGAACGCCAAGCCTTTGACGGACAACCGCAACCACATCCGTCAACAACCCCGCGGCAGCCACGACGTGCTCCTTGCTCGCCTGGGAATCCGACAGAAATGGCGACAGATCCATGCCAGGCGCCACGTTCCAAGACGCAGGCACCAACCGAGCATCGAGAATCACTGCGCTTTGCTGTCCTTGCCAATGCAAGTCGGTTGCTGAATCTGGCGCGGAATGACCGTGAAAGCCGACGGAAGTCGACGATGCAAGGCCAGGGGTGGCTCTGACATACTCTACGGCCACATACTGGGTCGGCTGGATTAGATCAATCGCTGAAATCGTTCGTGTGAGCAGCGGCTGTTGGCGAGCCGGATTAATGGTGCCTCCGGCACCGCCAAATTCCGTCGAGTGCTGCTCTTGCAGCACAGGTGGAGTCGGCCGAAAGGCGAACGCGTACAAGGGAACCAGCAACGATTCGGCAATGTCGCCCCAATGACCCAGAATGCTCAACAGGATGGCAACACCGGCAATGACGAAAAGTTCCCACCAAGGCAACAGAGCCACGTCGATGAACCAAGCTTGCGCACCATGGGGATCGTCGGCCGTCGTCTTTCCAAATGCTTCAAGTAATGGATCAGAGATGGGACCCCAGCGGCCATTGGAGGAGCCGGCGGCGAATGGAAAAGACGGAGGCTGACCCGAGACTGGTAAGCATCTGGTGGTCAGTTTTGTCCCTGCGCTTGTGCCCGACGTCGGTTTGCCGAACAACTTGGCCATGGAACCAGCAGTTGTTGTGTTGGCAGTCGCAGCAGGTGGTGATGGAAATCGTGCGGCAACCATGAGGTCGCTGTAAACTTGTGACAGAATTGACAAAAAGACGGTATTTTCGCAAACCATCCCGCGCGCCCTGACTGTGCAAATCTGTGCGCCACGATCCGCGGGACCGTGATAGTAGTCCATGGACCTTGGATTTGGCGCTTGGGCAGTTCCGTTTCCAATGGGCGGACGAGCATGCCGACCCAAATCAATTGTGCAGCGCTGGACCTTACTTCTCGATGCGCTTGATAACTTTGCCTCTTCAGAAATGGCTGCCGATGAAGAATCTTCCTCCTGCACGCACGGCGCCTGTGTAACCAAGGGTCTGTTTGGGGCTGGTCCCAACGGAAGCACGGACTGGCGATTTTCGATGGCGTTGAGCTCGGAGAAGAGGTGTGACGCGAAACCCTTCATGTCGTTGCATACCTGTGGAACCACCTTGCCCCTTGTATGTGCGAATCCACCCGTTCCGTGCTCAACGCCGCCGTGTATGACAGAGCCAAATGTCAACAGGTCGACCTCTCCCCGTTGAAGCAACGGATCCAGTGGCAAGTAAAGAAATGCAGACACAGCGAGTCCCATGCCTTGGACATGATCGTTCATCATGAAGCGAAGATGGTCGGCATACCAGAGCAGCGACGAGTTCCGTGGGTTGATGGGCTTGGGCGAGTTTGCTCCCGGAACAGGTTGCCTCTGTTTGAGCCAGGAATCCACATCTGAAGGTGTGAGACCACAGGTCATGTCATACGCGATGAGATTGTACTCTGGGTTGGTCATGACACCGAAGTGTTGGCGGGTGCGCGACGTCAAATCAGAGTCATTTCCTGGGGACGATGGTGATACTGGGTTTGCCGAATGCTGTTGATTTGTTGCTAGGAACTGGGTTGAGATTGGAAAAGTGAATTGGAAAGATCTATTGTCCTCATCCATGGATGAGCCTGGTGAGCTTTCAATTCGCAGACTAAAGGTCTCGATATGCCCGCCAAACAAGGAAACGGGCGGGGCATTGTTGTGCCAAAAGTCTTCAATGTCAAAAGAAATGTTGCTAGCTTTGGCGATTTTGCGGAATGGCGCTTTTGGAGGTGCTTCAATTGATTGCTGTGCCAGACGAGCGCCTGATGGGAGACACATGCCGTTAGGGTCCACGACCAATGCTGCCACTTCGGCCTCAGTTAACGCTCCTATCACCTCTGGCCATTGAGATGCTGCCGCCGACTGACCGTTGCTTCTTGACGTCGCGTGGTTAGACTTGATAATGTCGAGAAGTGCGTGATAAACGTCGGACCGGTTGAATGTGTGCATAGTTGAAGGCGAAAGGACGAAAGGACGAGCGTCGGGGGCAATGTTGGCCGTCCTCACGAACGCGAGCCGCTGCATTCGCCCTGGCTGGACCGCCGCTGAGTAGGCTGACGCAAGTAAATCCAATCCGCGCGTGACGAAAAACGCAGTTGCAAACAGGGCCATGACTTTGAATCGGCGGGTCCATGATGCTGAAAACCGCAGGCTCGCGAGCCAGGAACGCACACTGGCGTTGATGGATATGTCGGTGACGAGGTACAGGCCCAATCGCTGCGCAAAGAGGATGCGCACGGCAATATCCGAGGCAGCGGCGATGAGGATCATACGCGCGATCGCCGCATAGATACCGTACTCGACAGCGGCTCCGACGTAGACACCCTCGGATGTGAAGGATGCGGAAAGTGACATGGCGAGGCAGTAATTGATGATTTGAGTCCGGTCTAGATGCATGGAATGGTGAGCGAATACATAGGTAGGCAGGCCAACGAGCCAAAATGGTCGTGGGAACTGATGTCGATGGTCTCACGATGAAAAGACGCAAGCGGTCAACGGTGTCCACGTCGACGTCCACCGACGAGCCCGACAGCACATCGTGCGCCGAATCAGCTCAGCACATGGCTCGACGTTAGACTGATAAAAGAGCGAAGGTGTTATTGATATTTAGAACGGACGTTGCATTGAGACATGAGCATTGCTGCATCTGATTAGGGGGCACATCAAGGATAAGTACTTCTTAACACATGTGAGGATTCCACACGGCCACTAACTTCCCGTGACATTGACTGAGTTTGGCATGCTTTGGGTGTAACCTGACAGGGCCGACTGTAAATATACCTCCCTTTGTCATTGCACATAGCACAAGCAATGCCCCGTTCATCCACACCACATTGAAGCTTTGAAATTTGATTGCTTGGACCGAGTCTCTGACTCAACGTTCGTTCCAGCTTCATCAATTCTGGTTCTTCCATTCGTTCAAGGCAACGAAAATCGAGAAAGCCAAACATGCCGCCCGTCAACGCAAGGAAGCAAACTAACTTGAATTACCTATTACATACAACACCTCCAGCGTCCAATGATTATTACTGGTTGCCCAACCTTGATTGTTTGAACTTTGACACACGCCTAGCCGGCTGTTGTGGCTGCTCCTGCTTTGCCTCTTGCACAGCAACGGCCTGCGGCGCATGTACGGCCTCTCGTACCACTGACCCAACTGCTTTTACCACGGGCTTGGCCTTGACCTGCTTGTGGTCGTCCTCATGTTCCACCAACCGCACCCTAACTGGCCCAACCTCGCCCTCAATCTCGCCTTGCTCCTCCGCAACCCTTGCACCTCCCGCCGATCGCCGCACAGGCAAATGAATCTCGCCATACACATCATCCACGATCGGCAACCGCTCACCCACACCTTCCTCGTCCTCGTCCTCGCCATCTCCCACCCTAACCTCCTGCTTCACAACCATCTCCATGAGCGGATCAAACCCAGGCCCGCTCCCATATTCGGCCACCAGCTCTGCCCTCGCCACATCCACCGGCGACAAATCAAACTGCTTCGCGCCGGCATCCGCCAAATCCGCCGGCGTGAGCAGCGACCGCGAAAGCATCTGATGCACGAGGTGCTGGCGCGACGCATGGTACGCCGAAGCGATTTCGCGCAGGTGCGTGTAATCGTCGACTGCATCCTCGTCCACACTCGGGTCGACAACGGGATCGGGCATGGGCAACGAAGCCTCGGGCGTGGGCGTGGGCGCGGACGGAACAGGTGGGGCGCGCTCCACAATTGTGTCACGCACAGGCACGTTGGTCTTGCGTGACTGTTTCTTTGCATGGGGCGAGGGCGGGTGTAAGGGGATGGTTGCGGCGGTTGTGGCGGCACGCTCGGCCGTGCGTTTGGCGGCGGCTGCCGCCCATGCAGACTTTGGCATCGGCGGGGCAGGTCCCGAGGCGGAGGTGGAAGTGGACGCGGGTTTGCCAGGTCGGACAAGGACTTGGACGTTGTCGCTGTCGTCGTCGAAATCATCCTCGTCATCGTCATCATCCTCATCGTCATCGACGGCGGCGGCGGCGGTGGCATGGACAACTGGACGGACAGGCGGGCGGGCAAATGCAGTCGACGTGGGCGTCGGACACGCCGACGAGTCATCCTCGGTGGTTGCATCGTCCATGGCCCAGTGAACGTGGCGGGCCGCGCTGCCGTCCAGCGACGACACGGACGGCGATTTCTTGAGACTGGATTTGCGCGGAAGCGGTTGCGCATCTGTGGGCAGCGGGGATGCAGGAGACGTGGTGATGGCTGGCGGCGGCGCGGTGCGTTCAATCACGGCAGATTGCACTGCAGGTGTGGACGGAATGGGTGCGGGACGACTGTCTTCTTGTGTCTTTTCCTTGTTGACAACGTCGTCGTCGTCGTCATCGTCAAGGGACAAGCCGCCAAACATGGCGTCGAGTGCCACACGGTCCTCGGCGGATACTGCGACTTTGCCCGTCTTTGCAAATTGCGCCACGACTTGACGCGCATGTGCCAGGGGGTCGGTCGCTGGAGCCTTTTTGGCTGCCTGCTGCTGCTGCTTCTTCTTGTTTGACTTTTTCCCGTTGGCTTTTTTCCCGCTGGACATGGGCGGCGCGGGTGACACGGGCGACGGTGGCAGCGGCGTCGACTTGTCGGGAATCGTGGGATTGTCCACGTCCTCGCGAATGTCCATAAACGGTAATCCTTCTTCGTTGAGTTCGGGCAGCTGGTCCGGAAGGTCTGTGGGTGCGGGCGGACGCGTCGGGTCGAGCGAGGCGAGTTTGGATTGGAGCGAGGACAGTGTGGATTGCGCGTCAGCGAGTTTGTCGGCAACGACTAATACATGCACATGAGGTCAGGAAACTTCTACATATGCATAGGAGCGAAACGGAAATGCTCGTACAATCCATGCGCCGTTGAACAATGTCGGCGGCCTGCGCAGCGGACCGCTCCACAAACCAATTGTCGCCCAGCAGCACCGTCACCTCGTTTGTGTGCACGAGTTTGCCGGGCATGAACGCAAGCGGGCCAAGCGGCACCATGACCTGGTGCGAAACACGTGCCGGAAGGTCGACGAGCGTGGCCTTAAGTGCCTTGTAGTCGGTCTGAAAGCCCGTCCACTGGTCGAGCGTGGCCTGTGCAGCGTCAACAGACCGGCGCAGGGCTGCAAGTTGGGCCTTGACGGCCACCGGATCTTGGAGTTGGGGCGGCGACCCGGCGAGAAGCCGGTGTTGTTCAGAAGTGGACATGACGGTGGCTGCTGCGGGGATTCTAGTCGTGGTGAGTGAATTGCATTGGGTTGTTGGCGGCGTATGTGTTGATTTTCTCTGTTTTTCATTCATTGCAAAAATTCTTTAATCGCTCGAAACACATGGCGGTTGGTTGATGGTCGTCAACGCAACGCTGAGGGCGTGGCCGTCGATCGCGCTGCCATCACAATATCTGGTCTGATTCAGGGCAATGTGTTGCATTTCGGATTGACCAACATCAGTCACCCTCACGTGCCGCCTGCCGTCGCCGCACCCACAACCAAAAACCCGCCCGCCGACCCTGCGGTCAACCCGCACAACATGCTGAGCGTCATCATCCTTCCCACCATGGCCCTCACGTCACTCTCTACTCCCTCGTCATCTCGGTCCTCGACGCGAACGTCGTCTGCTTCTTGCGCCCCTGCACGCGTTGCCCACGCGGGCGCCTCGGCCAAGCACACCTTGGCCACCCACCCACTACTCGCCGCCATGCCCACCATGACTGCCACCGCAACCCACGTGGCCACGTGGCCTGGCACGTGTGGGATCCACGGGTTGGCCGGGACCGTGAGGGGAAACAAGGTGAGGAACACGGGTACAAACAGTGTGCGCGCAAGTGCCACGCCCAAGATGGTTCGCGGGGGCATGTGCGCCGGATGCGCGAGCGACCGGCCGAGCGTGTCGCCGAGATTAAATGCAAGAAACAGCAGCGCCGTGAATGCGGGCTGCGATGTGGCTGAGTTGGGTGGGGCGGCAATAAGCGCAGAGAGCGCCGGGAACAGGGACAGCGTAACGGTAAAGTTGAGAAACAGGGACATGATATACAAGGCAACACGCCCGGCAACTTGCTGGATGGGTGGCGGGTGGCGCACGGCAGTGAGCAGAGGCTGGCCAAACAAGAGTTCTTCCGTGTCGGTTTCAGACACGGCGAGCGAGGATGCTGGGGATGATGGGATGACGGGCGTTGGGTCGCCCGAAATAGGCGTGGGCGCAAAGATGACGTGTGACATGGGCAGGTAGATGAGCAAACACGAGGCGAGGACGGCCACCGAGGTGGAAAAGTAGATGATGGCGGCAGTCCGATCCGAAGTGGATGAGGATGTGAGCGACAGTTGGAGCAGGCACACAATGACGCCCGAGACGGCTTGACCAATGACCATCTACTTGTCGCCGGACCACACACCCATAAAACGTCAGAGCGTGCAACGGTGAAATGAAAAACGGTAGAGGGGTACCATAGTTGTATGCGTGCCACCTTTGCTTGTGCTCGCAGCCCGCGCCGCCACGGCAAACAAGTGACTTTGCACAATGGCCGTTGCCACGCCCGACACGCTGACGGCCACCATCATGAGTGCAAACCACCAATCTGCGTCTCCCGCGTCTCGCCCTCCTCGTCCGGATCCTGCCTTGTCGTCCTCGCTCACTGTTCCGGCCACCACAACCAACCAAACAAAGACCCCCGCATTGGCAGCAAATGCCACAAGTGTCCGCGTCCGGTCCCAGGCGGCGCTCACTGGCCGTAACGTGACGGCCGTGGTGCAGGCGTTGGCAAAGAGGTAAGTGAACGCAAACCAGTTTTCGAATGCATGCTGCCAGCGCGAGCCCGAAAACAGGTACGTGGCAAAGAAGGACGGGTTGGAAATGAGTGCGTTCCATGGGTACAGCATGCCGAGGCCTTGCACCAGAAAAGCAAGCGACAGGAATGAATAGCGCTCCGCGTCGTGGAGGTTGTCGTCGCCGGCTTGTGAGGGACCAAGCAGCGGCGTGCGCTCTGTCGGACCTTGATGATTTGCAGGCGGTGGCGGCAGTGGATCAATTGCGCCCATAACGCCGTCTTGGGACGACGAATAGCCAAGTGGAGACACGACGTTGGCCTGCTGAGCGGCCGGCGCCGACGTGGTGCGCGAAATTGGCGGCGAGATGGGAGGCGTCGCGGGCATTTGAGATGGCAGGTGTTACGTGAGTTATGGGCAATAGAAGGGGAATGCGCAAAGTCCATGTATTCATTTATCCCATGAGGAGCTACTTTTGTTTTGTATGCAGGCTGGTCAGTGGTCACCGCGGCCGTTCTGTCATGTGAAGCACGGCCATGTCCCAGCTTCAAGTTGGGCATGATGGTCAACGTATTGACGGAGAAAATCTCGCTGGCCGACAACGCAGAATCAACACAAGAGCATCCGTCGAATCAAGTGTCAATTACATCTCATCAGTCTCCATCAATGGACAAGTCGGGAATCATCTCTCCTGCACAATACTAGTACGGTACGGCCACACTCTCACTCCCCAATGTCTACCTCGGGTATCTCCACTTCCTCCTGCGGCAAAAACAACTCTTCTTCTTCCCGCACCTGCCTCGGGGCTGCAGGCATGAGCATGACCTGCTGGCCGCGACCCCGGTGTCCCTGTTTTGGCACAACAAACACAAGCCCACCGGCCTCCCCTCCCTGCGAGAGCACCGCGGATTGGCTCTGCACCGCCGTGTACACGTGCCCTTGCTCGGCACCCACTGCCAACTTTGCATACACGACATCCTTTGCCCCTGTTGGACCCGCGCCTGTCGCCAAATCGGTTGCTTCCAACCGCCGCTTGCGCCTGCGCTGCTGCGCGGTAAACACGCTCAGCGCCACAATGGACACAAACGCCGCGGTGGCAGACATGGAGATGAGCACAATCATGACGGGGGGCAACCCAGGTGGGCCCGCAGATGTGGGTTGTGGCGGGGCCTGTTCCTGCGGATCAGGCGGCACGTCGGTTGCGACTGGCGGGCGATGTGGAGTACATGGCTGGAGCTGCAGGGCACGCAAGTTGTCGTAGCATGCGCCCTTGTGGTTGAGCGGGTCGCCCAAAAGGCAGGTGAATTTGTTGCCTTCGGTTGACGAATACGACGTTACGTAGCAACTGGCGCAAAGGATCCGGGGAGATGAGCAAAGTGACGGGAACAATGAAGGTAGAGGTCAATTTGCAAGAGCATACCTGCTGACCATGTACGGGAGCGGTGGGACGGGACCCGTGAATCGATTGAGAGTCAGGTCCCTGGGAACAGAATTGTAACCAGTGAGCGACGACATTTGAGAAGCAAATTGGCGGACGGGGGTGATCTTGAACGCACAGGTAAGTCAACGGCTTGTCAGAGAAGATGTCGGGAATGCTGCCAGTCAAGCTGTTATTGCTCAGGTTTCTGGCCCGCCCACCACAGCGTATGTATGTCAGTCTTCACAATCTCAAAACAACATGAGAGAGCACGTACAGGTTTTGGAGCTTGCGAAGGTTGTTCATTGACTGAGGAATTTCGCCACTAAGGTTGTTGCCATACGCCCATCTGATATGTACAGACATTGCACGTCAGCGAGCGAGCAACAGAAAACGGCAGATGAATGCGGTTTGGCGAGGCGTCCGTCCATACATGATGTACACTTGGTCCAGCCGTCCTATACTCTCTGGGAGCGGGCCGCCATGGAGTCCGCTCCCGTCGGCCTTTGTCATCTGCTCGCTTACAAGACTAAACGGGTAGCAAGTCATTGTCAGTGTCCGAGACCCAGTGTCCACTGTAGCCCGAGAGCGAACCCATATGTCGCACGTACATTCCAGTCACACGGTCATGGTCATCACAACGAACATCCAAACTAGGTAGTCCAGGGCAACATGTCTTTTGAGAAGGCTCGATTTCAAAGTCGAGTGCTCGGACGATGGCACACTCGGCCGAGCCCCCAGTAACGTCTGTGCTTCGCCCAGGACGGGGATGTCTGGTGCTATTGGATGACATGGCGACAGAGATTGAGGAGCGGGCAGCTGGTGGGGGTGGCGGTTGCGGGAAGGAATCAAACCCGGGTCTTGATTGCAGTGACTTGAAGAGACATGTACTTGGCGAGCATGCATGGGCTGCTGAGCTTGGTTATAGTGCGAAGCTTGGCTGCCTCATATCCATACCAAGATGATACAAAACTATACAATGATGCAACGTATTTCAGCTGAGCCAATTTGCGCGATCAGAATCAAGGTCCAAGTGAAACACAAGCCTTCGCCGTGTCGGAATCCTGTGCCTTTTCGTAATGCTTCGTGTTTGCACCGTACGAATTGTCATCCACCGCACCCCTCCCTGCGATACCGGTCAAGCCGGGCCGGTCATGATGGGAAAGACACATGGGAGAAGGTTTGTCTGTGTCTCTTTGTTTCTGGACGGCCTCAAGTGCACTCGACCAAGTCCAACGTCACGCGCTGTTGAGAGGGGCTGTCACACATGCATTGCAATTCATTCGTCCTGCTCTGGTCCACGCATCATCATGTCCTTCTTGGTGACCAGCGGAATCGCCATTTCTATGCGAGCCCGCTCGCACTGCCGGCCCCTCAACTCACCCGCTCCCAACGGATCTGCACTGGGCGGCCGCGGCAACGGCGGCTGCACACCCATCGTCACTGGATATTCTGCTCCACTCACCGGCTCGACGTCACCTGGTCGCAGCAACTGGCCAACATCCATCCCGTCATCCAACCGCTCCTGCTCGTCTTCGCTCGCCCACGACCCGACGGCAGATTCCAGCTCCCAATCGTCCCTGTTCTCTCGCCGTCGCTGGTAGCACATGATGACGCTAATGATGGCCACGACCGTCAACAGTGTCGCCGAGACCGACAAAAACACAATGACGAGCGCGGATACAGGTGCGGCCGCATTTGTCGCGTCGCCTTCGATCGGGCCAGACAATACGATGGGCGTGGATGGAGCGGACGAAGGCAATGGCGTGCATGGAGGAATCCCGTTGGCGCGCAAGTTTTGGTAGCACGAGCCAATGTGCTGGCGCGGGTCGCCTTCGGCGCAGGTGAAGCGGTTCGAGTCCGATGGGCCGCGGAGCAAGACACATTGGCTGAGGGGGAAAGTGTGGGACAAGGTCAGGTACCAGTGTCATCATGTGGGCGGGCGGAAACCGCGCATGCATGCGTACAAATTCATAGACATTGGCGGGAGGAGCGGGATTCGGCCAGTGAAGTTGTTGTTGGCAAGCATGCTGGCAAGAGAGTGTAGGGAGCGGTGGTCAGAATGGAGGTAGGTAGAGAGCGTCGACCAGTGTCCGCATTGGGAACATACAGGTACTCGAGCCGTTTGTCGTGAAAGATATCAGGCAGTTGTCCCGTAAGCTGGTTGTTTTCGACATTTCTAAACGTAATCGTTGCTTGGTCAGTCAATATCGTGCGAAGGCCGGGGTGGGACAGCGGGGGCCAAAGAAAGGCGAACATTTGAGTGATTTTTGAGAGTTTTGCCATGGATTGCGGAAGCGGACCAGTCAATGTCGCATGGTTACTGTGTGCCCATCTACACATCAATTGGTCTCGAGCGATGCATGAGCACTAAAACCGAGGCCTGCCGAGACTCATTGTACTCGAAGGCACATACAACATTCGTAATTCGTCCAATTCGCCGATGCTCTCTGGTATTGTCCTCGTCTCCTGCTCGCTGACACCAATAAACGTGACTCGTCCATTGCGAAAATCACACCGAGCGTCCACCTCATCCAGCCCAGGGCAGCATCCAGGCTTGGACCCGACCTCGGGCCGAAAGTCGAGCAGGCGCACTATGGCGCAGTCGCTGGGACCGCGTTCAACGGGCGGAACCGTGCTGCGTATTGTCGACAGTACCTCTGTCAGCGGCGTTGGTGAAGCTTGCGGAGATTGAGTTGGAGTGGACATGATCGTGGACGCGGCGGGAAGGCTACTTGCATGGATATGTGTTTTATGGGGAGCAGTTTTTTAAATTTGTGGAATCACGACCCTGCGCGGGCGACTTTGCTGACGGGCATGCGTCGTTCAAGTAAGATTCCGGCCAGTGGTGCATCTCATCAGGGGATGTGGCGGTGGAGGTACTCATTTATCGCATTCAAGGCCGGGGTGGACTGTGTGCGGTGTATAGTGTGCGTAAGTGGGCGATTTTTGGCATTGTTTTTGACTTTTCCCCTATTTGGGTGGTGCGGTGCAGCTCTTCCCATGATTTCGGCACGAAGCAGCATGTGAGACAAAACGGTACACTGTACATACGCGACGAACTGAGTCAACCAATGATGCCTCTTGTGATGCATGAACTGCAAGAAAACGAAAGCAGATGGGGTAATTTATAAGGACTGTGCGTCTATGTTGAAAGTGGTACTGAATGAATCATGTGCAACTTATGGATACCGAGGTGACAAGGTACGCTCACGCTCCATGTCGGCCAAAATGTCCTGCACCTGCTTGGCATCGTCCACAACCAATCCAGGCAACGGCGGTGGAAAGTCGGTGGCTCATATCACCGATGCGAATGTGTGATGCGTGGTTTCCTTATGCCTTGGGGTTCTCGGTCGCCGGTTCAGTCCATGACGACGGACAAAACAAACAGAAACGTTGAAGTATGCTTCAAGTAAAAAAATACGGTAACACGTCTGGGGCAAAGAATGCGTATGCAGTCGTTGACTGGTGCGTCGGCTGCATGCGTCTATGGGAAGCGAGGCGAGGCGGTGCGTTCTCGCTCAATGTTGGCCAGAATTTGCTCCACCTGCTTGCCGTCATCCACCATCAGTGCGGGCAATGGAGGAGGGAACTCGGTTGGCGTAGGAGACGACCACAAGTCTTTGAATTGGTCTTGCCCACCGACCTGAACCGGCACGGCCGTGAACGGGGTCATTGGACGCAAGCCATCGCTGCCAGCACCGAGCAGTGACGGAGCTGGATCTGTTTCTGCCGTTCCCATTTCCACCGATTGCGGTTGCTTGCCAGAAGTGGAAGCTTGGCGACGACGGTACAGCGCGACACCAAGGACCATGAGCGCAACAAGTATGACACCGACACCTCCAAGAGCAGCCGCAGTTGGGAAACCCTTGTCTGCAGCAGCCGCAGTTGGGGAACCCTTGTCTTCAGGGGCAGCAGGCGCCGGCGGCGAGGTATCGGCCGCGTTGGCACCTGATGCACTCGGCGGACATTGCTGAGTGACGCCGGAGACACGAAGGTTGTCGTAGCAAGGACCAACGTGCTTAGTTGGATCGCCTAGGAGACAGGTAAACTTGTTTCCATCGTTTGGACCAGCAACAAGGGTGCATTCCCTATTGAAAAAAAAAGATTATGAGCATATCATCATCGTCATCCGATCCAGGTAAGTAAGTGACCTGAGTCCATAGAATCGTACCGCGGGTTTGGGAGCAACGGAACAGGCCCAGTGAACTTATTTTTATCCAAACGAAGAACTTCGAGCTTTTTGAGGTTCACGAGCGTGTCGGGAAGCGAGTTTGAAAGCTGGTTTTCGTAGAGAATGCTGCGCAAGTAACCAGTTCCAGTTTCTGGAGAATGAGATTCGTCACGGAAATGATAAGGGGAACAACAAAAGACAACGCACAGATGGGTCA
The DNA here is from genome assembly GCA_002102555.1 of Catenaria anguillulae PL171. Taxonomy (NCBI): domain Eukaryota; kingdom Fungi; phylum Blastocladiomycota; class Blastocladiomycetes; order Blastocladiales; family Catenariaceae; genus Catenaria; species Catenaria anguillulae. The sequence continues at coordinate 4,495 of MCFL01000280.1, read as the reverse complement.
AGTTCTTCATGTTTCCAATTCCTTTTGGCAACTCACCGGGCATCCGGTTTCCAAATGCCCACAACTGCAAGAGCTCGGTCAATTCGCCGATTTTGGATGGAATCGGCCCACGAGTGTTTTGCTCACTGGCGCCCACCCTTGTGATCCGCGACCCTTGGTTGCATTCAATGTCAGAGGCGTCGATACCTGGGCAGCAGCCTGGCGTGTTCCCAATCTGAAGCTGAAAGTCGAATGAACGAGCAACGGCGCAGTCGCTGGGGCCTCCCGACAAGGTCGAGCTGCGGGTCTCAGACAGGGTGAAATTTGACATGGCTGTTGTCAGTTGTTGCTGATGATTGTGCGCTTGTTTTCATGAGAACGGTGTGTCATCGTGATTGGCGGGCAGAACGACGGCTCGCAGCTGCAGAGGACAGGTTGGGACCACTCAATATATGGAGTTATTTATGTTGTGATTTTGGCACGGTGCGGTGTGCTGCAGCGGACGACCGCTCTTCCTGGTTGTATTGATTGCCTGCGCGTCAAAACTGCACCATTGACTTGACCGCAATGATGACAACCACAAGCGGCCAAACGAGACATTCCCGACTCACAACGTGCCAAACTGAGGGCTACGGGGCTACTCTCTCCTGGGAATAAGGAATACGATGGCGCTGGCGGAAGGAATGCCCTGGCTCATCAAATTGCCTCATGCTTTGGCCCGGGTATCACGCCAGTAGATGCAGAGCGTCACCGCGAATCCGTGCAGCGGAAACGAAGCAAGTGAAAGTATGTAATGTGATCACCAAGCACGGCATGCACCTGCAATCGACGCCTTACCCAGACCTCCTCCAAATCCGGTCAACCAATCCCAACCCAACCCAACCCCATCGATTCTGTTTGCTCCTGCTGCACGCTTACGCTCAAGCGGCTGATCACCAATACCACCCAATCGTCATCAGCACCTGGCGACACCTTCTTCTTCCTCATACTCCTCTCATCCATCGCCGACTTGCCTAACCAGCTCATAATCAACCGACTCCACTCGTCCGAATTCACAATCCGCGGTGGCAATCTATTCCACCGCTGAATTGCCAGGGCGGGCGTCGTGTCCAAAACCGCCTGCAAGCACTCGAATGCGTCGCTGATACTCGTGAGACGCACGCCAATCTCGTCGGGCGTGAATACGGTCCACAGATTGGGGCGCGTTTGCGCCGACCAGGTGATGGAATCAATGACAAGTTTGCGGTCGAGAAGGATGAATGTCGAGAGAGCACGTGGGATGGGTTTGGGCGAGCCTGCCAGCTCACCATTCGATGCTTTCGCGTTGGATTCAATGAAGCGCGGGAGCGCCAGTTGAATCCATGGCGGGAGCAGTGTGGGCTGGTAAAGTGATGCGAGCTGGTGCGCGGACCGACCGCCGGGATCCTTGTCTGCGTTGCCAACAAAGGCGGCGAGCGTTTCGAATGGCGTGAGGAATTGGGCATCGGACCTTGAGTCTTGTTCGCATAGTGACATAAAGGCGAGCGCGAGTGCGGCAAATAAAGTGAATTGCGCCGGAGTGAACTTGTCAACGATTGGGTCAAGCGTGGATGCCGTGCCAAGGCAGTTGGTCAGCAGATAGTGGAGCGCAGCGCAGGTGAAATCCAATTCGGGCACTTCGTTGTCGTCAACCAAGCCTTGGCCGGCAGTCGCCAGGTGGTCGAGAAACCGAAACAAGTCGTCGGGCCGTGTCCAGTGACTCGGGGAAAGGGCCGAGTAAATGGAGTCGAAGAACATGGTGATACAATGCGGGCCGGGCGGAAGGTCGCTGTGGGTGCGTGCGAATACCAGCATGGGGTCGACTTGGCGGCGGACCATGTAGAGAATCAGTGGAGTGCAGTCGATGGCGAGTGTTTTGTTGGAGCTTGCGCGGCAAGCATCAGACAGCCGTTCCAGTCGGCGCTGGAGGGCTGTCGCATAAAACACAGTCCGTTCAGTCAGTCATCAGAGAAAGCGTGTGAAAACAGAGCAAACATACCAAGTACGAAAAGGTCGACGAGATTCGCATGCGTGACATGCTCATCCAATACCTTCAACCACTCGCGACTGCGCTCGCCATCTTCCATCATGCAAGCGCTATCGATCACGGCGCCAATATCCTCATGAGACAGCAATCGCCTGTTTAGGCAGGTGGCCAGGACTTCGAACCCCAGCCCACGGCTTGCATAGAATGTAAATGTGTTGGAGAAAAATGCAACCTGAACATTCCTGGCGCGAAGAGCGACGAGATTGGGAACATCCATCACGAGAAATGTATGCAGGAATGCTTGATAGTTGTCGACGTGGCGGGCAAGTATCGAGGCAAAGACCGGCAACGGCTGACTGCGAAAGACAGTGTTCTGGATCCATTGGAGCACCCGAACTAAGTGCTCTGGATCTTGGTGCAGAGTCGTCGCGCAAGTCGTTGCATCCGATTGCTGGTTGTGGACATATCTCGTGAGGGTCCGCCTGGCGATTGCTTCGGGTGGAAACATGGCGGCCATGGCTTGAATGAAGTCCAACGGCGGCAAGTCTGAGAGCGCCTTCAACAGAAAAAGGTTGGCGAAAACGTGCTTGTCATTATGGTCAAGGCCCATGCCGATGAGTAGCTCAGCGTCGTCCGTGACGCAAGATGGGCATCGCTGAACGGATAAACGATTTGACGGCTGTTGCGAGATGGTACGCATGGTAGCTGAAAAGGCTTCGAGGTGGCGGATGCGCATGAAGAAGACACACAACCGTACGAGATCCACAGAGCGTTGCAAAGTGCTTTTGGGGGCTCGTGGGTCGTCGGGTGGTGTTGAATGGCTGCTCTGGATGGCTGCTGAAGCGAGAAGTGGAGCAAAGCTGTACACGGCAGCAATGGACTGCTTGACTCGCTCGTCGTGCTTTTCATCGTGCTGTCGTCGATACTGGGCCCAGTACGATGGAACGGTCGGATGGTTGTCAACACAATCCAACAACCGGAAATCGTCAATCATGTTTTCGAACGGCTCCAGAAAAGTGCACAGTCGACGAGACGGCACTCTCTGACCGTCACTGTCCCCAAGGTCGTCACAAAAGGCCGTGTCCGAGAACACAATTCGGTTGACCCAAGCATGCTGGACGGCACGATCGTCCCTGAGCAAGGTGCCGACGGCGGACGAGGTGGCGGCGAGTCGGGATGCTGGGCTTGCCAGGCCAAGTACAGAGAGCAAGATCTCAACCGGAAGGATTGCATGAGGTGTTTCCATTGTTGACACTTGTACACATTTTTCGTATTTATGGCCACCGCCACCACGCTCGCCTCATGGATTCACGTCACACTGAGCTTGGCGACAGTCGACCACGCTCGTTTTTGCTTCCTCCTGTGTATCCGCCATCTTTCCCTCTTCCACTTCCAACTCGACATGCGCCGACTCTGCAGACGTTCCAAACATGACACCTGGCAAGAACAGGTCTCCCTCCTCCGCCAGCGGCACAATGACCGGGCCAGGCAAATACAACACGTCCTCATCCACCAGCGGTTTGCATTGTGCTTCGCTTGACACTTGGCCCTTGTTGGGCTCACCCGAACCCGTGCCCGGTCGTTGCCGACGAATCGATCGAACGCCAAACATAAACAATGCGCCCGCCAATACAATGGATCCAATCACAATGCCCACGACTGCTCCGGCAGCAAGCGACGTTGGCGCCTCGGGAGCTGCCGTCGCGCCTGTCGCGTCCATGGTGACGGTGGCAAGCGATGGATCGCACAGCGGTACGTTGTGGTCCTTGAGGTTCTGGTAACACTTGCCGCGGTGCTGGTTGGGCGCGCCTTGCAGGCAAGTGAAGTTATTGTTGGCGCGTTGCGGCGGCGACGGTGAGGTGCCTGGTTTGCGCATGGCGAGGTTTGGAAGCAGGAAGCAGACGCTGTGTATATTGCGGGGCAGATGTGAGATGCACGGATGATGCAGTGAATGTAAATAAGAAGAAGGAAGAAGCAACGAACCCACTGTCGGGAATGTTGGGCAGCAGTGGCACTGGCCCAGTAAAGGAATTGTCGCTCAAGAGCAGCCATTCCATGTCTTCAAACTGTTGAAAGATGTCGGGCAGCTGGCCCGTCATTTTGGTCTCGCCAATCGTCAGCTTTCGGAGCTTTGTGAGCTTGGCAAGCGACGTGGGGAATGGTTCCGGTTGTGTTTGGAGCGCCAAAGGTGTCTGTTGAGCAGGGCACATTTCCAAGTCAGCTGTGATGCTACGTAACATACGACCGAGGAGGACATCCAAGCGACAAAATGAACGCAGGTTTTACAGTTCCGGTCAATTCGCTCAGCTCGCCAACACGAGTCGGAAACTCTGCTCGTGCTTCTGCTGAAGTGATTTGTCTGGAAAAATGACGCCGGAACGATGAGCATGATTACTATGTACTCTCATGAGTCCATCCGAAGCGTGCCAGCGGGCGTACAAGTACGTCACCCGGTCTCCTCGGCATTGCACTTCCTGCCGACTGAGCCCGGGGCAGCACGACGGGTCGCCG
>MCFL01000028.1:0-332274 GCA_002102555.1 Catenaria anguillulae PL171 | reverse complement strand
TTAGCTCCACCATGACTTCATCCAACGACTTGCCCATTGTCTCGGGCAACAGCCACCACAATGCCGCTCCTGAAAACAGCAGGCAACCCGTAAAAAGCAAAAACGTTGTCGCTCCCCACATCTCGAGCGCAAGTGGGAACACAAACAGCGCCAGAGTGGATGCACATGTGCTCACCACTTGCGCAAGCGAGCTCGCTGCCCCGACGGCTTTCGGTTCCACCAGCTCGCAAATGAGAATGAGTGGAACGCTGGCAAGCCCGCATTGGAACATGGTGATGGCCGAAATAAACATGGCCATGGACAGCGCTGGGAGTTGAAAAACAACCGAGAGCGTGAGGATCACGGCCGACGTGGCCATGCCAAGCATGGAGACCAGCAAGAGCTTTCGGCGGCCGAAGCGCTCGCTGAGGTAGCCGGGAAGCGAGCTCAGCAGAATGTTGGAGAAGGCGAAACCCAGATAAAAGAGGTTGGCTTGGTCAAAGGACATGACGTTTGAAAGAATGCTCACCGAGTACACTGGACAGAATCAGAATCAGAGCATGCGTTTGTCGGTGAACCACATTATCACTGAAAAATTTAAGGTAGAAACAACGTACCAAAGTATACATTGACGCCACTGAGTTGCGAAGCGGAGTGTGCAAATGCCAATATGAGCGCCGGGCGGCGATACTCCTCTTCAGTGACAAACTTGCGCAGCGTCACTGGACGCGGCGGCTCGGGCTCAGAAATGGGAACATCCGTTGGTGGACTTTCACTAGTTGCCAAATTTGATTGTGAATTGTGCTCGTCTCGCTGCATCAGCTGCGGCTCGCCTGCTCTTGTCGGACTATTGCTCTCGGCCGCCGACACAATGATTTGCGTCTTGATTGGCATGAGATTGTTGCTCGAGTCCGACAAGAGCTTTGCCAAACTGCCCGTGCCCGCAGCACCCAAGCGAATCGGTCTCGAAATCTCCATTTGCGGCGGCGGTGGGGACGGCGACGACTTGATCTTCTTCAGCGCCAAAATGGACCTGCTCCGAGCACGCGCGCCATACTTGACTGACGCAAACCACTGCGGCGATTCAATACACACGGTGCTCAGCAACACGGCCTGAATGACGGGTGGAAACAAAGCAACACCAAAGATGTTTCGCCAGTCGGCCACGCTTTTGCTCCAGAAAAACCCCGTCAAACTCGCAAGCGCCAGCCCAAATGACAGCGCAACGGGCGAGAACACACCAAACAGGGACCGGCGCCGTGGGTGAGCCATTTCTGCAATGTAGATCGGGACCGACGTGGCATGCCCACCGGCAGCGAGTCCCGCAAGACTACGGCCGATAAGGAACATGAACCGTTCCGTGGCCAGGGTCATGAGAATGGGTGCACAGGCGCCAATGATGGCAAACAGAGACATGGTTTTGATGCGGCCTATGCGCTGTGCAAGATAGCCTCCGAACAGGGCGCCAAATGCACCAGCGATGGGAATGAGCGCGTTGGCTGTGGATAAGGCAAACGTCGACATTGGAATACATGGCGAGAGCTGGAAAAGGAGATATGGCTGGGATAGTGTCGGTGTATCTGAGGCTTGACAGGTAAGAAGCTTGGAAACATTGTTCAACTCGCCGAGGTGGTAGCCATAACTTAGGAACCCAATCGCAGCCGTCAGTGCACACACATATCGACGGAGTGTTGGAATCCCTGATCCTCCTGACCGGCCCAGAGTACCAGCTGGCTTGCCGCCGGCGCGAACCGACTCTGCGTCGCTGATGCTGCTCGACGATGAGCTGCTGAGCCTCGATCCGGGCGCCGCATGTCTATTGACATCGCAAGCCGTAGGTGGTGCCAAGCTGTCTCTTCTATTCGCGGCGTCTGGTTGCACGCCATCATCCGCGAGAACATGATGAATGGATGACGTGGATGCCGAACTACGGGGAACGTGCCCGACCCCGAGAACCTCCACAATACGACCCGAACGGGTCCGCGGCGTCTGTCGCGGCGTCTGAAACTTGTGCTCAATGTAGAGCTGATAGGCTTCAACATGGTCGAGCTCGTCAGTCAAGTAGGATGGGTTCGTGACTGAGAGCAATGGGCCGGTCCGATGAAGGAAATGGTCGGAATAGTGCGTGATCGGGACATGGTGTTTCCGGTGGTGGGTGCCCGGGGTTGGGTTGTATGAGGGGTTCCTGGTGGTGGTAAAGGATTCGGCAATGTGTTGGACATTGGCATTTCGCTCTCATTTCTCGATTCATTCGATTGCAGTACTGCGAACGGTGCGGCTAAGGACGAGGCTGTTGCTCTTGGTCCACGATGTGCACAAGTTGTGTGAGAGTATTGTCTTACCGGCATGTGAATTCACCCCTCAGGTTGACTCACCAACTACAAGCTCTCAATGCCAGTATGCTAAGTGTCTCTGATGACAACTACGACCTGTGGAATGGGTTCTGTTTGCACTGTTCGCACACTTGTGCTGTGCGATGTTGCTCGCCTCCTGCCCAGATCGCACATGGGCGAGTGACCACAATGTGCACAAGTGTTGATCTTCAAATTCATGTGTATATGGAAACAACCAGACAGGTCAGAGAAGCAAATGTAAGAAAAACAAGAACACGTCCAAAAAATTCAAAGGAAAACAAAGCAAGAATTCAACACTTGACGTTGGTCCATACCGGCAACGGCCGCAAATAGATAGTGGGGAGAGGAACAAGGAAATACAAGACGGAAAATTACACCACACAGGGGGGTCGGCCGGCAAAGGCACAAGCATACAAGCATACACACGAATCAGTGGAAGGACGCAGGCCATCGGACGTCCAAGGCACATTGGAAGGAAGAGAAAACCAAAAATATGGAACAGGCATGAAAAAAAAAAAACGAAGAACACGGAAACAAACACAAGTATTAAACGTTGACGAGTGATGACATGAGCATGTCAAACTCGGCCGACGACGATTGTTGCTGCTGTTGCGGTTGTTGATGCTGCTGCCCTTGGCTCGTCTGCTGCTGTTGCTGGTGGTTGTGGTGGTCCTGCGACTGCTGATGTTGCGGCATCATCATCATGGGCTGAGCCTGATGCTGGTGCTGGTGCTGGCCGCCACCATGATTGGGATCACACCCCTCCGCCGCGGCCGGATTGCCAAAACTATACATGGTGAGCTGCGAATGGTCCATGGGCGTTGACAACCCAAACACGTCGCCAAACAGGTCGCCGCTCGCGGGGGGCATGGGAATTGGCGGCGGCGGGTTGATGGCCGCCATATTGACATGCGCGGGATCCGAGTTGCTGCGGCCGGGCCGGTTGGTCGCAACCATGGGTGAGGCGGATGCGGAAACAGAGGCCGAAGACGACGAAAAGTCTTGCTGCGATGAGGGCGCGGATGCCGAGGTGGCCGACAGCTGAGAAAGGTCCATCATGTTGTATGGCGAAGCCATGGCCAGCGATGCGTTTGGCATGGGCGGGGCATTGGCAGGCACCTGGAATACGGATGGGTCGGTTGCGCCGGCCATGTATTGGTTGGGCTGCGACTGGTTGCGCAAGTGCGGGGCCGTGAACGTGCGCTGGTCCTGCTGCAACACACCGGCTTGCTGGTGGTGCTGGAACGGCTGTTGGAGTTGCATTTGCTGCTGCTGTTGTTGCTGAGACAAGTGCTCGAGACCAGGCATGAGAGCAGGCCCGCCTAGCGGGCTCGGGGCCGATGGCGACGACCGGAAACTTGGCGGCATGGGTGCGGATGCAGACCGGCGAGGGCGGTTGACAAGTGTGCGCACGGCCGGGTGCTGCGCGTGTTGGGGTACACCGGGAGGACGCGCGGCAATGGCTTGCGGCCCCTGCTGTTGGGGTTGCTGGGGTTGTTGCTGTAGCTGACCAGCAGCCGCCGGCGCAATCCCTTGCGGCAAGAGCGTCGGCAAGACCTGCAGCGCTTGGTCGCCAGAGTACATGGTCCCCGGCCGGTTCGGGTCCTCGACCGTGGTGCGCTCGCGCAACGCTGCGTCCGAGCTCACAAGATTGGCCACTTGCGCACGCAGGGCATCGGGAGGGCCACGCAACTTGTGCACGAGATGTGTGTCGGCCTGCCTGTTTTCCGTAAAGTCGTTGCACTGTGTCCACAGCTTGCCCGTGGGCGTGTCGACCTGCATCCAAAACATGGGCGCCTGCGTCAGCGTAATCACTAGCTCGGCCTGCGGCTGTGATTGCGCGGCGGCAGCCGCAGCAACTTGTGCGGCCATGCCCTCCGTCGTCGGACTCACGGGCACGCTGGGCGGCGTGGGCGGTGGCGGCGGAGGAACGCATTGCATGACAAGCTGCGAAACATTCTGGAAGGGCATTTCCATCTTGAACGTGTAGTTGTTGTCGGTGATGGTCCAGGTGAAGAGCTGGTGCGAAAGGGCGTAAGCGCAGAAGAGCGATCTGGCAGAGTACTGCGCAGCGCGCCGCCATGTGCCAACCGTCAATGAATCCACGGAAAACAGGTATGACCCAAGCAATTCCATGGGCCCGGCCATTCCCGCGGATGCATCCAAAGCACCTGCAGGCGATGCAATGCCCGGTGCATGAACAAAGGGACTACCCATGGGACTTGCACCGCCATTGGCTGCGGGCCATCCCATGGCCGCGGCAGCGCCAGGACCGCCCATGGCTGCCACGCCGTACGCGGCGGCCATTTGCGCTCTCGCAGCCGTCTCCTGGATCTCTTGCTGCGACTTGCGCTGCGCATTCTTGACCTTTGCGCGCTTGTTTTGGAACCAGATTTGTACCGAGCGTTCCGTCATGGACAGCCGGTTGGCAAGGTCGGCACGCAATTGGGCGTTGGGCGAGGTGGTTTGCAAAAACGTTTCTTCGAGGATTTTGAGCTGGTCTGGGGTAGCACGTGGGCGGCGCTTTGGGACAGAGACGGACGAGGATGAGCCACCGTTGTTGGAACCGGCAGACGAGGCGCCCGAAGGCAGGGTTTCGCCACCAGAGAGGTGTGGAAGAGTTGGCGTGGTTGCCGAGGTGGGTGTCGCAGCGGCCGTGAGCGATTCGGGGGTGCTGTGTGATGGTAAGCGACGACCAAAGACGAAAATGAGCTGTTGCGCTACGATTGACGCAAGAAATGAAGAGGAAAGTGAACGAACCCAGCCGTGGTTGGACTGGCAGCCGAGTTTCCACTCAAACCACGCAAATGCGGCGCGGTAAACGACGAGGGACCAGTGTACTGGGACGCTGCATGTGTATCAATCGTCAGCTGGTTACCATTGTCGGTCGCATTTCCATTTGCGCCAAAGAACTGTTGCTGCACAAAGTCAAACGGCTGAGGCGAAATCTGCTGATGCTGATGCGAGGGCGGCGCGGGGTTGAACTGCATTTGCAAAGGCATGGGCTGCTGCAATGGTTGCTGGTCCTGATGGTACTGTGGCAGTTGGGATAGGGCACGCGAAAGGTCGGCAGGTGATGGAACATGGTGGCCGAGGAATGGCGGGACACCATTGGACATGGATGACCCACGTGACCGCACGGAAAGGTTGGCGGTCGAGTTTGTCAAGGAATCGACCAAGTTGGCCGTGACTGGGCCCCAAGCGTGCTGTTGCTGCTGATGCGGATGGCTGGGGGACAGAATGCCGGGGACGTGATGGATGGCGAGCCAAGAGCGCCGCCGATTTGGCCGCCCAAGGGTAGCGCGGGGGACGCTGGCAGCGTTGGGAGCAAAGAGGCAAGGTCTGGCCGAGGTCCGGGGTTGGAGCGCTTGCGCGGCGCCGGCCGGTCGCCGAGCGCGGCTTGCAAGGTGGCCAGGTGGCCAGCTCCTGGCGCGGCGGCGGCGGGCGTGTTGCCGTTACCGACGGTTGGCGAGGGCATACCTGCTGGTTGGAGGGGCAGGTCGTCGGCGTCGTCTTGGTGGCTGCGCTTACTCATGGTGCTGGTTGAATGCGAGGTAAAGTATGCGTGCCTGGTTCAGAGTGACAGAGTGACAGAGCGACAGAGGACAGAGCGACAGAGCGACAGAGCGACAAGCGAGCGAGAGCAGGGCGTTCGTTGGTTGGGGCGAGTCGAGGGAAATGAATGCCTCTGAAGTGTCGTCGTATCGGCCGAGTGTCAGTACCGTCCAACATTACATTGACGGATTCAGGAGGAGGAGGAGGGAGGTGCAGCACAGCAAACACGGTGAGACGGAGACTGAGACGAGAACGTGAAACAACAGGTACAGCGTACGGGCCGGCAGGACATGCGGAGGTATACGGACCGGGCAAAGGAGAGGAGGGGTAAATTACAGCAATGGAAACGGTGCAAACGTCAACAGTGCAGCCCAAGTATCATACGTTTTAAATACGATTCGGCCAGTCGCTTTGGCGGCCGTTCAATGTTCAAAGCGGACAAGGCCCGGTCGGGTGGTCAGAGACACTTGAGGAGTACATGCCTAGGATTGCAAACAATCAGTCAGTAAAAGCGAAAGCAGGCAGGCGACACATGCAAAAATGAACCACGGCCGCACGCTGTTGGCGGCCACACCCAGAAACAACATACAGGACGTTGACAGCAGAACAGAAGAAACGTAATGACGTTGGGTCGGTATGTGCGCTCAAGAGCCTGGGGGCTGGGCAGGGGCTGGGCGTCGGGCGTTGGCTGGCGTGTTGATGGTCTGGTGGGTTTGTGTGTTGGGCAGTCTTGAGAGGCTGAGCGCTGCAATATGATGAACACAGCGGGTATGGACTTGAGCAACCTATGAACGACTGAGGCGAGTCAAGGTAGAGGGAGTCGGGATGAAAACAAGTAAGTATGACATTCTGTTGTCAAAGCCGGTCGGTCACCAGACGAGTATGGGGAGGTGCATGACTTTTGTCGCCTTGCGCCTGCGCAGCCCAGCCCAACACACGTATACCAAGCGATCGCATGATCGACCAGGCGTGGCGGCGGTGGAGCCAAGCACGGCTGCTCTCCTCAGCAGTCGGCACAATCCGACTTGAAGCCGGCCAGAAGCAGCAGGTAATGGGAAATCACAGGTTTGGTCGCCAAAGGTAGGTGCCATACCTGACAATCAAGGAATCGAAAAGGGCGGGCGGGATGGGGAAATGGCAAGCTGTTTGAGGTGGTTAACAATCAGAGTCGGATGTTCCATACGCAAAAGCCGAAATGCGAGCAGACTGCTTTGCTGCTGGGAAATGTAAAGACAGAAAAGGTGAACGAAGAATATGGGACCTACGGCCAATATGTAGGTATGACAGACCGGAAGGTGGACAGCACAGTGCAACAATTTGGAAGCCGTGATCGGTGCGTCAGGGCTGGTCAAACGACCAAGTCCACTCAACCACTTCTTCGTTGCTCGTGGGCCGGTTGCAACATGGATGAGCGGAAAACAAGAACAATTCTATAACCCCATTGGCCGACAAACCAACCGCAGATGCCATCACGCTGGGCGTTCCCACCCTCCTGCATGCGTGCACCGTCTCCAGTCCTGTGAGCCTACTCGTTCAGGCACGGTGTTGGATGAAGGATTGACCGAATGAGCAACCATAGGAGAATAGAGTGAGACGTGAGGCGCGAGACATGCAACTCACGACACGACCCAACTCCAGCCGCGCCATTCACTCTGCCAGCCTCGTCACGAATGCCTCAATGGCAAGCAGTGGCCGAGATAGGCAAGACGGACCGGCTGCAGCTGCAGATGACCACATGGCAGAATGATAACGTCGACCAGGGAGTGTGACGGACAAAAAGCAAAAAAAATTGTCACGGGGTGAGATTTGAGTGAAAGATGGAGCCAAAAAGTCACGTGAGGAGTCTGGGGGGTAAGAAATGGGCAGGCGATCGATCGATTTGGAGTTGGCCATGGATAGCGCAAAATGACGATCAAGACGAAAGAAGACCATCAATAAGAGACTGACATACGCAATGCTGACCTCTTTGAGGTTACGGTGGTTCAATATGCCGTGTTCAAGACGCAAAAAGTCGGTTGCAAGGAGTCGATCAGGTGGCGAGCGAGCTCTCACAGCTGCCTGTCAGCATGTGCAGTAATAGGTGCCAACGTGAGACAGTGATCCTCTTGGGCTGACGGCCATGCATGATGGGTGGGCACGTAACATGACGACGATGGGCGGGTAGGTACGAATGCATATGACGATGCAGGCGACGAGGGCATGTGACCTTTCAGCGGCCAGCGCGCGTGCTGCGCTGCCGCGAAAAGTCAAATGACCAATGCCTTGGCAACTGTCGCATGCATTGTCCGATCAGAAGAAAGCTCAGAAAGAAATAGGGAGAGGCGTACGAGCACTATGTTTGGTGGGTAGGTTGTTGCGATTGCAATTGGTGGGCCGTTGGCTTGTGTGTGAGACAAGGATCTTGATGCAAAGCTGATATCACCGAGTAAAGTGAAATATATAGCACGGTGACGGGGTGAAATGAAATCATGAGGACACAGGGTGGTTCTTATAGTGCATCCTTTGAATATTTATCGGGAGAGACGCGGGGCGGGGGACAATTGACTTGTAGGGAATGCGTTTACATCAGCACTGGATTTGTCGCCTTGGCTGTTCGGTTTGCCCCTGCTGGTGAATGGTTGGGGTTGAGCAAATCATCACCTCCAAGTTCGCAAACGAACTGGCCGTTGCAGGATATGGGCGTCTCCGGTCCCCTGTCTCCGGTATCCTCCGCTTTCTTCCGTCGGCGTGCCTACGCTTGTGGCCTGCGGCGCCTCGCTGGTGGCCGGCATACCGAACTCGGTAGGAAGTTATACATCTGGGGTTGACCCGTCGGCGCCGACCCGAGTTGAAGCGAAAGCGGGAGAGGCAAGATGCTGGAGACGTTGACCAAGCTGACGAAACCCTCGCCAGCGTTGGTAAGATGTATACGGTCATGTATGTACCGCAACCACATGCTGCGGCGGACCGGTGGCGGTAGAATGCACAGGCTGTTCCAATGGATTTGAGTACATTTTATGAGGAGACAAACCAAGTGAGACATTGCAACAATTTGCCAGCGCCACGGACGGTTTCAAAAAGAAGGTGACGTTCTCTGGAGCTCATGCTTGCAACATGCAGATCGAGATATCGATGTCTGACTGGAAAATATGCTTATGATCGGCGAAATGAATCGAATGAAGGGACTCGATAAATACATCCATGTACGTGATCCACTCGAGGCTCCGATACTGGAGCCTCGACGTTGCCCATCCTCATCGCCGCCCATTTTTGGGGCGAGAGTGGGCCGGTTTTTACGGCAAAGCGGGTGCGACTCATACGTAACAGAGCTAACGTCTCATCTTTCTCTCATTCAAAAAGTCCGACGGCTGGTTTTCGCGCCCGCTCGCCCTCATAGTGGTCCTTTTCAATATACGGACTTGCGAAGCGGTGGCAAGAGGGATGGCACGAATGATGGGGCAGGCAGGCGTCCATCCTGATCAACGAACTGAACGTGATCGTCAGCTACGAACGCTAACATGAAAGCTTGGTCAAACAAACAAATATCAAAGACAACGCCATGCCACATTCACAACTAGGACAAGTAACCAACTCCCAGCATTCTCAACGTCTCACCAAAGCTCAGCGCTTCCACTGCTTTGGGTGACGATCTGCTCTCAACGTCATTGACGATCCCCACCGACTTCACTCCACGGCCTTCTCTCAACCTGGCACTGCTGAGAAAGTTGCCTTCGCCATTTACACGGTCCCAGGACTTGCATACAAGTGAACGGTGGTATGAGACCCATGATATGATCCTTATTCGTGCGGCCTAACGGCCATCACCGGTGCTAGAATGACTCATTCGCCTCAACTTGACTCACCTCGATGTATCAGCCCATCACTTCCTTCAGGTTGGCAAAGGGCCTCCCCATCTGCCAAGGCGAATCAATTATACGGGCTATTGCAGCTGGCTTACTCTCGTCGAGAAATTCAAATCGTTCATGTCGTCACAGGCATTCGAATCAGATGCGGTTACACGCAAAAGTATGTCTGATTTCCTTGTCTCTGTATCGACAAGCGCGACTTCCACCGGCCAATGCATAACTCCCTCTCTGCCTCTCTGTGCATACATCGTTCTGGATCCCGTTTCTTTCAGGAGCTAATGGGCCAGCGCCGATCCCAGTGGCCATCGATACGACAATGGGAAACGCCTCAAACTTGCCGCCAACCTGCCTGCGTCTACTTCAATGACCGATTCGACCATCTTGTCACCGTTGCAAACACACCCACCACCACCAACTCGCTTTCTCAATCGCCCGGTCCACGACGTCACCCCGATTACAAGCATCACATCAACACCCACAGCAGTCGGATCAGCGCAGCCGCCACGCTCGGAAAAGATTCCCCCATTCTTCGAAGTCAGCCTTGGGCCGCGAGTCGACCTGGACCAAGTGTACTGGAATGGATTGCACGCGCTGCGCCGATTCTACATCCGCAACCACTGTCCCGACCCAATTCTTGTCAAGTTGCGCACCAATTTGCCGGGGCAAGTTGCGTTCCAACTCAACAATGAAAACTTGCCCGATTTGGAGTCGGCATCCGTCGACAGTGGTGACCGTGTTGATGCATCCAGTGTCTTGCAAGGTGGGCCTGCTCCTCACCTTATCAAGCACGAGTTTGCCAGCTACTCAGGCCCACTGGTTTCTGAGGGCACTGCCCATGCTGCGGCCGTTGCCGCAGCCGCAGCCACCATGTCGCCAGCAGATCGTGCCCGCTTGCTCAGCAGCAATGCGTCATCGTCGTCGTCACTCCCATCGTTCACCTCCAACACCATGTCGCCCTCCGTTAGCCTCGACTCGCTCTATTCGGCAGGCTCGCTTGCATTTTCTTCCGATAATGTCTCTTCCTTGGCGTCGCCATCGGCCTCGGGGCCGTATCATACACTCTCCGCAGCTGGATCTGTCACTTCGCTCGCCAGCGGGTTTTCAACGCCGAGCGGTAGCGGCAACATGTTCCGCCCCACACCCACATCCATGCCCGTGGTTCCATCGACGTTACGCGACGCAACCACCCTCGATTCGGCCATGTCTGCCGCTCTCACCCCCACCGCGTCAGCCCGTGGCCCCACGCACCCCATGATGAGCTCCTTGTTCTCAGATCGCGGCAGTGACTCGGCCTCGGCCGCCCCCTCTTCCAGCCACCACGCACATGCTTCCAAATCATTTCAACCACTCGTCACAGTCACCAACACAGCAACCGCGGCTGCCCTCGGCGCTTACGGTGGAGGGCTCGGCGGTGCTCATGAGTTTAACCAGCTCTTCAACTTTGTCAACCACGTGGACGAGATTCGCTGGAGCCTGGTGAGGTGCGCAAAGTGATTCTGGCTTTCTTACCCAACGCGGACGATGGGGCGGCGCATTACGACTCGTCCACGTCGTCGTCGGCAATCGCCGGCACCAGTGGTACATCAGCGAGCAGTGCATCAGGTCAACCGGGTTCCAACTTGTCTGCAACGCCACCGTCAAACTCGTTGCTCGAGGACACGCCTGCCACTTTTACCCCTGCGGACGACGAGGCAAACACGTACGACTTCAAGGAGGTTGCAGGCATGCTCATGTTTTACGGGTATCGGGTCCCACGCGAGATTGCTGCTGCTGCTTCTGATGCCAGGTCGCCCTCGGATTCCACGGCAATCGTGCTCGCCTCCTCTCTGCCACCTCCACCAGAGCCGCAGCAACCGCCAGTCCAGGCGATTCGATCGCTCGTCCCGTCTCGAGCGAACAGCGTGTCGGGCACAGCTGCAGCTGCTACCGCGTCTGGGGCCAAGGCCGACTGCAACATGGTGGTCAAGTTCAAGGCACGCATGTGCAAGTCTGTGTTGTGGAGTGAGGTGGCGCACCAAGGGATCTTGTTTGAGGATTGTGTACTTGATGGCACATTCATTCGGGACTTTACTGTGTGGAACAAGTCCGAGATCGACTTGTACTGGACGTTGAATACGGCCGCCGTGTCGCATGCGTTGACGTTTACCGATTATGACACGGGTACATTCTCACTCGCCGTGTCGCACATGTCCACATTTCTTGTCATCTGACACTTTGCCCCTCTTCTCCAGGTGAGCCACTCGATACATCCAAGCCGATTCCGGCCTACTCGCACTGCCGCGTCCGCGTCACGTACAAGCCCAAGCAACTCGGTGACTTTTCGTACGAGATCCAGCTCGAGAATGTTAACGACGCGGCCAACGTCGAGGTTGTCCGCATTCACTGCGTCGTGCGCTCTGCTCTGCAAGACGAATCGCTTGTTGTCTTGTCTGGTCACCAGCTCGACTTTGGCGACATTACCGCAGGCCAATGGAACACTGCCCGGCTGGTGGTCAAGAATGTCTCCGAGCAGCCCATGGAGGTCAAGTTTTTGGCCGAAGGATCCTCTGGACCAGTTGTGTTTGATTTGTCGCAGGGTGCATTGGATTTGGACGTGGATCCAAACACCCTGGGCCTGTTTCACGAGCTTGGGTCTGGAACCAATGATCCACGTGGCGGCAGTGGTGGAGGCGGCCCAGGACACAGTCCCGTTGACGGGTACGGATCGATTGCCATGGGCTCGCCGCCCAACGATTGGATCATGCCTATGCGGTCCAATGGGTCATCAAGGACCTCATCGCCAGTTCCAAGCAGGTCCATTTCTGTTGACATGTCGCTGGCGGATCTCGCAGGTCGCGCTGGCTTGGCAGGAAACTTTGGCGGTGGCGGTGGCGGCGGTATGGCTGTCAGCGACGGCAAGCGCCATTCGGGACATTCGCCCTTGCCAGGCGGTGGCCACGGGTCACGTTCCGCCATGAGTCGACGTGCCGGCACGGGCAACGTTGGTGCTGGTGCTGGTATGGCCACAGATGGCGCGGATGGTGATGAGTACGATTCCGATTCCGAGTCGGTCGTGTCTACAAGGTCAATGCGTTCGGCCAATTCCACGTTGGCCGGCAGCGGATTTGCGGGTCCCGGAAGCACCACCACTGGCGGCATTTCGGGGGTTTCCGGTGGGACGGCGGGCATCATTACTTCCATGTCAAATGCGCTGCAACGTCACCAAATCTGGGCCCTGAGGGCAACGGGGCAATGCGTGGATCCAATCTCGGCGCATCGCCCTCGGAAAGCAATGGTCCGCCGTTGCCGCGTGGGCCACAGCATATTGAAGAGATGACGCTCAAACCTGGTGCAGAGCGAACCGTCATTGTCTCGTACTTTCCCGAAAAGTCCATGTCGGCCTCAGACTACAACGCGGGCACGTTGGTCAAGCGCACATTTCGCGTCGTTCTGCAGTATGCCAAGAACCGCCGGGTGATTCAGTGCAAGGCTCGGACGTGCACATCCTTTATTTCCGTTTCACCGTCAACTGTGTCCTTTGGCGACACGGACGTGGGTACTCTCAAGTCGGCACCCGTCCGCATCACCAACTTGTCCGAGGTACCTGCCCGCGTCGAGCTCTCTTTTGCGTCCAAGGTGCTCAGCTGCTTGCGCGACGACATTCGGATTCCACCCAAGCAGTCGGTCGAAGTCAAGATCGACATTTACCCGCGCAAAGTCAACCCAGACTACCGCAAGCAAATCACCGTGCTCAACCTGCTCAACCGCGACAATGACCAAATCATTGAAGTCCGGTCGACAAACATTGACAAGCAGCGGATTACCTGGCACTCGTTCTTTTACCGCATTATGACGCCGAGCTCGACAAACTACCTTGATTTCGGCGCCGTGGTCGGCAACCACTACTCGGTTCGCACGTTTAGCGTGCAAAATGTATCGCAGTCCAACCTCGTGCTGAGCATCTCCGCAAGTTCCGATAGCGTCACCCTGTACCTGAAGCGCAAGTCAACAGGTGCCAAATTGTCCAACCTCACGGCCAAGAAACTCACGCTTGGTAGCATGGCGGATCGCAAGACCATCAAGCGTGCCAACTCAGACTTGCTTGCGCCTCCGTCGTCGTCGTCCGCTACAACAGCGTACTTGGATTTGGCAGTTCCGCAAAAGCAAATCCCAAGCTCTGCCAAGCAATCTGTGGCCGTGGTTGAAGCCGAGCCTGGCACACCGTCCAATTCCGTTGACGAGGTGGTCCACATTTTGCAAAACCTCAACATGGCCACGCTTCCGTCGTTTCCACCCAATTTGGAACAAAAGTTTGTCAAGCTGACCGTGGCCCTGCGCAAATCTTTGGATGCCGTGATTCGCAATGGGGACCTTGTACCCATTACCGGCTCTCACATTACCATTGCCCCGGGTAGCTCCATCGAGTGCGTTGCCTTGCTCCAAGCACCCGGTGTTCGAGATCGTCGCAAAAAGTTGGACGCACGGCTTTTGTTTTCGCTGGTTGAGTTTGATTCGTCGTTGCTGCCCACCATGCAGACGGTTCTTCCTGTTCGGGAGCTGCTCGTGCGCTGCATCGTGTGTCCAAGTGTGCTCGAAGTTGGCCAGCGCAACATCAACTTTGGCAACATTGACTTGCACGCGGCCATGTCCAAGACCATCATTGTGCGCAACAAGTCGGATGTGCTGCTGTCGTACGCAATCAAGAAGACGGGAAGCATCGCCTCGGGTGATGTTTTGCTCGAAAACCGCTTTGGTTTGATTCCGCCACATGGATCGCGCGAAGTGACATTTACATTCCAGCCCACCATGCCCGGATTGTTTTTCGAAAAGCTCACGGTCGAAAACATCATGAACCCGGAAACCTCTCAAGTCATTTCACTCAAGGCCAACGTCCGCAAGCCCGAGTCGTTTTCGATCCATACCGAGTCGCTCGATTTCGGAGTATGCATGGTGAACGAGTTGTCCGCCGAGCGCATCCTGACCTTGCATAACACCCATCGAACACAGCGCACATTCACGGTCCGCGTCGAAGACGAGTCATTGAACGGTGTCCAGTTTGAGTTTTGGGTGATTGGGTCGGCCACCATGGAGCACGGCGTGCAGGACGTCGAGGACAAGATTGAGGTGCTTGAGCAAAAGCTCAAGATTGCCAAACGCAAGGGCCGCAAGGACAAGGTCGACAAGATTACCGAAACCATTTCCAAACTGCGTCGTGGGGCCGAGACAATTGTGTCAACGAGCCAGCAAGACGACACTGTCGGTGCAGACCCCGTTCCCCAGCACCGTCGTCCGTGACGACTGCATCAGCAACACCCGTCGTCTCCCAGCCACCCGAGCGCAAGCTCAACTCCTTGACGTTACCTGTCGAGCCATTTGCCATCATGAAAATTGGTGTCGCTGCTCGCGCCAAACCCTTGCCTCGTGGGTCCATGTCTGCATCCACGCACTCCGAAACCAGCGGTGCGGTTGCGTGCAAAGGTTCATTCTCATTCACCAGCACAAGAACACGGACTTGCTCAAGAAGGTTGCATACTCGTGTCTTGTCTGTTATGACCAAACGTCGTTCATTGCTACGCTGGAGACAACCGTTCATCCAAGTGGCGACTCGACGCCGCGGCAACGCTCGCTCTCCTCCGTTGGCCCCGCGCTCGCAGCTCCCATTGGTTTACCTTCCATGGACGTGTCGCACGCATTCAGTAATGGGCAGCCGGTTGTGGAATCATTACGTCCAGTCGTCGCCAACCCTGCCGAACCACCTACTGCCCCGCATTCAAGCAAGCTGTCAACCGACGACAAGAAAGTCGAACCGGTGCCAGTATCCACCGCAACAGCATACTTGGAAACGCTTGTCGTCGACGTCGGCAAATTCCCGATAGGTCAAGACAATACGTTTTACTTTGTGCTCATCAATACCGGGACTGCACCTGCGTCATACTCGACCGAAGACCCGGCCGTTGCGCCATCAGATCGCTTGGGTGAAGTTTTGCCAGGCGAGCGCCGGGTGATTAACGCCACCGTGGTGCCGAAATCAAGTGGGCGGCAGTCATACGCTCTTGGGGTCGTTTGCCAGGGTTTCCCGCAAATCTTCACTGTTCATTTCACAGCCGTGTACAAGGACGGGCTCATGTTTACCCAAGGCGTTCTCCCCTCTGCCTCGGACTCGAACACAACCTCCGATGTGGGTTCCGCTGTTCCGATCCAGGAAGTCGACCTCGGCTACTGCTACAACCCCAAGCGGTTCACTGCTCGATCGGCCGTCCGCATTACCAACAACATGCCTGAGCCCGTGTCCGTATCCGCGGGAAGCACCCTGTCGCAACAAGTCGGCGCGTTTGCCAACCTCGATTGCACACTACCCTTTTCCGAAGTCGTGCTCGAGCCGCATCAGACAGCTGTTGCGTATTTGGCCGTGCAGCCCAACCTCACGCAGCCGCCGTTGGTCATGGGCAAGAAGAGCTTGGTCACTTTTGAATCCCGGCAACTGGTTGGTGGGTTCAAGTTTACGTCGTACTCGCGCTCAGCAGGTGGCACTGGCACTGGGGACGAGATTTGCGCACAGCATCTCAAGTTCCAAGCCGTCATTGGGCCATCGGTACTCTCGGTGTCGTCGACTTTCATCAACTTGGGCAGCGTCTCCAAAGTGTGTGGGATTGAGACTTCGTTTACCGTGTTCAACCTGAGCGACCGCATGCCGCTCCATTACCGGATCACTTGCTCAAATCCCGATTTGGTCACGATTCATGATTACATGCCCGTGCTCCGTGGAGCGTCAACAAACGCGTCAGCCTCAACGGGCACGACTGCCGAGGAAGACCAAGTCGCTAACCGAATCTCGTCGCCACGGGCCACTGTCGCAATCACAGTCAACCCACGCGCATTCGGGTACTTTTGCGAGACGGTGTGCGTGACCAATGTCAATTGCCCCGAGCAAGTATCGGCCATCATGGTCACGCTGCTCGTTGACCCACAAACCATGCTTCTTCAAGCGCCTGCTCAGCTACCGCCCGCCAAAGAAGTACAAGGGACGACGCCTTTGCCTTTAATCCAGTGGGATCATATCTTTGTTTACCAGGCGTCAAATCAGGCATCAGCAGGGTTGACGACGGCCGACGTCGAGGGCATGAGCCAAGTCGTCACGATTACCAACTCGTCGTCGCGGCCATTGCGCGTCCTGCCGTACAGCGATTTGCGGCTCGAAGTGCAGCCGAATGGCGGTCAAGATCCGAGTCTGTTGACAATCGAGCCCGCACCGGCGACCGCTGCTTCTCTGCCTCTACTGATGGCCGTGCTCAACCTTGCGGGCCCGTCATGGTTGCTGCCCCTGGTGCCGACTGGACTTGTACGATTGGCACGCCGCTCTCGCCCGAGCAGTTGACCGAAGACGACATGCAAGCGCTGCAGCAGGGCAAGAGCATCAAGGTTCGCGGTTTGCTGGCGTTTGCTGCCGAAGAGGATTCCGCTGCGACCCCGGAGAATGTTCGCCGTCGTTCAAGATCATCAAGGTGGTCGAGTTGCTGGGGTACTATTGCGTATCTCGTGCCGAGGTCGTGTCGCCCAAACCCGGCAAGAGCGTTCAAGTGCAAGTCCGTCGTGGCGAATGCACCAAGTTCAGCGTCACTGTCAAGAATACAGCATCCAGTCCAACCAAACTCGCCGTCGGCGCTTCGAGCACCTCGATTCGCTATGACGGACCAGATGCGCTAGAAATGGAACCTTACTCGTCCGTCGATCTCGAGTGCATCGTGGATACCGTTGGCCTTGCGAGCGGAACGCACGAGTGGTCGTTGACGATTCTGAACTTGCACAATCCAAGCAACGAGCTTGTGGTTCCCGTTGTAGCCAAGGTGACGTCGCTCGATCTCACTGTTGAGGGCCGCGGCGAGTTGGACGATTCAAAGACGCTTGTGCTTCCCAACTTGCTCGTTCCAAACTTGGCCGGTACTCCGATCGACGCGTGGTTCACACTCACCAACCCGACCTCGACCGAGGTCCGATTCAACGTTGAGGCACAGCTCATCCAGCCCTTAACTGCATTTATGCATTTGCACGTCCTCAGCCGGTTCTCCAACACCCCAGTCAACTGGCTGGCTTTGCCCGCTGGCGGATCCATCGAGGTTAAGATCAAGGCCATTGTGCGCGACTTTGCAAAGCTGTCCGAGGACACTTGCCCGCAGTGGCTGTTGGACGAGCGCGGGATTCAAATCGGCCAAATCTTATTTGAAAATGAGTCGGGTCGACTCACAGTCCCCGTGCGCAGTCAAATCATTGAGCAGCCTTGCTTTGATTTGGATACCGCCGCACTTGATTTGGTCGTTGGCGGCTCACCCGTCAACATCGCCGTTTCCAACAACTCGCCGCATCATTCGCTTACTTTTGCCCTGTCACTCGAATACGTACACGACCTTGGCGGCTGCGAAGTCAACTTTCCTCCCGAGGTCACGGTTCCGCCAAGCAGCTCTGTATCTGTGCCGGTGCAATTGGTCAAGTCCGAGTTTACCGACTCTGGGGATACCATCACGCTGCATTTCGTGGACACAGACAGCATCCATCAATTTCAAAGATCGGTTCGCTTACGCTTCTCGGAGCCGCAGTCGCCAACATCTTTATCGGTTTCGCCTCAACCGCCCACAACAGATGATGAATCCGTTGGCAGCAGCAATCAACCCAACGCTCGGTCAGCGCCAACAACGCCTATTGACGGCCCATCATCAGCTCCGCCGGGATCATCTAGTGCCGTCGCTGGCTGCAGTAACTCTGCGCCCTCTTCGTCGGCATCATCGCATGACCTCATTGCCATCAAGGGCTGCTC
Source organism: Catenaria anguillulae PL171 (assembly GCA_002102555.1). Lineage (NCBI taxonomy): Eukaryota > Fungi > Blastocladiomycota > Blastocladiomycetes > Blastocladiales > Catenariaceae > Catenaria > Catenaria anguillulae. Next base: position 313,753 of record MCFL01000028.1, on the reverse strand, counting down.
CAAGCGTGGTCGATTGCACGAACTGGACCTCGGGCAACAGGATCTTGGAGCTGGTACGGTCACACGCAAGCTGGTTCTCGAGTTGCAGCGACCGGCAAAGTGCTCGTATCGAATTTGGTCGACGCCACCCGATTGCTCCGATTGGCTCTCGCTGAGCCGAACTGAAGGCACTCTCGAAAGCACATCCAAGTCGCATTCGGTGACCTTGTCGTTCAGCACCAACGTCCGCAATGTGTTTTCCACGTACCTTGTTTTGGAAAACTTGGACTATCCGCAAGACATCAAGTACGTCAAGGTCACGTTGGAGGTGGTCGCTCGTGTGAACGCACGCAAGGCCAGGGCGTTCGACGTTGTTTGCAACGGGCTCGGCGACCAACCCACCATCACCTTTGAGAATGTGTTTTATGGCCAAGAGTATACGTCGCGGTCCTTCACGATTGTCAACCACGAGGCCATTCCGCTCGAATTTACGCTCAAGATGCAAAACCTGGATCCGACGGATGCGACCGAGGTCTTGTTTTCCACGTCCAAATCCATCGCCAAGTTATTCAAGACTGTCGTCGTCCCCGCCGAGTCGTCGGTTCGAGTGTACTTGCGATTGCGACCGAGTCGTGGTCCCAAGCGTCAACAGCAGCAGTCCACGGTGCCAGCAACGGTCGCCCAGTCGTCGTCCGTTGCCACTCGACCCGGATCACCCGAAACCGATCCATTGGATCTGGCGGTTGTCGATGCCGCCTTGGCCCGCTTGGAACCACCGCCGCCCGCTCATCCGACGCCAGCGTGCTTGCGCAGCAACATTGTCGAGGTCAAGGAGTTTGACGTGGTTGTCAACTGTCGCCTCGTCCGCGACTATCAGCAAGTCGTTCATGTCACAGCCACTTGCCAAGAACCCAGCTGCACGTGTCCTCGTCGGACGTGGTGATTTCAGCAACAATCTCACCCGATGGCACGACACTGCATTGCTCACAGCCCTTTACCGACATTGCCGTGTCAAACTTGTCAGCTACGGACTCGCTAAACGTTCACGTGCACGGTGCTGTTTTCCCGTTCATCGTCGAACCAGAGGGTTGCACACCGCAGGAACCGACCGCCATGCTTCTGGCGCCACTAGAGCAGCGCCGCGTCCTAATCCAACTCGACGCTGATGAAGCTGTGCGGCAAATTGACGCCCTCCGCCGCGAAAAGTACTGTCAAGCATACCTCGTTGTCTATAACCGAGACCAGTGCCTGGAGCGCGTGTTTGTGACGCTGCGCCTGTCGCTCGGTCATTTGCAGTCGTTTGCGCTGGCATGGTGGACCAGTTCGCGGTCGCCGACATTTTCGCAGCTCGAGTGGCTCACAATCGACTTTATTCGGCGGTTTGGCGATTTGGCGTGGGACAAGGTTGTCGACAACCCAGCGCTCGTCGACCAAGCGCACTTCCAGTATCGCGTGGTCGTGGACCAGCTCGTGTACCTCTGCACCATTTCCTCGACCCTGGATCACATTTTGCACGCAGCGAGCTTGTTTTTCGTAAGCATACTGTCCCCAGCAACAAGTGCATCGGCAGCCAGCGCAGGTGGGGCGGCCGGAGGAGGGACTGGGGAGAGATACGTGCCCGAGGAATGGGTGGACGGTTTGCGGTACTTTTTGTCGTTTTTCACGGCCAGGCATCCCGTGCTGGATGCGTTGCGGAGGATTTATCTTGTCCGGAGAAACGGTGGGATGACCGGCGTAGGAGCCGCGGCGGTGGGCAGTTTGGGTTCGCTGGTGCCGCCAAACGGGGCGAGTGCGGTAACAAGCTTGGGGGTTGGTCTGGGAGGAGGTGGGGCTGCGGTTGGGCCAGAGCTGACCAATATGAATGCCTAAGTCTGCGTTCGTGTGTCCTTGTTTGATTTCTTTTCCTGGCCTTTTCTTTTTCTTGTTGTGTCATCAAATACCTACCAGTGTACACTTACCTATGCAAATTGTACTTTCCTGTTCGTCTCTTTTGACATTCTCCGCATGTTCATCATCTGGTGTTGACCTCTTTCATTTTTCCTTCATTTACTTACAACATGTGGATTCACAGTGGAGCTAAGTGCCACGAATCATGTGCCTTGTCTGTGAAGGACGACCGCAGCCCGTCATCAATTTGACTTGACCGAAAGCTCAGCTGGGAAAGAAGTCCACGCTTTGGGGTAGGTCAGTATCGAGGACGTGTACGGTCGGACGGTCGAGAGGGCCGGGAGACGGCTGGACTGTCCAACACAAGCAAAAGTGCATCGAGCCCTTCGCATGAAAGTTCACCGCATCCTTGTCATTCTTGCCAAATCAATGGTGTACAGTGTTCTTTCCCGTTGTTTGGTGTCATGACTCGATCGCCGGTGCCGCCAAGTGTCTTCTTTGGCCAGACCTCTGTTGAGACAGCTCGCATGAGAAGTGATCCAATTCAAGTCCTCATTCGCGTTCACGGACTGGCCGCATGGCTGCCTTCAAAATGCGGTCTCGTTCCCGTCCACGTCCCCAATGCGGTGAAAGCCAACAGGCCATCCTATGTACCTATCCTCCTCACTGACCATGTATTCTCGCCTCTGGCAACAAGCAACTCGGCTCGTCGAACGCCGTCCGCTCAGTACCGCAGCAATCGCATGGGGTTCGCTGGCTCCAATATCATGTGCTTCAGGCTGTCTCGCGCCAATAACCAATGCTCATACGCACATGTCAACGGGAACAGGTCTTGCAGCGACACTTTCAGCGGAACTTGAAGCCCGTGCCGCGCCGTCAGACAGCGACGACAGCAGCAGCATCGCAGGTGCGCATACATACCTCGCCACTGTGCAATGATGATTGTGCGGCATGATGGCTAAACAGATGAGATTCATCATCGCACAGCTCGTGGGTGGCTCCCTGGCCTCGAATCCGTCGCCATCGGCACAGCGACTGCTCCAGTTGGGTTCGTTCTTGCCTGGCTTATATTGAGATCGCAAGGCAGTACATGGTGACAAGCTGACCGTCGGCATCAATTTCCGTGTACTAGAGCGCTCATGGGCTATTACCTGCCCGCCTTGCACCGCGTGGCCATTCGCCTCATCCCAAACTCCACGTTGGCGTTTTGGCCGCCAAGTCTCTGACTCATGTCGCCCTGATGGCTGTTCTCACCACCCAGGTCGACAAGGTGCACACCTCCATGTTTGCACCCGGCGAGGCTACGCCCGAGGACGATCCCTCTGTTCAAAGTAAGCAGCAGAAAGGCAGGTCGGTTGTCGCGTTTGCCGTGTCGTCCTTGGTCGTGGACGGGCCATTGGTTGCGGCGACGTTTACACTGATTCCAGTCCCGTGGCAGGCGGTCGTCGGGTCGATTGAGTCTGCGTACGTCTGCTTTCCTATAGACATTGCTAGATGAATGCTTGCTCACGGTCAACATCGGTCTTGCCATATCAGGTTGTTGGCGCTGGCGCCGGAAACGAGCAAGAAGCTGGACGAGCTGGAATTGAAAGTGGAGATGACTGTAGCAGACTTCATGTCCCAGGCTTCACCAAAGCAATCCGAGTAAAAGGCTGATGCGCACTCACTGTGGCGCTCGCCGACATTGTCAATCTATACCTGAACCAGACATACACACATGACATGCACTCATTTCGTCTCACCTTGCTCCATCCTCTGCCCACCGGCCTCAGCCGCATGTGCACCGGCAAACAAACTGCGCGTGTGCGTCCAGAACTGCGCAGCCCGCGCACCAAACAACAAGTGCCCACCATTTGGGAGCGGCGAATGCTTGATTGGCGACTGAATGGCCGACGCGCCTGGGTCAGCAATGAGAAACAGCGAGTTTGATCCGTGGCGAGACGTGGACGTCGCACCGCGGGCGCTACCCAGCCCGGCACCCGATTTACCCACTGTACCCGTAACAATAGAGAGTCCTGTATAAATAGGTAAGGTGAGCCGAAAAGAATCGCGCGGCATCACAAATAAACCAGCCGCGTACCCATTTGTGGCGGTCCAACAGGCACAGGCGGCAACAAGGGGCCCATGCGGTCAACGGGATCCAACGTGAACCCCGGCGGCAACTCGACCTGCGGTGCGCTCGCGGCCACGGCCGCCACGGGCGGATCCACGCCAACGGATTGCAGCAAAATGCCCCAGGATTGCATTGCGGCTGTGGCGAGCGCAGAGGCCGAGGCGCGCGTCGTGTCGTGTTCAGGACCGTTCTATCCGGAAGCAATGCCCACACCAGTCTCAGCAAGAGGAGCTTTGCGCGGTAGTGAGTGCAAGAGCGGGACGGAAGCAACGTACGATTCCAAGGGCAGTGGCGACTTGATCGCGCTCGCTGGTCCCGCACACTCGGTCAATCAGTGCCATGTCGGCAAAAACAACGTCAGCGGGTGTGTCGGACAGGGGACGAGAGGCGTAGTGAGTGGCAAGCCACGAGGCGGTTGTGCGCAAGATGTGCTTTGTGACAAACTGGACGCATGCGAAACAAAACGTCACTGGGTCAGTGTCGATCCTCATGCTTGCAAAGGAGGTGGCACGGACCGAATACTGCAAGATGCCCATGGCCTGCACCTCGGAAAGCAACTCAACAAGATTTCAACCAACCCTGGTGTAGGCAAATCGCCAACAGCACATGGCTGATCCAGCACATTTTCATGTGACTGGCACCATGCCCTTGTCCATCGATCCAGGTGCGGTGTCAAGCAAGCGTGAATTTTGGGCCAGAAGCCGAGAATGTGACCCGCAGCAACGAGCGAGCGGACCGTGACATCTACACAAAACGTGACAAGTAAGAGACGGGGGGACAATAACTCAACTGACAACGAGGGCGTAGCACTTACCGATCGCCGCGTCTTTGGGCGCCAACTCGCCAAGACCTTGTCCACCTGGCACCAAAAAATTCCGCCGCGCCAGGCGTCAAGTGCATTTCAGCCACAAGCGCCTCGACTTTGGCATGCAGCGGCTGCAAATCACTCGGGGTTGCACCGCCCTGTTGGTCTTGGTCCACCGAAACCCACTGCATCGCCTCTGCATTATCACTGTCTGCTGCTGCGGCCGCCGCCGTTGACAAAGTAACGTGGCGCGTGATGGCTGCGCGCACGTCGGCAAGCACCGCCTGCACCGCGTCCTGCTGGAGTGTCAACTGGACATCTGCGAGCCATTTGGACCAAGTGGTACCAACCGTCGGATGTGTTTGCGATACGAGAGCGTGATCGACGACAAATGCTGATGGGGTTGTGCGGTTGACTTGGATCCAGGTGGCCAACGCAGACTGCAATCCGCTGGCCCATCCGTCCACTTGCTCGGCGGGCATGTTGAGCTGCGTCAGGCATTGAATGTGCACATGGACTGCAGCGCGAATCGCACGATCGACCGACTTTGTATCCCCCGAACTAACAGACGCCAAGATGGCCTCGTGGTGGTGCGTGAGAAAGGTTGGTGCGAGGTCTGGGAGGTGCGCGTAGTCTTGGACCAGGTTGTATTCGGATTGCAGCTGATCGTCGTTCAGTGTGGCTGATGTAGAGAGGGTGGCAGAGGCGGTGTGCCGCACAAAGTCGGCGGCAACAAGTGGTCGGGCCAGCGTCAAAGTCGTTTGACAGATGGCGAGCGGAGCGGTCGTGGCGGCGGTTGACAGGTGTGAGATGGCGGACGCAAAGTCGCCCATGCACATGCTCGACCAAGCATCATCCAACACTTGCATGAATGGCTCTTCTTTATGGAGGCAGTCGGCGGCGGCTGCTGTCCGAGAGTGTGGGACTGCCGGCGGCTGCTTGAGCACCAATCCGGACGACGGCGATGGGCCATGCCACTGTCCCTGATCCTTGGCGTTGAGCGCCACCGTCGCATCGCACAGGTTGAGTGTCGCCTGCTTGACCGACAGAATGGTGTTGCACGCCGACAGCAAGTGAGGGTACTCGTCGGCAAGCGCCGTGGCGAGCTGGGCGTCCCGCTTCGCGACATCAGCGCGAAGCTTGCCGGCAATGCTGGCCAAGTCGGCGAGCGAGTGTGTCGCAAACAGCTGCTTGGTGTTGGTGTTGCTTGGATTGCTCATGGTGAGTGGTTGATTACATGGCTCCCGCACACTTGCCATATACAGCTTACATATCAATGTTTTCGCCGCATAGTTCGATGATGGCGTCTTGCCTGTGTTTCAATATGTGTATATCAATCATTCACAAAATCAACAGATACTTACAACACTCTACATGACTTGGCCTGCCGCTCTGGCCACCACACCTTGCCCAATCTGCGCCTGTGCAGCATGTCCCGACACCTGTCCTCCTGGCGGGACCTGAGCCGCGGGCCTAATCGGGTCAAAGTATGCGTGTTGCAATGCCGTGAGGGCGTCAATGCGATGACTCGGCGCATACGCCAAGAGTGCGCTAAGTAAGTCGACGCCGGCTGCCCCTGGGTCGTTGGCCAGCTTGGGAACAAGCGGGTCGAGTGGTTGCCGATCAAGGTGTGGCATGTCACCGCGCCAGTCCGGTAAGCTCGTGCACCCTGGCCAAGTGGATTCGGTTGGTGTGCCAAGGACCTTGTAGATACGAAGGAGTTGGTCTCCAATGGAAGAGCCGGGGAAAAGCGGGCGGCCCGTGGCCATTTCTGTAGTTACGCGCACAGGCACAGGATGGTAGTCGGGTGAGTTGAGAGTTGTGCGAACGAGGAGAAAGGACAAATGAAGAACGAGGGGGATACCCAAAAAGAAACATACCAGCAAAGATACAACCAGCGGACCAAATGTCGATCGATGTGGAATACTGTCGACTCCCCATGAGCACGTCCGGCGCCCGGTACCACAGTGTGACGACTTCGTTTGAATAACTGCGAACAGGGATCCCAAACGCCCTGGCCAACCCAAAATCGGCCAACTTGAGCTCGCCCTTCTTGTTAATCAACAAGTTTTGAGGCTTGAGATCGCGATGGAGCACCCGATGCTCATGGCAAAAGGCAATACCCTTGAGTAGCTGAAACATAAACTGCCGGACGACGGCGGCATCGAGCTCCGAGTTGTTTGCGTCCATGTACTTTTTCAGATCCGAGTCCATAAACTCAAAAACCAAGGTGAGCTTCTTGTCCGTGTGCAGGACATCGTATAGGCGCACAATGTTTGTATGCTTGAGCTCCTTGAGTAGCGAGATTTCGCGGATGGCAGTGCAGGGTACGCCCTCCTCTTCGTTGTCAAGGCGGATGCGCTTGAGGGCCACAATGTCGCCCGAGTCACGGTTTTGCGCCTTGTAGACGATGCCGTAGGTGCCCTCGCCCAGCTTTTCGATCTTTTGGTACTTGTCCATCGTTTCGATGGCAGCGCTGGGCGATGGGTCAATGGGCGAACGGCGAGCGATATGGAGATGGAGGAAAGGTGGAGGGTGTGGCAGTGCCAAGTCGAGGAATCGACAGGGGCAGGACAACTGGTCCAAATGCTGTGTGCGGAGAGATTATTGCGGCGAGTAGCAGCACTCTTTTGGCCCGTGGTGCTTACATATGCATGGAGCTGGTTGGGTATTCATAAATTTGCGTTTCCTTGGCGAATCACTGCAGATCTTCAAAGCTTGACGAAGCTTCTGGAAGAACATTGGATGCGTCTGGAACGCTGCCGGCCTTTCCCACACGCACACGCAAACTGGGATAGGAGGAAATCAGTCCAAAATCCAAATCGACCATCCAAGAACCCACGAAAACATGCTGCAATCTGAATCCTCCTCGGGTCCGCCGTCAGATCCTCCACCCTCGCGCCGCCGCCGTCAACCTCGCCGCCAACAAGTGCGCAACGCCGATCCGACCGACGACCAGGAGGGTCACGAATCACTGGACCCGGTCACCAAGTTAGAACGCGTTCAGTATTTGCCTACCAAAGACTCTGTCAGTGTCCCTCCGACGCGGGCGCAAGGCGTGTGGGCCACGCTGGCCGTGTGGATTCCGCTCCCCAACCCTCTTCGAGCGTGGTTCTCATCAGCACGTGCACCTTTGCCTTTGCCTGCCTCTGCTGCTGCTGACGACGATTCCGTATGTTGCTCTGGTGGCTGTGACATTGTGTCTTGACGGCGAGTTCATGATTCTATCAATCTCCATCGCAGATGCAGATGCGCCGCAAAAAGACGACCACGGCCACGCGCAAATCAAAAACCACCAAGGTGCGCCGAGATGCAGAGTCAGAGTTTGCCCTTCGCCTGCAATCCCAAGTGGCCGAATTCGAGCGCTTGCAAGCAGAGCAAGAGGCATCAGTCAAGGCCAACATTCTCCTTCCGGCCGCGGCACCTGCAGCTGACCCAGCGACCTCGCACGGCGACCCGTGGGACTCGTCCGCCTCTCGCCACGCAACGACGCGTCAAGGAGACGTGCCTGACCCTGTGGCCGTTGTGTCTGACGACGAGGACGATCCGTACAACCTTCGCGATCTGCTGAAACCCACAACCACTTCCGTCCCTGATTCCGCAAAGCCGGTTTCGACCACCGCGCGTTCGTCCACTCCCCCACCCGCCGTCATTGCTGCCCGCCCATCCCTCGCCGCGGCACTCGACCTCGGCCCGACCCCTGGCCTCATTCTCCTGCGCTCCAACCTGAATCTCCCTCCATCCCCAACCCGGCGCGTACTCGATCCTCCCCGCTCCCGCACGTGGAAGAACCGCGCGGCCGCACCCGCGTGCGTGTCCCGCGCCGACCATCGGCCGCCTCCGACTCGCCTCAACTGCAACCGATTCCCGACAAGTCGCATCGTGACCCGTCCGTGCACTCGTCCGTGTCACAAGTTGCGAGTTCGTCGATCGCACACCAGTCGCAAACATCTGCGGCGGGATTGACGCCTGAGGCGACCGCGGAAATCGAGGCCATGAAGGCGCAGTTGGCAGAGCTCAAGGCGGCATTTGCGGCGCTGCAGGCTCAGTACATGCAGTCGGCCGTGACGTCATCCTCTTCCCCGCCGCCGCCTCCACCTCCGCCGCCGATGATGGGTATGGCTTGACTATACATTTGTGACGCTGATGTGATTCCCACGCACTGAACTCGGCCACCCTACGTACTAGGTGGCCCGCCTCCCCCGCCCCCACCTCCTCCGCCGCCAATGCTCATGCCAACACCACCACTCATTCTTCCCTCGTCCTCTTCCCGTCCCAAATCCGCTTCGACTCCCGCGGCCGCCCCAGCACTCAACATGGCGCAACTCCTCAACGAAATGAAATCCGTCCAACTTCGCCCTCGCCGAACCGGCGACGCGTCTGGCGTGCGCCCGAAAACGCCCGACCGCTCCTTGTCGTCGGCGGCCGCTCAACCATCGGCAAAGTCACCTCAGGACGCGTTGCGCGAGGCGCTGATTCGCCGGTTTGCGCAAACGCGCAGGGAGCGTGAAGCGAGCCATGAGGACGACGATCACTCAAACACACATGGAGACGATGACGAGTGGGCCAGGAAGGACTCGGATGGCTTGCACGCGCAAGCGCGCGAGGATGCAGGAAAAGTGGCTGCGGCCAGACTTGGGCTCAAGCGCGCAAACCAAGGGCCGCCCACCGTCGTCGAAGTGACGAAACCCGTTGTGCCCGTTGCCGTGTTGAAGCGTGGCGCGTCGAAAACGAAGCTGGAACTGGACGACGCGGGCAACTTGCGTACCAAGGGCGGGAGCGAGCTGGCGCCAGCAAAGGATGGAACTTTGATCCAAGGCAGTTTTTGACAAAGCGTAATGGCGGGCCAGGCACGAGAAAGCGGTCGCCGGGCCCGGTGGTCAAACAGGATAGTGCCGTTGAGGAGCAGGGCGACAAGGACCTAGCAAAGAGTGCTATTGCTGTTGCCGTGGCGTCAAAAAGGAGGTCGAGTCGGCTTGAATGTGGTCTGCGAGCCGTTTGCTGATGATATCCTCTGAGTTTTTTCTCAACCGTATACATTTGCCAATACATGCACTCCCAAATCGTTTGTGACACTTCTTGGCCGATTGTGAACCAGTGACTCGAAAAGTGGCCTCAGCAGCGAAACAATTCGAGGATCAATGAAAATTAGGACCAAGGATTAGTGAATGAGTGCTTTCTCTATGTAGATGTGCGACTGGTGCGGCAAAACGAGCGAGCACCGCCGCCGTGCGCGATACGAGTGGGGGAGAGGATAGGACATTGGGTGAAGGGGGGAAGGAATAGCAAGAGAACAAACAGACGGAATAGAAGCGAATCAGAAAAGTAAACGGGAAAAAGAAGAGACGCCAAAACATATCGAGTGCCAAACCGTCATTTCAGTACAACGTGTACATCCGTACGGATGAAAAGGAGTCCATGCAATCAAGAAATCCAGAATAAATCACCACCCGCCCGATCCTTGTTGCTGATGCTCGTCCCAAGCCCCACTCGCCCTGCCACCGCCAGCTGTCCTTCCAGGCGCTGTCAGCGCCCTGCCCGGTGGCGACAAATGCATCCCGCTCGTGGGCGAACCAGGCGGCGTGATGTTACCACCGGACCTCAATGCCGACACGGCCGGCGACGTGCCCGAAAGCACAATGGGCCGGTTGACGCTTTCTGCGGTCGTGGGCGACCCCGGTGGCGACGCATGCTGTTGTTGGTTGGCAGCGGCCGCAGACACTTTGGCGTCGTGCTCGGCCTTGTCGGACGTGGACGTGAGGCGTTTGCCGAGGGCCGCGCCAATCAGGCGTTTGGCAATGTAGGTCGACGTGATGGATCTGCGTTTGGTCTGCGTGGGCGGTTGCTCTACTGGCTGGGCGGGTGCGGCAGTCGCAGTGGGAAGGGCCGTGTGGAGATCTGACGACATGGTCGCAAGCGGGTCAGAGCGTCGGGGTGACCGCGACCGCGAGCGAGAACGGGACCTTGATCGCGAACGGGATCGAGGACGTTCTGTGTTTGAATCAAGTGTCAAATCAATGTTGACATAGAGAGAAGCAAAATTTGGTAAACAAGATCCATACCAATAAATTCAGACGGCTCAGTCCATGGGTCCAAGCACTTGTCGGCGGCGGGCACCATGGCGCGCATTGGGACATGCGCCCCCGGCTTCCACTTGTACATGAGCGGATCGTCCCAGCTGCCAGGCACCACGGAAGCGGGACGGGGTGGTGGCTTGACGATTGGGATGGCATGTGAGCGGGTGCTGGAGCAGGAGTCACCACAGGTTGGCGAATCGGGCTGCGTGCGCGCGGAGGTTGAGCGGCAGGGTACGACGGATGGGCGGCAGTCGCGGCAGCAGGTTGGTAGTACATTGAAGGGGCTGGGTGCTGGGGGCCGAGAAGGACGAGGGGCGGGGGTCCTTTGGGGGAGCGCAGGCGGTGCTGACGTGTTGGGTTGGCAGGCATCGAGGGATGGGCAGGAGCAGGAGTGGCCGTTGCCGGAAGAGGGGCAAGGGTGGGCGAAGCGGTCTGATCCTCGTCAACGGTGGCCTCAGCCGCATTCTTGAACAGCAAATCGGCCGCCAAACTCGTCGATGCCTCACCAACGGCTTCACTTTGTCCCTCTTCTGCGTGGCCGACTTTTCCCTCAGCAGCGGCTGCGGCGGCGGCAGCAGCAGCTTCGGCCTCCCTCACTTTGCCGCCGCAATCGCTGCATTCGCCGCCGCAGCGGCCGACCCATCCGTCTTTGGCGTGGAGCCATCGGGCAAGACAATTGTCGACGGTTCCTTGACCTCAATGGGCGCGGGCGCATTGGCTGAAGTAAAATACACGACTTCCGCAGGTCGTGCATTGGTGCAGTTTTTGCAAGCACGTCGGTTGGAAAAGTTGTCAAAGTTGCACAACTGGCAGCGCCATTTCGGGCGCTCTTCCTTTTCCTTGACGGGCTGAGCGGCCGTGGCATCGGTCGGATCCCCGCCGCCCGAAGCGGTAGCCGCGGATGCAGAGTTGGCCGTCAAGGCCGCCATGGCGGCCGCGACACCGCCCGACGTTGTGTGGGACCACCGGTGGGTGCAGACCCGTATGAGCGCGACTGGCGGCGGTGCGACGAATGGCTATTGGTGCGGCGCAAGTTGGTCGCACCGGCGGGCGGCGGCGTGCCTGCAATGCCATCCACTTGCGACTGCGGGCGCCAGGAAGCCGACGTCATGGACATGCGCGACGATTTGCGGTGCAGCTCGCGGTTACCCATTTGCTGCTGTTGTTGCTGCTGGAAGCCCGCGCCGTTGCTGTTGGGATTGCCTGCCCAGCTGTTTCGGTTCGAGTTGCGCTGCTGTTGCTGCTGGAATGCGACAGGAACGTTTCCATTGGCGGCGAACCCGGTCATGGTTCCAACAGCGGCGTTAACGACCGGCGCCGGCGGCGACGCACTCCCGGCAGGAGGTCCAGCTGTCAGCGAGGCCGTCGTCATGCTCGAGCGCCATTGCTTCTTTTGGTCTGTTTTCATGGAAATGCCAGTCAACGGCCGCCGCTGGAGGTCAGTATCGTGACAGCCGGCATGAATCATGAGCCCCGGCGGAACTGCGGGGCTTCAATACGCACCAGCAGAGGCCATTGTGCTTGTGGTGAGTGTGTCGAGCAAGTGCGGAATGGGCGCTGACGATGCAAGGACGGAGCGCAGAAGTGTGGGAGAAGGTCGCTAGTAAGAACGATACATGGACCTATTCACGGCGATGGCAATCGGACTGACTCTGGCTCTGGCTCTGGCTCTGTCTTGGGGATTGTGTACAACGGTATACAGTCGGACACAGGGTTTGGTTGGTCAAAGACAGTGAACCATTGAGTCCATCTATTGGGCATTGGGCGGCCGTGTCCAACAAGCTCATGAGAGTGAAGCTGCGAAGGTGGCGCCTGATGGCGATCAGTCGTTCATCTTTCCATGAAGAATCGGCGACGTGTTGGCTGATCAGCATCGACAGCCCGGTCTCTCGCAAGCGAAAGGAATTCCATGCCAACACATCGTCCCTTGACACTTGGCGGCCAAACATCGTCCGAAGCGGACTCGGGCCTGGCAAAGAACCGACGGAATTCAAAGCGGTATACAAAGGCTTAAGCTCAGGTTGCGCCTCGAGCGCTACAATGACCGAAACTCTCCGCGCCTAGAGGCATTTGAGCCGCTTGTTATCGGTTCCCACATATCTGAGGTCGGTTGATTACCACTCCCTTTCCGATATCAACATTTACGGAAGCGTATTGCAGAGGTCCGAGGCTGGAGTGGGAACTCGCTGACAAGACGCGCCTGTCTCAACTATGACAAACGTTTTGCCGCTGAATTTACGCGAGTCTACATAGGACTTGCTTTGCGACAGTTGTATGCGACATAGAAAGAAGAGCAAAAAAAAAAGAGTTCCGCAGTGAATGACGTCTCAAGTGCATCGAATACTCCCCGGCAGAGTTTTCCGACAGAAAATTTATCCACCTCATTGTAGACCTTCGCTTCGGCTGACATAAGGATTCTTGCTCGACTGACACATTCCTGTCACCTCTTGACAGCCCCCATCCTAACCCAAAAACTTGGCAAATTGCACAAGTTTTGTACCTAGCCAACATACAGTTAAAAAGGACATGTTTTCCGCCTGCACCGTACCATCCCAGCGTCCCAATCCATCAAGACTCGGATTGAGCAACCTGCACATCGCCTGCCGCAAAACCGCACCGCCAACACCATGTCACTCACAATCAACAAGGACTTTGGATATGTCATTCTTGGTGTCACTTGTACGTTTCCATAACCAGCTTGCTTTATCGGCCCTTCACTTCTTGCTGAAGCACCACCCAACTCGCACGCCATCCTAGCCATCGCCGTCCACTACATAACAGCTCGCGCTGGGTTATGGCTCTGCGCAAAAAGTACAGCATTTCGTACCCAGATATGGGCTGCGGCATCCACGCGCAAAAGCTCGACGAAAAGCAATGGACCGAGTTCAACAATGCCCAGCGAGCTCACTACAACTATCTCGAGCAACTGCCGCTCGCGCTTCCCTTGGCGCTGTTTGCTGGCGTGTTCCAACCAAAGATTGCAGCAGCCGGATGCATCACGTACATTGTGGGCCGCGAGTTCTTTTGCCGTGGGTACATGGCGAAAGGGTCCAGCGGTAGGTTTCTTGGGATGCCGCTCATGTTGCCAACGCTTTTGACATGGTTGGTCTTGACGGTGCATGGGTCAGTCAAGATGGTTGGTTGGATTTGATGGTCAGGGAAGCAATGTGTTCCAACTGCAGTCATTTCTAGTACTTTGCTCACTCTCGCGTGGCCATACGGTTGTCTTCCTTCCTTTCTTATATAACTATCGGTCACTTTCACATCTTCCTTCTTCCAAACACGTCATGATGGAGACGCGCTATGTAATGTTCATCGTCCATGAACAAATCCTTGGACCGCTCCACGAACCAGCAATCCAGCGTCGGCGACAGGTTTCATCACGGCAAAATCCAAAACACTCACACCAATCCAATATCGATGCATCTCACTCACGACTTCAAGCAATAATTGTTCAAGCCATGACCCAAGCACCTCCTAACTCATCCTGGAAATCGACCACCGCCGCTCAACCGTAAGTACGCAAAAAGCTTCAGAACGCCACCTGCTCGCTCCGATCTACATATACTTACTGGACAAGTACCTGCGGATGCCTACGACCCCAGAGCAAAACTGGCGCCCGCGAAAAAGGATCACGAAGACGATGACTGGGAAACCGATCCAGATTTTGTCAATGACGTGAGCGAAAAGCAGAGCCGGTACTTGCGTGCATTTTGAGTGTTGTCGAGGCGGTCAGATCCAGTGACCTGAATGTGTCGCATCGTCGGTTACTGTGTATAGCTGGGGTTCCAAATCCATTCCCGAAACACTCAAATCGCGGTCCGACGATCCCGGGGCTGCCGACAAGAAACTTGGCGAGCTCGTGGAGGCCGTCAGGGAGCAACACGACAAGTCGCGGCTCGACGAGTACAAGTCCAATGGAGGATTCTCGCGCGGATATGGTGGACAGTTTGGTGTAGAAAAAGACAGGATGGATTCAAGTGCACATCGCCACTAATTCCTTCGATTCTGCTTCTTTTCATGCATGGATCGCGGCTTGACGGCATGCATGTAAGCTGGCTTCGTTCTCGTTCTTTTCTTGGGCGATAGTCGAGATGTATTGTGATTGACATATTTACATACTAACAAGTGGCTACAAGTACACATCCTCACTCAGCTCTCAAAAGTCATTCCGCCTAATTCTGTCTTGAAGCCATGGCACTTGGCATGTGCCCACTGCTTGACTGATTTGATTTGGCCGATTCAAACGTTGCATGCGACCCGAGCGGTGATGCAAACGCCATGGATCCGGCCACGCTCGCAGAATGTGGAGAGAGAAGGGGTGAATGATTCGTGAGTGGGGCATCTTGATAACCTCCACGCTGTGGACCAGCCCGACCCAATGGTTCGTCGGACTCGCTTGTGGAAGACTCAACGCGGTTGATGATTCCAACCACTACTGGGACGGAAACGTTCATGCGTGCGGCCTTGATGTTGGCTGTGCTCCTTCTGCTTCCCTTATCAGCCGATTCTGATGCAACAACGGACCGGCTTGATGTAGTAGCTTGGTTGCCCTCACCGCCAGTATGACTCTTCTTGCCGTCGCCGCTTGGCTTTTGCGAAACATCTGTAATTGTCTGGCTCGAAGATGGTTGAAGCAACACGTGACAGTGGGGTGCAAACCGGCTGACGTTGTCGAGGCACATGAGCTGAACCAGAATGTACATGCGACAGATAAATGAGTGGATGGCGAGTCCGGGGTACTGTGGGAGATGCCAGGGGAGTGTTGAGCCGAGTACAAGCCAGGCAAATGACCAAATCTGGCGTCGACCCATCAAACATGTGTTGTACAGAACCACAATAGTGTTGTCGAGGTTGAGGAACGTAAACGTTTGCAAGAGGATGGAAAGGTTGATGAGGCTCAGCATAGTGGTTCCAAGCTGAATCAAGGCAAAATCACGGATCCTATGCATGAAATGGAGTCCAGATAACCAGATGAGAAAACAATGCTAGGGGAGTCGTGGTGAGAACCAAAGGGAAACACACCAGCGACGAAAATCTGCTCTACCCAGTGGATCGAGTACGTATTTCACCTCATCAATCGACAAAGCTGAGCAGATAAGTGCCAGTTCTCGACTCTCGACCAAGATGGCTGCAAGCGGCCAGGCAATGTAGAAAAACCGACGCGACAGCTCAATCAAGTATCCGACGCCATGCATCACTTTGAATGATTGAAGCGGGATATGCCGACAATACCAAGGGGCCGCGTTGTCGTCGAATTTGTGAATCGGGCGTGTCGGGGCATGTGATGGAGCTGGGATCAGTGCAGCACGCCACCATGCAGGCAAGCACATGCGCCGCCAAAATGGTAGCCGCGAAATTGAAAACTCGCTTGTTGGAATGTACAAGATGCGGAAAAAGCCAGCTCGGTGCAGCCCGAATGCGACGTGGGTCACGAGCGCCGCGTGATGCAAGGCACGATAAATGACGTCGTCTTGGGAGCATGGGCCAGAATCGAATGCGTTGGACTTGCGGTTGACGATTTCAGTCAATAGGGCGAGCAGGTCCGTCAGGAGTACAATACACGACTCAACTATCGGGGGCATGTATATTCTGCAAGAACTTGGTCCGCCGGTAGACTCCTGCGACTTCTGATTTTGCGTCAGACGCCTGCTGCGCAAATATTTGCGAATGAGGACAAGGTGCACATGGTGCTCGTTGCAAGCGCGAGAAGAAGAAATATAAGCGACTCTGGGTGGGCACAACATGTTTTCAATGGCACAGGTTAGACATCGACTCAGTATCGTTGTTACGATTGTCTGCGTTTTTTTCTCAGGCACCGTTGCCCGACATGAAGGATGGAATCATGCACATGCCACTTCTGGCAATCCGAGAAGCTGTTTGGTCATCAATCCAGTTGCTCGCAGTCATTGTTTCTAGTGCGTTAAGAATTTGCTGATGGCGCGAGGATATCGCCGATTTTGATAGAACTTGGATTCCAATTCCCCAGTGAACGATTGAAAGTTCGCAAGGATTGTTCGCAGCGAGTGATAATCCTCGAAAACAGCCCAGCCTGAACAGGCCGTCTATCCCTCCATGTGCACAACCTGTCGAGATGAGGAATAGACGAACAGATTCAAGACATGGGACATTTCTCGGTCACGGCCGATGAAAAAATTGCAACTGTGTAGACTGGCCGTTCGCACAAAAGCGATGTTGCGCAACTGAAGCAACAGAGAAAAAGAACGGCGATTGTGACCGACTGCAACGATCCAAGGAGGTCAGAGATCTCCCACATGTTTGAACGGGAAAAGGTCGTCGTTCATTTTTCGATTCGCGTGATGTGCGAGGGAGCAGGGCAGCTCATGACAGTCCAAGGTCTCGAGTGGGAATCGTTTCCGCGTTCATGATTATTTCACACGCATGACCTGAGAAACACGCCATCGAGCCTGTCAGGCGTGTTGGTGCGGTGACGTGAGGTTGGGATCGGATGGCAACGATGGGTTCTCAGCACTTCCTTGGAAGACGTCACATGAGTCATCAGCCCACACGAATTTATAAGTATAAATACGGCGAACACCTCAGCACGCAGCGTGGCACTTGGAAAAACACACACTCTCCTCCACTCGTCTCAACTTGTCACTCATCGCAATCCTCGCCATTCACCATGCAGCTCAACGTCCTCTTCAACGGCAAGGTACGGCCGCTTATCCCGTTTGCCGCCAGCAACGTGTCCGCGCTCACGCACCATTCACTCACTCACTCACTCGACCCATCCATCCATCGATGCCTTTGCCGTTTTCGCCACCTAGTCCCTCACCGTAGCTGCCCAGTCGACCGACACCCTGGCCACCCTCAAGGCCGCCGTCGCCGCGCAGGACCCGCTCCTCACGCCCACTACGGTCACGCTCGAAATGGGAGGTGCCGCCCTTTGCCCTGCCCAGTCAACTGACCCAGACACGTCCGTGACACTGGGTGCCTTGGGCATCACGGATGGCGTGACGCTCAATGCCACCCTGACGCCAACAGCTGCACCGACGGAGGCCGCAGCTCCCGCTGCTGTCAAGAAGAGCAAAGTTCGGTGCAATCATCCGGGAGGATGCAAGGACAAGGTCAACAAGCTCATTGGCCACTGCCAGTTTTGCGACACGTTGTTCTGCTCGCGCCATCGCATTCCTGAAAGTCATGCCTGCGAGTCGATTGACTCGTGCCGCAAAGCCAGCTTCGAGCGCAATTCAGACAAGTTGTTGGGCCAAAAGTGTGTTGCACAAAAGGTTTGAGATGGCTTTGTAACTTGTTGCCGCTCACCACGCACAGCCACGTCAACAACCTCCATCTCTCCGAGTCTCCGTTTTTGTGTACAAGCGTCCTATCTCCCGCTACTTTTTTTTTTTGTTCCTCGACCTGTCCATACCTTGTTTTCCCCCTGTCCACATCATTTCCTGACTATCTTCTGTTCGTTTCGGCAAGCCTCCCTTAGTGTTCTCTTTGGTAGCATGCTTTCTTTCTTGACTCCATCTCGTCTGCCCTGTTTTGTTGCGTACATATGTCCGCCTGCTGCTGCGGCCCGCTATCCCTTCTTTTCTCAGTCATCCATCCGTGTCTGTCTGTCTGTCCGTCTCAACAACAACACCTCCACTTTTCCCTCTTCTGTACCATATTATACACTGCCGGCAAAGATAACTTTGATTCCTCCATCCTCGCCCCACCTTTGCAAATTGGTGCATAGCTATTGAAGGAGATTACATTTGACTGAATCAACCACAGTGAAAAAAAAAATACATACGAGGCAGACCAACACTCACTTCAACAGCGGCTCTAGCTGCGCCACGACATCCGGGTCCAACATGCCCACCACCCCCGCCATCCCACCAGGCACCTGCCCTGCCAACCTGGCCAACGTATCCTTGACCACGGCAACGAGACTCACATTGTGCACGGCATCGCGCTTCAAGACCATCTTCCTCCTGGCCGTCTCTGCAACCTCGTCCTCGTCCGCAAAACCTTCACTCAGTGCCCCCAAATCGGCCGCTTCCATGCGCCAGTACAGGCCCGCGTCGCCATCGGCCGTCTCGTTGACCTCGTGCAAAATGTCAGTCCAGATGGCCGCTACCATGGGCAGGGCTTGTGGCGACGGGGACACGGTGAGTAGGCGCGTCAGGGCAGCGCTGACAGTTTGCGGTGTGCTGGGTGGCAAATGTGGTCCCACAGGTCGATCCAGTGTGTGAAGAGCGGCACAAAAGTGTCGGGCCCCCCACCATGGCCACAAAGTCTTGGGGCGAGATGAGGGAGGCGGCACGCGAGAGGACAGACAGGAACGCAATGAGGGCCAGATTGTGGTCCTATCCACATACAATGTCCCCCCAAGCATCGGTTAGTTACAGTTCGCGGAATGGCGAAAACTGGGAAACACGGCAACGTACGTGCTTGGTCACAATGCCCTGCACAAGCGGTGCACCACGCCCGCCTGACCATCAACTGCAGCGCGTCCTGTCCTGCGCAAATCAAAAACGTCTCGAGCACCCGTGTAATCACTGCCGATGCCTGTGGCCGCATGATGCCGACACTCGGCAACGACGGTAAATGTCCATTGGACCCTCCTCCGCCAGCGCGGCCGCACCCACAGCCGGCGACGCGGGCGGTGCCGCCGTAACCCCACCCAACAATGCAGCAACTTATCCGTGGCCACGCGCCAATCTGATTGACGACCAAGGCCGGGTCCAAAAACAAGTAGGATTGCAAGATCTGCAAGACGGACCGGAGCGCTTCGCTTCCCTTTTCAAGCAACGGCGGGACGAGAGGCAACAGCGCCGCGAGTTCGGGCGTCAGCACGCTTGTAAACTGCAGCAGCGTGTGCCACAAGAGCAGGCCGTCTTCGAGGAAATAAACCGACTGCTTTGAATCGTGGACGCACGTGATGCCCAGCAGCGGCGAGGCAATGGCATGCAGGGCGGGCGACTGGCCTCGAAGCGCGGCGGCGAGCTTCTTGAGCATAACGAGCAACGTGGCTTGAAACAGGTACTCTTCGTCGGCCTCGTCCCACAAGCTTGGGATGAATTCGGCAATGGGCTGCGCAAACGCAACCATGTGCGTGTCAAGACGCTCAATGACAATCGACAAGCAGTTGACCACCTTGATCTTGAGGTCAAACTCGTCAACACCGGCAAGCAAGTTGAGCAGGCGTTCCATGAGCCCGCCCAAGTACGGCAACAGTTCGGGCACCTCGAGCTCCCACTCGTCCACACACATCCTCAATGCGTCCACGCCCGCAAGCTGCACAATCAGCGGCATGTCAGCCACGAGCAAATCCCTCGCCAACGCCGAATAAATCACTGGCCGCGCCTCCTTTGCCGTGCTCGCAATAAACGCACTGATCGACATACACACAGCCCTGGCCGCCAACTGCGCCTCGGGACTCCCCTGTGCGGCGGCCTGCCTAGCGCTCCTCGCCCACGGCAACAACACATCAGTAAACAGCGGCACATATGGCACGTGCTTTGCAACGCGATCGGCGCTGCCGCACAAAGCGTGCACCACGGCCACCATGGCCAGCGAGTCGAGGCGCCCCGCAGCCATATCACCGGCAGCAGCAACCAGCGTCGGCATCACGCCGGCGGGGCCTTCGCCAAACGCCAGCACGAGTTCCATGAGTACGCGCGCCGCACATCCGCGCACGCGATATTCCCAGTGGTCATTGTCTTCATCGACGAGCCAGGTGGCCGGGCTGGTGAGAATGGCAGACAGGTCCGAGGCCGTGGGTCGCAAGTACGCCGCCATGAGCACTTGCGCCAATCCTTGTGCAAAGGGAGGCGACAGGATGGCCCGCAGGCATGCAAACTGCGACCCGGCATCGGCCGGTGACGATGGGTGTAAGATGGGTGCGGGCGTGTCGAGTGGCGAAGACGCGACATTGGCAAATGTAAATTGTTGAGCTGAGCGAATGAGCGATTTGAGAATGAGCAGGGCTTGCAAGAGCAGCTTTTCGGGCACGTCGGCGTGGTTGGACGATGGGGCAGACGAGAGCCCCGACAGCGTCAGCGTGCCGTCGGAGATGGCTTGCGAGTACCAGTTGACGAGCTGCGGGGTCCCTGGGTACTCGAGCCAGTGCAGACCGCGAGAGTCTTGTACTTGCAGCACGAGTTTGCCGAGGTTGGTGACGAGTGGAAGGGCACCTGCAGCGTAGTAGATGGCGAGGGCGTCGGGGATGGCAGCAAGGAATGACTAGTACATGATTGAACCGCGGTAAGCAAGAAAGGATCACACCATCCTATTGGATGTCGGAGGAAAAGCAAGCGGCGAAACGTACCCGGCATGTCTCGTCCATGTCATCCACAGCAAATGCCAACAACTTGCGCAAACACTTGACGGAATACAGGGCGGCCGTGGCCAAATTGGGATCACCCGGCTGCTGGAGACACTCTGCAAATGTGGCCACACACGCGTGCACCAACCGTGGGGCAATGCTCGCCATCTGCCTCCGTGTCGGACCCACACGCACGCCAATGAGCGCCTTGATGACATGATGCAACACGAGCAGCCCACGATCCCGCAACTCTCTGTTCATGTCCATCAACTGCAACACATCGTCTAACAAGCTTGGCCACTCGTTTGGGTAATCGAGGCGTGCCATCTTGGACACGGCCACCGACGCCTGGACCAGCGCCCTGGGCTCTGCATGCGACACCATGACCATGTGCAGGGCGCGGGCGCGAATGGCGGCCTTTTCGTCGGCCGCCAGGCACCCGGCTTTCGGGGACCGGCGCCAGAAGCGCTCAATGTTTGCACGCAAAGTGCGGATGGCTTGAAACCGGATGTTGGACGTGGCATGGCCGTCCGGGTCATCTTGCGGGGACAGCAGCTGCGGCTGGAAGTAAATGTCTTGCAGAGCCAAGTGGAAGTTTGGCTGCAGTTCGGCGCGCTTGAGGACTTGCTCGGCGTCGCGCAATTGGGTCACGTTTTGTGAGCACAGCGACGTCAGCAGGTCCAGCACGGGCTGCACGCTGGCCGGAGTGGCCGGCGGGGCGACGCCAGTGACGGGCATCTGGCCAGCGGGGGCATTGCTTGAGAGGATGGAGGCCATGGTGACTGGGACTCACTTGTCGTCACTCTGGGGGAGGATGCTGGATCACGGGCTCGGGATCGAGAAGAATCGGCAGATCGGTCGGGCAGAGTGCAGATGGTGGGTAGAATGCGGATGGCATTCAAGTCAGGTACAGTATGTTTCCATTGGTATCATATGTAGATTGACTGATTCATCCCTCAGTATACGTACTTATGGGACCGATACTTCTATGGATGTCGAGCACAGAGTGCCATAGTTGTGTCATTTTCTTCAGAGCCTGCCGATCTGACCGCCCGCTACTGCTCCGTCCCAAACTTGAAGCCAGGGCTCGCAGCTCCACAAAATCAAGAAAAAAAAAACAGGACAGCTGTCGATTTCATTTGGAGAAAGAGATCATTCGGATTTCGATTTGAACATTTCAGGGTTTGAGAGAGGGAGCTTGGGATGGAGGGAGGCAGGGAGATTTTTCACAAACATCGTCGTGGGCAGACAACAAGTGCGACGAGGGAAGCAACACAACAACAATTCGAGCGGGTTGACCTTCTTAGTACTCCTCGGCCTCCTCCTCTTCGCCCTCGACCGAGTCGGTACCAACCTCCTCGTAATCCTTCTCGAGGGCCGCCAAATCCTCACGCGCCTCCGAGAACTCACCCTCCTCCATACCCTCACCGACATACCAGTGCACAAAGGCGCGCTTGGCATACATGAGATCAAACTTGTGGTCCAAACGGGCCCACGCCTCAGCAATGGCCGTCGTGTTGGACAACATGCACACGGCACGTTGCACCTTGGCCAAGTCACCACCGGGCACAACCGTGGGCGGCTGGTAGTTGATACCCACCTTGAAACCAGTCGGGCACCAGTCCACAAACTGAATCGTGCGCTTGGTCTTGATGGTGGCAATGGCCGCATTCACGTCCTTGGGCACAACGTCACCGCGGTACAGCAGGCAGCAAGCCATGTACTTGCCGTGGCGAGGGTCGCACTTGACCATTTGGTTGGCCGGCTCAAAGCACGAGTAGGTAATTTCGGCCACCGTCAACTGCTCGTGGTACGCCTTTTCGGCCGAAATCACGGGCGCATACGTCACGAGCGGGAAGTGGATACGCGGGTAAGGCACCAAGTTGGTCTGGAACTCGGTCAAATCCACGTTCAACGAGCCATCGAAGCGCAACGAAGCCGTGATCGACGACACCACTTGAGCAATCAAACGGTTCAAGTTGGTGTAGGTCGGGCGCTCAATGTCAGGTTGCGGCGGCAAATGTCGTAGATGGCCTCATTGTCCACCATGAAGGCACAGTCAGAGTGTTCCAAGGTCGTGTGCGTCGTCAAGATCGAGTTGTAAGGCTCCACCACGGCCGTCGACACTTGCGGGGCAGGGTACACCGAGAATTCGAGCTTGGACTTCTTGCCATAGTCGACCGAAAGACGCTCGAGCAACAAGGCACCGAAACCGGAACCGGTACCACCACCAAACGAGTGGAACACGAGGAAACCTTGGAGACCCGTGCAGTTGTCGGCAAGCTTGCGGATGCGGTCAAGCACCAGGTCGACAATCTCCTTGCCAATCGTGTAGTGACCACGCGCATAGTTGTTGGCGGCATCCTCCTTACCGTGATGAGCTGCTCCGGGTGGAAAAGTTGGCGGTAGGTACCCGTGCGCACCTCGTCCACGACCGTGGGCTCCAAATCGACAAAGACGGTACGGGGCACGTGCTTGCCAGCGCCAGTCTCCGAGAAGAAGGTGTTGAACGAGTCGTCGCCGCCACCAATCGTCTTGTCCGAGGGCATTTGGCCGTCGGGCTGGATGCCGTGCTCGAGGCAGTACAACTCCCAGCATGCGTTACCAATCTGGACACCGGCTTGGCCAACGTGGATTGAGATGCACTCACGCATGGTGACGAGTTAAAGAGAGAGTTGAGCGAGTAGAGAGAGAGAAGAGAGAGATTGCTTTATACACAGGATTAAGAGAAAACGTTAGCATACATGCACACTTTAGTAACAGACTGGAAAGCGTGAGAGTGGTCGAGATCACTCCTCCAACGCGTCATGCCTCGCTGGCTTCGACCGCTGGCCGAGGGCCGTTGACCGAAGCAAACGGGCGAGCAGGGAGGGGAGTGGCGGCGGATCAAGGACACGCAAAGTGATTGCAGAGGAAGAAAATGTACCTTGGGCAGCAAAGCGCGAAAATGCGTTGTTTGTGTGTGAGGGGGGTAGGCAGCTTACGGCAAGTGTTACGGATGCAGCAAACTGAAGAACTTTCTTCAGGATGTGAGAGGGAGGAAGGCGAGCGGGTTGTGCCTCGTTCTTATAGGTCCAGTGGCCATGCGAAAACCTCAAAACCGATCGCGCTTTTCATTCATTTTTATTTCCCGTTTTTCGATTGCCTCCTTTGACGCTCCTGCAGGTGCCCAAAATTTCCAAGAATTTGTGCAGGGGTTTAGCGGCCCGAAAATTCAACGAACCCCCAATCGGGCCAGAGTGCGCCACAATGAATGCACGTGTTCGAGCGCAAAGAAACGCGTCTGCACGATCCACTCCTCGACGCGCTTCGACCCGAGTGTCCGGGCCGACCATCAGTGTCCAGTGGCCAGAGCGCTGGGAACGATGAGCGAAAAGAAAGGAAAGCCGTGGCCACCAGAGCGAGCACAGAGAACCTGATGAAGTTTGCTTTGGCCGGTCAGGCACATGCCTATCGTTCATCACTCTCTCAAGTGTCCGCATTTCAACCTTTGGTTGCTTTCGAATCACCCTGCATGAACTGGACCCTGAGCCAAATTCTACCAATGTATACTCGCGGATGACTGGCCGGCATGTCCTCTCCATCTCCAACCTCTCGCTGGCGCCAACCTGCTCCATTCCCACCCCGGTCAGGCACCCGCGACCCAATCACTGTCCCAGCCAGCCAACTACCATTCCAGACGTTGTCGCAGCCAGTCGCATCTTGCCACCAAGCGCAACAGTGACACCAGTCATTTCGCCAGCAACGGCAACCGAACCACTTGTAGCAATCCCATTCCAGACGTGGTTGCAGTGGCAGCAAGAGTTGGCAAATCGAGTACCATTGTCATTGGCGGCACCAGAGCACGGGCAAGCGAGTCTGGCCATGATGTACCAAAGAGGACCTGGATCAATAACGCCGAGTGGACCACCAGCAGGCCGAGGTCGGCGATCGGTGTGTACAGAGCCTGACCGCTTTCTTTCTCTATGAGCAACATCCGAGCTGACTGACTGTGTTTTCGGACTCAGAACTCCGTTCCCCGACCGCCCATTGACCTGAGCAACAACGGCTACCAACCCTACACTTCGCAGCATCCCATGCAGTATCAGCCTGGTCAAGTCCCATACGGAACCGTCTCTTCTGCACCGCCAACCTATCCGCCTACTATCCTCCAGCAATGGGAAACCACTATCAGCAGCATGTACCGTCAACCGGCCCGTTTGGCTTCAACAACAACAACAACAACAGCAACATCAGCACCTTGGAGAGCCAGCAAACTCACAGTCTCCCACACGTTCATCCACGGGTACCACGACGCACCCGATCCGCGGCCTTTCGTCCCATCCTCGGCCCGAAGTCCTCGATCCACTCGTCTCTCAGCTCAAGAAACGCCGCGACCCTGCACCGCCGCCACTACTCCCAAACCGTCCCTGTCAACGGCCGAGCGATACGAGTGGCTTGCGCAATATGCAGACCGACGCGCTGCAGGTCCAGCTCCACCCGGAGCCGAAACCACCAATAACGAATCGCAACGTCCAGCTCCTGCATCGCAAAGAGCCGGAGGCGCACCAGGCACAGCGCACATGCATCTACCGCTTGGCCAACCGCCGCCAGCGTTCAAGCCGTACACGGTGACCGACTACCAGGCCATCAAAAAGGCAGACGCGGTCACACGGCTGCCGACGAGTTTAGGCCCACCAACGGATCCCGAGTCGGAAGCAAGGAGGGCGAAAGCAATGGCAGCACATGAATATGCCGAGAGGTTACGAAGTATGGGAAGCAGGCAGCGTAGTATGACCATGTAAATTCGTTCAATTTCGGTCAACAATAGAACGTCGCATAAAAAAAAAGGTGCATATGAGTCATTCATTCACTTGAAATACAAACAAAAACAGCACAAAACTAAGCTGTCGACCAACTTTCACTTTTTCTTTCCAGCCTTGCCCTTGTCTTTTCCTCCGCCTACCTCTTCCACCGTCCCAGCGCCAACCCCTGAGGCAGCAGCAGCAGCTGCAGCCGCCTCTGCCGCGGCCTGCTCAGCCGCAATCCTCGCCGCCAAAATCCTAGCCGCCTCCTCCTCCAACTCCACAATGGTCTTTTTCCTATGATCCAACCTGCGCGCTTGATCCACGTCTCTCCAACCCTTAACTTGCGCTTGCATTCCATCGAGCGCGTCAGTCAGGTACTTGCGCGAGTCCTCGGCAAGCTTCTTGTCTGCATGCCACCGCGCACGCAGCGTCGTGTAGTACTGCGACCACGTGTCGTAGAGCGACTGGTGAGCGGCGGCGCGCGAAGCGAGGTCCGAGGGGGACAGAACCGTAGGGGGAGGTGTGAGCAGGTAGTGAACGAGGCATGGGGTGTAGTCTTCGGGGCGCGGCAAGCCCGGTGGGATGCCCTGGAACGTAGCCAGACCCGTGGTCCAAGCGTGCGCAGAGAGCGAGTGCTTTGACATGTAGCTGGATGCCGATGAGAATATGTATGGCGGCGGGGCGTGGGCCTGCGGGGGCGCAGTCGCTGGTGGTGTTCCGCTGCTCGCAGTGCCCGAGCCCGCACCAGCGGCCGCCACCGACTGCGCCTGCTTGAGCGTATTCAAAAACTGCTCGCGCGCCTCGCGAGCTCTTGCCGCACGTCCCGGCGCTTTTTGTTCCCACGCTTCCTTGATGACTCGGTGTTTTTCGTCACGCTCCGAGTCTTTGACAACATACAGCCCTTGCGACTCGGAGGACGTGACACGCAAGATCCACTTGAGGTCGCGAGTCACAGTCGCATTGAACGTCGTGGTTGATGTCGCCGCCGCCGCCGCATTTGTAGCCGTATCTGTTGCGGTAGCCGCAGCGGGTGACGAAGACTTTGTGGATTGCACATTTTGTGAACTGGGCGATTTGGCCGACGAGTCTTTAGTCATCTTTTCGGGACCATCCGGGACGGCAGCTAGTTTGGGCGCTTCGGCACCGGCAGTGGATCCGGACTTGCCGCCCTTGGTCGGGGCCACCTTGACGCTTGTCATGGACACCTTGGGTGCGCCCGTGGTCGTGGTTGTGGCTGCCACCGAACTCGCTGTTCGCGGCCGCCCACCACTGGTAGCATCGGCAGGTTCAACGAGAAGCGGAAGCACTTCTTCGGTCGGTTCAACAAAGGCTTGAAGAATGTAGCGGCGCATGGGCTGGGAGCGTGCAAGGGCCGAGTTGGGTGGCTGGAATACACACGAATAGAGACTGTGAGACAACCATTTGAGAAAGAAGGCACGGCGTGGTCACGTACAGACAACCGATCACGCTCTTTTTCTTTTTCGGCCTCTTTGGATGCTGCTGCCGCTGCCGCTGCCGCTGCAGCCTTCTCCTTCTCACTGGCCTTGTCTGCTTTGCCTGCGCCTGCCTTTCCTGTGCTTGGTCCAACTGTTGCGCCGGCCGCCGCGGTCGTTTCGGGCTTTGCTTCCTTTTCAATCCCGGCCGTTGGTTGCGCAAAGTCGTCCGTCTTGAGCAAAATGACATTGGGCACAATGACCACATCGCGGGCGCGCACTTTGAATATTTGCTCATTGTTTTCGTACAGCTCGAGCGTCAGGTAGAGGTTCGGGATGGCAAATGAGAGGTGCAGCGATACATGAGATTCGGCCACATTTGGGATACGAATGATGGTTCTGTTTCGCCAGCTGACATGTGAGCACTTCCTCCACAGTTAATGGATGATCCAAGAACATACCGAAAGAGTCGATGCTGCCGATTCGACACATAGGAATCCTCATACTCGTTGCTCCACTGCTTAATCCCCAACTCAATCGGCCGCTCAATCGGCAACACGGCCTGGGGCGTCGAATACATTCTGAGCCGAAACCTGCCCGCGGGTCGTGGAAACGGCGCCTTGCAATCTGCCATTACCGTGTATCCTTTTGCATTCGGCTGCAACCATTGTGATGGCAGCGACAAGAGCGGCACCACTAGCGCACGCATGGAATCATTGTCCACCACGCGCAGCACGGTATGGTCGGCAATCAACTCGGGGACAAACAAGTGAATCGCCAACCGAGTCGGCGACTTGAGCACAAGTGGGAACTTGAAGAGCACGCTCCATGCATGAGCCGAGGGGTGCGCAAGGTAGGTCTCGTCGACTTCGCCCACGTGGACATTGCATTTTTCGGCAAAGTACCGCGCCTCGTCTTCTAGCACAATGTCCGAGTCGGTGCGCGTGTAAATGGAGACTGTGTGGTGCATGGGCGCATCGGGAATCAGGCGAATGGCCTGGTGGGGAGCGAGGGTCACTACAGTGGCAGCATTTCCGAGGGTCGCAAGACGCGTATGGATGGAACTGGTTGTTGGCACACTGCTGTTCGCATCCATGTCTGTTGCTGAGTCCAAGCTCGAGCCATACATCAACGATGGTGCCGTGCCAAATGGTCTTGTCCATTCGGACGCTTGAATCAAGAGTGAAGGATGCCGCTTGCGGTTGATACCCAAGCGGGAATGGCACGAGAATGAGACGAGCACCTCCACTGGTCGGTCGTTTGGATTGTCTAGCAAGCACATCGCGTCATCCATCATCAATCATCATCATCATCGGTTAGTGACAGCCTGCATTACTCACACCTCAATGCACACCTAGTGAGAAAGAACGCACATATCAACGGCAACAGCCTTGGCACCAACTCACTCGCCAATCCGCCCGCCAGCGCACCCACACTTGCTCCACTTGCAGCACCTGCCGCGCCCAAAACTCCGCCCACGCCGGCCAGGCCGCTTCCTGCACCAACCATACCTCCGACCCCCGATCCGCCGGCGCCACCCGCGCCAAATGCCAAAGATGCCCCCAACGCCGCGCCCGCCATCCCCGCCGCGGCCGCCATTGCATTCCCACTCGCGCCCGCGCCCGGACCCTGTGCTCCACCAACACCCACACCACCCGGGCCACCCGTGGCTCCTGCTACCGTCCCGCCGCACTGGCACCTGTAGCCACCACTGCCGTTCCCGTGCCGCTCGTCACCACGGCGCCATCAAGTACACAAAGTGGCGCGCGGTGCGATACTGCGACGGGAAATGGACGCACCAGACACCTGCAGCCGACGCAACCAGGTCCTCCTTGGCCACGGTGATTTCGGATTCCCAGCCGAACGCGGGCGGCACGGGCAAGTAGATGGGAAACAGGCGCAAGCGAACGGATCGGGTTTCCGGATGTAAGCGAATGAGTTGCGCGATAATGAGGGCGGGAAGTGTTGGGTGGCCGGGGATCGCGTCGAGAAGTGCCAGGGCAATGCCTGGTGCTGTGTATGCAGGAGGGATTGGGGCCAGCAGAGGCAATGCTTGTGGAGTGGCGGAGAGCATTGTGCCTGTTGCTTGGCAGTCCCAGCTGGCTTGGAAGCGCATGCGCCGCGGATGCGGAAGCCGTAGGCGACGACGAGGTGTGTAGTGTTTGCCCCGCGGTCGCCGCGCGACTCTGTGTGGCAGCCGCCGTGGACACGGCGGGCGCTTGGTTCGCACTGACGGGCGGATTGACCACGCCACTGGCCAGCAATGTCGGGGGAATGGGAGGCGGAATGGGAATGCCAAGAAACTGGCGCAAGGCCGTCGATACATTGAACAGCGCAAGGTCCTTGGCCACTTGGAGCGTGTCCTGCGGGGCAGGGAGCATGGAGACTTGATGTGATTCACAGCCCGTGAGGATTTTGAAGAAACACGCGCCCGTCATTTCATATCCTGTGGGTCGATCGTAATAACTTTGGGGACAAAATTGCGTCAATTTGATTCTCTGGACACGCAAGTGAGACAGATATTTAAATGTAAAATACCTTAACGCGCAAACCTTCAGCATGGCTTTCCCCACCACCCACGGCCATATCTCGCCGGGGACAGGACTCGTCGGCAACAATGGCTCGCCCTTTTCATCCACTGGGATCTTGTCATCGACCAGGATTTTGCGCCAGGCGCCGCACCACCACAGCTTGACTGCATACTTACCCGCAGGATTGTACATTGGCGACCCGTCTTTTGTTTTCGGGTACACGTGGTCCCAAGGGAGAAACTGGTCCGATTCGCAGGGCGGGGCGGGCATGGCGGGCGAAAGTTGCGTATTGGTGAGCGGACCTAAAGGGACGCCGGGCGACGTGTTGGACGAAGAGAGACCGATAGCGTTGGAAAATGCATTGTTGTTGGCAGCGGCCGAGCCTGGTTTGGATGGAGCATTTGGTGCCGCAGATGCATGCGAGTTCGACAAGAGCGGATGGGCATTTGATCCAGTCCCACCAATGACATTGGCACTGGCCGAGGTTGGCGGGACGGTCGGTGCGCGATGCAGAAGAACAAGGGCGTGCCACTTTGCAATCAGATCCTTGACAACAGGTGATGCCGTTGCCAAGTGGGCATTCACTTGGTAAAACGCCGATGCGAGTTTTGGTTCGCCTTCGGGTTTGGGCACACCGGGCAAGTCTGGCATTGGTACAAATGAATCCTCGTAGCTGGAAAAGTCGGACACGCACGGCGCCGGCATGAGCGAGGGGAGTGGTGTGTGGTGGAGCATGTTGTCCGAGTCTGAGTTGTGGCCCTGGAGTCCGAGAGGAGCGGGTGGGAAGGATGCCAGTGGATTGTGTGCAAAAGAGCCGATGGAGTGTGGCATAGGGGGATGCAGCGCGGTCGGTGTGGGTGCTGCTGAGAGTGAGAGCATGGCATATTCAATGGAGCCCGATGAGGCTGCATTTCCCGGTGCACCTGGTGCTGTTGCTGCTGAGGCCGAGTTTGAAGCCGTCGATGTCGTTTGAGACGAAGTCGCCGATGACCCTGATGCACTTGCGGCCTTCCACCACGCTGGCGGCGTGACCTCGCTGGCGCGCTTGATGGCCACACATCGCGCGCGCAACGACCGGGGGAGGTACAAGAGTGTCGAGTCGAGATCGTCCATGGCGGCCATGGCCACGGCATTTGCAGCCGCTGCGGCAGCCGCTGCGGCCGCTGCAGCGGCGTTTGCTGCAGCTGCCGCTCCCTTGCCGCCAGCCCCACCGCCACCACCGGCGGCAGGTGCTAGCGAGGCAGTTGGTGCGGGTCCCACGCCGGAACCTGAATTGCCACCAGGTCCTCCTACGCCGCCGCCTGGTCCGAGGCTTCCTGGCACACCAGCACTACCTGCTGATCCGGTGGACAATCCAGCAGCAGATAGGCCCGAGGTTGCCGCGGGTGGGGGCCATGCCCATTTCTCGCTTGCAATTTCCGAGTCGGACCATTCGGGCCAGGGCACAATGGCTGTGTCGGGTGGCGGCTCGTTCGAGGCGGAGGTGGTTGCACCCGGAGACTTTGGGGGGCCTGTAGCTGCGGCGGCGGATGATCCTCCCGTTGTTTGTGCGCCGAGATTGGTCGTGTTGATGGTGGTTGAGATTGAGGTTGGGGGCGAGGTGGTTGCTCGCGACGGCGCAAGCGGTGTCGATTGCATTGTGTCGCTTCAATCCTTGCTCATAAAGGAACATTTGGCATTCATGTATGTACTTGCTCACACTTCTATGTACCAAATTGCTCGTGGGAACCACTCCACACCACACAACTCACGCGTCACACTTGGACGCCACACTGCACTCGTCCGAGGATGGATGGCATGGCATGGCAGAGATGATCGATACATATGAATATCGATTCGGAAGGTTGTGACGTATTGAAACCCATCAACACTAGCTGTGAATGCCGGCCTGAACCCGATGCAATCCCATTTTGGCGAATGGAACTCTTGTCGTCCCTGCCTTGGCACCTCATTCATCCCTCGTCAGCTCAAGTTTCCCACAACCACGAACCCCGGTAACGCCAACACCAACGCCAGGCGGATCATCCGCCCTCTTCACGCCATGTCTCGATCATACACGGCCTCAATATCGGGCTACTCTGGCGGCTCGTCCCGTGCGCTGTCCTACTCTGGCCTCAGCACCCACTCGTACCAAGACTCGAGCTCACCCTCCAAAGGGGGGCCATACTCGGACGATGCATCATCGGATCATGCGCGATCCATCTCGTCCCATTCCGGGATCGGGACCATGGCGTCGTCGACGGGCGCCACGTCCATCAACACGGCCGCTTCCTTGTACTTGCAGGCCGGATTGCTCGAGGCGCACTGGTCGCGCCGGTTCACATTCACCTTGGTCACTTCCAATGCGTTTGGGTCCATGATCCTATCGGTGATCCTGTTGAATACTGCGGTGCTCGCCATTCAGTCGACACCCTATGTCAGCATGAATTACGGGTGGTACCTGAGTTTGCTCGACCAGGTGTTTTTGGGCATTTATTTGATGGAGACGCTGAGCAAGCTGTTTGTGTTCCGGTGGACGTATTTCAAGAATAGCTGGAACATGTTTGGTTCGATTTGTCCTTTCATTGCGCTGCTTGGCATGCTCTCTTTCTTACATTTTTCTCACCCCCCCCCCCATGTCTCTTGCTCTGCTCAAATGAAACAGACTTTATCATTGTCCTGACATCGGTCGTGACGTTTGCCTTGACGTCGTTGTCAGTATCACTGTCTTCCTTCAACCCACAGGTCCGGGCTCCATCCTTTCATCCGCTCATGTCTTTACCCCATCTCACGCACAGCTAGGATCAACCAACATTAGATTGTCCGCCTATTTCGCATCTTTCGCACGCTTCGCGCCATCCGCTCACTGCGTGCCCTGCGCGCCATTTCCTTTCTCAAATCCTTGCAAATCATTGTGGAAGCCCTGTTATCGTCGTTGCCGGCCATGTCCAGTATCATTGCCCTGGCCGGTCTGACGCTTTGTACGTCGCCGTTCGCCCCTTTACATTCCATCCCCGCAAACAATCTCACCTTTGGGCAACATGCAGACATCTTTTCGGTGATTGCCCGGGCATCCTACTCGACCTATGACCCGCGGCGCTTTGGCACACTCGGGTCCACCTTCTTTTGGCTGTTTAGCACGCTGACGCTGGACGAATGGACACGGAATTTGGCTCGACAATCCAGATGCGCCGGGCATTTTCTTTTTCCTGTTTACATTCATGGTGCTCGAGACATTTGTATTTCTCAAGTACGTTGTACACATTCCAATTGAGGAATCCAACAAAACAAAAGAAAAACAAAAAAATTGACACTTGCGTTAAACCCAGCTTGTTTGTTGCCGTCATTGTGTCCAACTTGGACGCGTCACGGTCACGCATGGACCGGTTGCGACGACGAGACGCACGCGCCGAACGTGACAGGAATGCAGGGGGCCCAATCACGCAAGCTTTGCCGGGTGACGACGACCCTGCGGCCGCCGCCGATCCGTCGTCGCTCGTCACCTTTCAACTGGCAGGCGCCGACCCAGGGCGCCACGGGTCGATCGACCAAACGCCATCGCACGTGCCGCCACACTCGCCCTTGTCTTTGCATCAGGCAATTGCCGACTTGCTGGACCCGCCTCCCGCCACCACATCGGGCTTCTTCGGATGCGCTCGAGTTCATGTACGCGCCAACGGACCTGTATTACTCGCCCGCCAAATGCATTCGCGACAAGCACCTGCTCGGCAAAGCGTTTGGGCTGCTGGCCGTGCTCGAGCACGAGTACAACCATTACCACGTGCAACAAGGGATCACGGACGAACTGATTGACTTGTTGAGTTTACCTGCGGTGGCGGCCGCCAGCGAGGCCAAGCCGGCGATTGCGTGGCGCGCAAAGCGCCGGGTAGTTCATGTTGGTGGGACACACGCGGACAGCGACGAGGACCAAGACAACGGGCAAGACGATGGCGACTTGGTCAGGCGATTGTCAGCCACCCATGTTGCCGAGGGCATTCAGAGGCGCGCGTCGAGCGCATTGAGTCGGCGCAGCCATAGCGGGGCAAGTGGCGAGCATGTGGGCAGTAAAGGGGTGAAATCGGGTGGCGGCAGTGTGCTGGGCGCGGCCGCGTCCTTGGGCGCATTCTTGTCAAATAGCTTGCGCCAAGTTACGCGTCAATTGCTGGGCCAAGCGAGCACGTGGTGGGTGGGGCCGCCGGGGGGTCAAGGCCGGGAAGCGCCAGTAAGCGCAACGGCAGTCATGCGCATTTGGGGCCAGGTGGGCATTCGCCAAGAGCGGGAGGAGCGGGGGCAGTATGCGCGGATTGAATACGAGTCGGTCGAGCCATAGCCATGGCGGTGGTGGATCGACGGGGTTGTTGGCGCAGGCGGTGGCGACAGCGTACATGCAGCAGCAGCAGCCAGCAGCGAAGGGCAAGTGGCGAGATTGAGGTGGATTCAGGGGATGTTGATGATGATGGGGACAATGATGATGACGACAAAGAATCGCAGGATTCAAGTCAAGAATCCGTGGGTGGGCATGACGACGAAAATGGAGGGGACGAGCAGCGGGGAATGGCAACGGGACCGGGGCGACCTCCACCGAATGGGAACGGAATGCAGTAGATGTATGAAGGATCAAATTAGAGCATCCAGCTTTTGGGATTGGTCAAAATATACACTCCCGGAAATCATGAAGAGGTAGAGGTAGAGCGGGAGATCGAGACTGAGATCGCGACTAAGGGCGGGATGGGCTCAGAGTGAACGCCCTCGTGGAGGTGGTAGTAGACAACGGTGCTGTCGTGCGAGCACAGGGCGAGCACCAGGGGCAGTTTAGGCGATGCTGTGCTCATGACGGCGTCAAAGAGGGCAAAGTCGAGCGGGGTGTCGAGGGGCCAGGCCAGGATGTGGTAGAGCTGTGTGTTTGTGGCAAACTTGCTTGGATGAGAGCGATGGGATCATCCATTGGGGGCGGGACGCAAAGGGAGACCGAGACCGAGACCGAGTGCCACAGCCGGGCATAGCGCAAGTCCTGATATGTTTGGTACACTTGGGCCGCGTGCCGAGCTGTTCTTGGCGGGTGCCCGGTCCGCATGAGCATGTCGTGGACGTTGGCATCCGAGTCGTGAGGGTCCCGGTCACCACGAATCGTGACAACAGCAGGATCAGGGTCGGGGCTTTGCGGTGTTGGCATGGTGTTGAAATACTTAGAATGGAAAGGTGTGGTGGCAATGAATGGACGCGCTCCTTTGCATATACATAAGTATACTGTAGTGCCAAGATTAGTTGAAACGCCCGCCGCAGGCGAACGCAAAAATGGTAAGCAACAACATGCCCAAGGACCGTGACCAGATGCACGTTACGAAACAACAGTGCTGTGACCTGTGACACATTGAGAGGCTCAGGCAACAGATGCGCCGTGACACACGCACTTGTTTGGAACAATCCGTGGCTCACTCTCGGCTTGTAGCATCGTTGGCTGGGGAGAGCCTGCATGCATGACATGATCACAATGCATGCAAGGAATGCACGGGTTGGCTCAGTCCCTCAACATGAACCCCAACCGCCAACCGACTCTTTTGGCATGGCAATCTGTCAACAGGGAAGCTTAGCTTAGGCGGCTATGCCGGCAGTTCGGTTTCGGTGGCCAGAGATCGAACTCCACGCATCTCTTTCCTTTTTTATCGGGTTTTGTTTTGTTGGCACCCTAGGGTCCGGCATTGTTAGTACAATCACAAACAGCTCTCTTGCAGTGGTCGTATAAATCCCCAAAGTGGATGAGTTGAAGCAGGCGCTGATGGATGGGAGTGTGCCAATGGCAGGGAGGATGGAGGTGAGTTGGTGGCGACTGTTTTTGAAAGCCCAGTGCGTCACATTGCCCTTTCATCTGCTCTTGTCGGCTTTTTTTAACTCATTTGTGCTGTGTGCAGGACACCGACTTGCCTTCCTATGAGAGGATTAAGCTGAACCAGCCCATGGCTCAAGCTGTTGTTCCTGGGATCTGTGCTTGATTCTGATTTGGACAGTCTGGGGACGACATTGACTCCTCAGTCCAGCTTCGTATTGGCACCAAGGCTGTTCAGCAGAAACATCATTTGTCAACTGTGTCTATTTTGTATTATATTTTAGTCGCCCAACCAATGTAGCACACCGTTTGGATCTACTACATCCACAGATCCAAGCTAAACAGTTTGGTTTATAGTACACCCATGAAGGCGTGCGAATTGAGCAATGGAATTTTGCCTCAGCGAGTAAATCAATGTCTACGCATCTTTCTGTGCTATTGACATGGGCATAGCCCGTCGGGAACCTGGTTTGGTGCTTTCGCCGCGGCTGCAGCATAAGAAACACGTCAAGTTGCATCCACAGATCCGAGGCAAACAGTTTGGTTTATAGTACACCCATGAAGGCGTGCGAATTGAGCAATGGAATTTTGCCTCAGCGAGTAAATCAATGTCTACGCATCTTTCTGTGCTAATGGCGTGAGTGTAGTCCGTTGGGAACCCGGTTTGGTGCTTTCGCCGCGGCTGCAGCGCGGTAAGCACTTTGACATATACATAGGGTTTGTGGACTGTCAAAAGGCTGGCCAGCGTGCGGAGGGTGCAGGCAAACATTGACAGGAGCGAGTCTATTCTCTACCTGAAGCTCAGACCACATGTCAGGCCTGCTCTCGCAAGGTAAACAGGCAAAAACCACATGTGAGCCGTCTGTAGGTCACTAATCAGAGTGAGTGAGACTGAGTTTCAATCAGGCTATGCAAGACATGGCATGAAAAATTGTGTACAGCATTCTGATGTCAATCATGCGCGGTTATCATTCATGAAGTCTCAGCAGGACTGTATGAAAGACCAAGTATTTTGCGAGAACACCGTTTTTCGGTGATGGCTCGCTGTTGTCCGACAGCAAAAACGTGGCGATTATTCGCAGTTTGGTGTTGACAAGAATCGAACCTGTACCCTCCAGAGCAAGTGACTTGCGGTTGTCTGTTGCACATGAGAATTGAGAATCGGTTGGGGGAATGACTGGCGAATGACTTGCTCAAACCCCAGATCTGTATTGGCATTGGTTGGACGCAAGGCTGCAGGCTCTTGCTTGGAGAAGACGGTGGCTCCTTTGCAAAATGCCCCAGGCGTGTGTTGACGCAGTTGCATCGCACGTACTCTGAGATGTGAGCCCTGTTCCCATCCTGCTATGTTTAAAGGGAGGCAGCCCCACCTCAGGCCAGCTAGACTTACAAAAGGAGTTGTTTCCATCGATGCTTGCCTATGCCTTGACGGGCTGGAAGTGAATCACTCATTGTTGCGTTACAAACAAGCGTTTGTGTCCCACCCGTCAAGCCGGCCCGTTCTGGCTCGAGGGGCAGCGGTTCGAATCGCCCAGGTGGAGGCATCGATTTGTTGTTGGTGCCTTCTCCGCCTCTTGAAGACTCCGACAAGGGGGTTTTGCTGTTTTATGTGACATGTATCACGCAACAACGACAGCGTGACGGAAAATGATGGCCACAAAGCGACAACGGCGCTGTGACAGTTTGCGACGAGGAACGGCGTGGCTGTGACATGTGACGGCAATGCAACAGACAAGGTGGGGTGTGACGTGTGACTGTTTCGACTATTCGCAGCACTACAGTAGACCTACATTTACGCACACGAAAGAGTAATCGTCACATCAAAATTGAGTGGCATGAGGCAAGCAATGACTAGAGCGTGGGGTAGCGAGGGAATCAACCATTGCGACATGATGACAAGAAGTACTGAGTAACAATTCACGCGAAAATAGAGCAAGAATGAGAAAAAGGAAAACAATAGGTAAGGATAAACAGTGCAAAAAATTGTAAGCAAGTGATGAGGCAGACCGCATCAGTGACCCGAAGCGTTCGGACCGGTGTGCTCTGGGTTTGCGCGGGAATACGGACTGGAAGTGTTGGCGAAGGGCGCGACTGGCGCGGCGTCGCATGCGGATGCGTCTTGCGCTTGCAATATTCCATGCGGCAAGGCCTGACACGCGGACCAGGAATGCGAGTTGGGCGAGATGGGTGACGAAAATGACGTGTCCGAGGGCGATGGTAATGGTAATGCGAGCGGGTTGAGAACCGTGAGACCCATCCCAGCGCTGTTCATGGGAACAAGCGCAACACCGGGCACTGGCATCGGCACAAAGCCAGGCGGCAGAGGAGGATAGTGGCCAATTTGCGAGTTGTTGGGCAATGGGTTGGTCGAGGTGGGAGAATACAGCCCAGGATCCGGGTTGATGAAAATCTGAGCTGGTCCGTTGAGCAGCTGTACGCTGGAATGCTGCTGAAACACGGGTTGCTGCTCCTTGTGCTGCTGCCAATTGTTGGGCGCCACAACCACAGCCGGTCCACTCACTTCCATCTCGCTCCCAACGGGCCAACCAGTGACTGTCTTGACGGCTTGCCTCAAGACATCTTGTCCTGCACGATCACCCAAATCCAGACGATTCGCTTGCCGTTCGTGGCTCAAACCAACCACAGACCCATGGCCCTGGTCTGTGCTGTGGCCGTTGGGCGCGGGCTCTGCTTGTGCAAACGGCGAGTGAGGCCAGGCCTTCGAAACGTCGGGCGAAACGACCAAGGGAACGGCAGCGTCGGAAACAACGCCACCACTCCTGATACACTGCCTCGATCTTGAATCAACGAGTCAGCGTTGTTCATGTGGCCGTTGTTGCATTGAGCGGACTGGATTCGCAGCAGCCGGGAGAGGTCCGTTGGGTCGACTAGAACCTGGGCGCCAGCATCGGGGCCGCTCAGAAACGCATCGAGCAGCGCTGGGCCTGACAAGCGGCCCTGCATTTCAGCAGGCATGTCGACGGATGAGAGGCCTGGGTTGGTAGAATACGTCCCAAACAGGTTGTTGATTGAATCCGTGTTGGTGGGAGCTGGTGATTGAGCTTGCTGCTGCAGCTGGTGGTGTTGCCCGTACGGAACTTGAGTGGGGAGTGAAGGAATGGGACCCGTGACAGGCTGTTGCCCCTGTGCCAATGCTTGCACTTGGTCATCCGTGGCAACAAATGCAGGCCGTACAAGCGGCTCGGTAACTGGGGGTGCCACGGCGGGAACTTGCAGCAAGACTGATGATGGCGTGGATGCCACCAGAGTTGCCACGGTCGCGTTGCCGGCGGTTGAACTTGTGCTTGGACCCGAGCGCGCATTCATGTCTGCTGCAAGTACAGCAGCCGCGGCATGAACATCATGAGAAGCACACCACGCCCGTTCCGCGGCGTTTGCCTCTTGATCACGATGCTCCAACTCTTGCGCCAACTGATTCGCACTCAGTGTCATGTTGCCCACGACCAACTCGCGTTGCCGCATGGGCGTTTTAGTGCCGGCATTGACACAGCCTGCTGCCGGCTTCCAGGATTTGGCAGCGAAAACACAACGCTTGTCAACGGCCGTCCATCTGCAACGCCGCGTGTCTGCACAATGTGCGCAGCGATGGGCCGTGGACCTGGGGCAACTGTGGTTAAAGGCGCTTGGTGCCGGGAAGCATCACCTGTGCCGTCCGCAGCAGATAGAGCTGGCGACACGAGCGGTGACACGGATGTGGACGGACCAATTGACAAGTGCATCGACGGTGGCAAAACGGATGCGGGCTCTTTGGGCTTGACCTTGTTGAGCGACGACATGAGCGACGAAATGAGCTCACGGATCGATTTGCGTGCTGGAATTGTACCACTGCCACTGGCCGTAGATCCAGTTGCGATCGCGCTAGAAGCTGGCGCTGGCCGAGGCAGGTTGGACATGGACGAACGGCTGCGCAGCAGATGCGACACGCCAGAAACTGCCGAATCCCGCGACTGCTGCTGGCGAGTGTGCCGAGCATGATGGTCCAAGGCACCCATTTCCGGCGTCGACCGCGGCCGCTTCATGCGCGGCTCAGAATCGGTGGCTTGAAACTGCGCATCCAGCACAGCGCGGTCGGTCGGCGGGCGCAACCAAGTCTGGCGCGGAAAGCTGTCATGTTTGTTGGGACCGGCTGCGAGAGGTCGTTGCGTGGACGGTAGGGACACAAGCTGGTCGCGCATTTGTTGATTGGACGCCGACTTTGCGCTGGACGGGGAGTCAGTACCTGGACTGATGGCAAGATACTGGGGGAACTTGCACGCGACTTGCTCATCAGCACCGGCGCGTGCCTGTTGGTGAATGGACTCGCGGCGCGCTTGGTCAGTGGAAATTGACTTGGGCGACGTGCTTTGCGTCACAACGGGATCCAAGTCCGCATATTGAGCGGCCGAGGGACTCGTCGATATGCCCTGCGCAGATGGAGGCGAGTTGATGTTGAGCGTGGCCATGATGTTTGCCGCGTCAGGCGACACGGGCAACAATTGCGGCGAGGGCAGGGCGGGGTGCGACGGGCCGCTGGCTTGCAGCTGTGTTTGCGATTGCCTGACCAGTGCAGGACTGGGAATGAGCCCTGCGCGTTGAAGCCGAAATGACTGCAACTGCTGTTGTTCCATGTGCCCCTGGCGGCGCAACGTGCGTGCTGATGCGTGCAACTCACCAAGACCTAGCCGAGCCACGGATTCGGACTGCCAAACCGCAGGCGGCGGCTCGGGCCGACGGCTCCCGCGTGATTGTGAAGCGCAATTTGCGTCGGGACCAAAGTCAATGGACCGTTGCTACCCAAGCGCGACGTTGAATGCGGCTCGCCACGCCCACGTTTGCGACGGCGGTCTTGCAGGTATGCCTGCTGCTGCTGCTGCTGTTGATGGAACACGTATGGATCCCGCTCGCGCGCGCTACCATTGCCTTGATCGCCCCATTTCACCTCTGGTGCATACGCTTCGGATGAAGCAAAGTGCGACGCCAGAACACGACGGTCGTGGTGGGCCGTGCCAGTGGCTTCCGGAAGCATGTGCGGATCGCTCTGGGATTTTCGCAACAGCGACGTTTCCCGCGCATTGTTGGAAGCCAAAGCAGGTCGAAGATCGAGTGCGGCAGGACCCTCACTCGGAT
This sequence comes from Catenaria anguillulae PL171, assembly GCA_002102555.1. NCBI lineage: Eukaryota > Fungi > Blastocladiomycota > Blastocladiomycetes > Blastocladiales > Catenariaceae > Catenaria > Catenaria anguillulae. Next base: position 272,929 of record MCFL01000028.1, on the reverse strand, counting down.
ACCGGCGTCCAGTGACCATACTTGATCCGCGTCGCTGAGCCGGCGCAATGGCCTCTGCACCTCGGACGGTGGCGGCATCCGATGATCCTGCTGTTGAGGAACATCATGATGATGCAACGGTATGCCTGTCGGAATCGGATTGGACGATTGCGACGTGTCTGTTGTTGGTGGCGACGATGATGTGCCTAACGACGATGGATGCTGCGCGTTTGGATGCAAGGGCCAGCTGTGGCGGCCGACGGGCTGTGCGTGGGCAGCACCCTGGCTCCGCTGTGGTTGCTGCTGATGAAATTGCGACTGCGGGACGGATGACGACGGTGGCAAATGGTACAATAGAGGTTGGCGAGAGAATGTCGGAATGTGAGAGTAGCTTCGCGCAGCGGTGGCCAAAGCAAGAATTTGTGGGTCGGCGGACGAAGTAGAATGCGCTGCATTGAACACAGAGTCACCCAGGCGTGCATCCGGCCGGCCACCTAGGTGTTGGACGGCTGGAGGGGAGGTCGCAGCGTCACTTGAGCGTTGCGAAGGACGAGAAGTGTGCGAAGATGCAAGATTCCGATGCATTCCAGTACTGCCTGTGGCCAATCTGCAAAATGAGTCGGTAAACAGGCACGTGAGCACAAAGCAATGATGCCTGGGTTGCATACTCGCATGACAATGGGTCTACGCTGTTCTGCTCGTGTGAGCCGCGAACAGCTGCAGCCGCATGGTTGCGAAAGCATGCCACAAGACAAGCAATACGGACCAGTAAACAGGAAGGATCGATGGAGCAAATCAAGCTGAAGCGGTCAGGCAAATGGGGCCGGGTGCAAATCGTTTGTGCGTGCGCAGTGGGCGAGTATAAGCGTAGTGTGGTCGGTAGGCGATGGAAACTGCGCCACGAAAGCGGCGATTGGCGGCGATACCGATGCAGACTGGCGAAAGCGTGAGCAATCGACGGCGTCGGAGGCAAATGCAGTTGCCGAGGTCGAGAGGAGAGCCGAATGCACTTCAATCAAAGTGGGCAGAGAATCGAGGGGCGGTTTGACAGGTCCACGAGTCCACGACAATTAGATCTGAACCTGGTACAACCTGATTGGGCAAAACAAGAAGCGATGTCTACACATGGCATGGTGCTGGATGTTAGTAGATGAAGGCGACGATGGTTGAAGCAATGTGCAGAGAGCAGAGTTGGCGCTCGGGCGGCGAGCAGCAATCGAGAGCGAGGGGGCGAGCAATTGAAGGGCGGCAGACCATTCGCACTTCAGTTGGCATTCAAGTACTCTGAGGTCGTGTTGGTTTGCATTGTCCAGCGCTGGATCATCACTGGTTGGTCGCAATGGAACCAAGTCGAGCTCGAGAGAACACGACTGTCGGCTCTAGTAGACGGGCGCTAGAGGGCAGGTGGGTGCCAGTGGATTGCGAGCGTTGCAGCGGTGGGGCAGGTGTGTTCGCGAACGTTGCGTCGACGTGAGGGGAAGAAACGAGGGCACCCTCGATAAGCATATACAGGAGTCATCACAGTTTTGGTTTGGGTGTTGGCCGAAGAGTTGCAAAGAGTCGTTGCGGTCTTGAAGGTTGGTGCCAGGACAGGGGAACCAAGCAATCTAGTGGCCATGGCATTTCGGGAAACGACTGCTCTGGTCGGAACGCAGATGGAACGAGCGTCGAAGGAAGAGTGATCGGCAATGCCGAGGTAGTCCGCGGGTGGGAGATGGTGAGCGCGGGGAGGCGAACATGAATGGAGCAATGCACGTGGCAGGCATTTTTTCGGACAGGGACTATGCGCAAATGCAGAAGGGGTGACCTGGGGAAGCGCAGGTGGCCATATGGGACTGCGAGTGGCCAAGGGGAATGGGGACAGGGGTGTGACCAGCCCAGGAGCAGCGAACAGTGTGAGACATGCCAGCGGATGAAGAGGAGTGGGCCACGAGTTGGTGATCGTTTGAGTATCTCCGACAAGGATAATCGTATCGGCGGATGTGTGGGATAAGACCTTGAGAACTGTTGAAGGCGGTCAGATTTTTTTTTCCCTTTTCTTTTCTGGTGTGTGGCTCGTATTTATACTTGTGAGCCTTTCGAGCCTTTGCACCGTTTGCCTACCCCCGCCAACCATCGCGTTTGTGAATCACTTACTGGTACCCACGCGTTACATCGAACCAGCCCAGTTCCCGGACTGTTCTGTTTATTTTTTTTTTTATCCAGCCTGAGCACGGTGCCTGCGTTGCAGCTCTGTTGCTGCAATTCATCCTCAACATCTGTCCAGACCATTGGCAATATGTGGAGCTTATCTCTTTCCTATAGAGGAAAACAGAAACGTCCGCTTGGACAGATGGCTGCGCTCGTCGTGCTTGCCATTCCTGCACACGGCTCCCGGGAGACAACAAACCAATATCTGCCTTTTCTCAATGATGTTTTATCTTTGCGCTATGTACACACACACACACACAAACATGCCGCAAACAACGTCGACTCGAACCGAAATGGAAAAAAATGACCCCAACGATAAAAAATCTATGTATAGCATTATCGCGTGCCTCCACCTAGGCTATCGCCTCTTCTTTGCTGCTGCAGGGCTCGCCGACCCTCCTCCTCCTGCCTGCTGCTGCTGCTGCTTGACGAGCTGTAACCGCCGCTGGATTTCTTGCCTAGCCAAATCCACCTGTGTCACGAGCTCAATGGGGATGCGCTTTGAAAACGAGAGCTCTGGTGGGTGGCCTGGTCGGTTGAATGCCAGATTGAAGTGGTGCAGAACACGGTTGACACGAGGGGCAAACCTACCGCGCAAGTACGAAATGCATGCGCGTGAGTGGTGCGCCAACGCCAAGGTGAGGAATGATGAGCAAAGAACCACAGTTGGTACATTTTGGCTTGATCCATGGTTCGCTGGTAATCGGTTCGGAATTGGATCACGACCAGCGCAATGAGCGAAACAAAGAAGAGCAGGCGGAGGTAGTAGGTCCATCGGGCGGCAAGTGTTGACGTGTCGGAAAAGAAGCCGCCGTGAAACCCAACCAACATGGCAAAGCACAGAGCCGCCTGACCCGCTGACAAGATTCACGCAAAAGCGCGAGGTTGTTGAGAACAGGTGTCCCATCAAAGCAAAAGCAAGAGTTAAAGAGAGCATACCGCGATACTTGCGTCGGCGCTTCCTAAAGTACGTGATGTTGGATCGCAGCCGTTCCTCAAAGATGGCCAGGTCTGACAAGGACATTTGACGGTCAGTTGCGTGGATCACACGGGCGAGCGTGATGAGAGGTATGCAAACAAACCCCTTGCTGATGAAGTTGGTGGTGCATGCGACTGGGGTGCGATTCCGTGTGGTAATCCTGACGCTGACATGGATCGGCCAACCGACGAGTGGCGGGCGACTTCAGCGACCGAGCTCATTGCATTCCGGCGTAAATGACGCTTGTTTGATAAGAGGGAAACGCTCAACTGTCGGTCCAGTTACTATGTCTGTATGGAGCGGCGAGAGGACAGATATTCTTCCGAGGGCGAGAGACGCGCAAGCTCGGTAAAGGTGGGCAGAGCCAGTGTGGGTTGTGGGCTGATGGTGGCGGGAACTGTTGGGTGGGTGCTCGAGACGGTGGCGTTGAGCAGCTTGGGGAATGCTTTGGGTGGGTGCACAGACTTGCGTTCATGGATATTCATTCTGCACATGTCAGCAACGAAGTCGAAGTCGGGATGAGTGCGCCCTGGCTTGCGCCACTTACCTGACCACAGCAAGCTGCAACATGCCACGCGGAAGAGCTCGTCAGTCAGCCTGGAGGTCGGATCGACGGTCCGTCCATCCTGGGTTGGGTGGCCACTTCGTAAAGTCATAATGCGAAATACTGTTTTTTGGCTCAAAGTCAGCCATATCCATGTACTTCTGCACGCCTGCCCATCGTAACACTTTGCAACGCATTGCCACGGCCCACTACTACCCTCAGGCCTTTCCTCACACGCCGCCGTCGCGCAGCATTCCGTCCTTTCATCATCATCGTCCGGCCAGCAACTGGTCACAAGCTCCCAACTGTTGTCGCAAACCCCCTGGCTCGGTCAAGGCAATCAGCCAATACTTCGAATCGATGTCTGCAATCATGTCGTCATCAACAACAGCACCCGCCTCCCTACCCATCTCGACTCTCTACATCAAGAATCTCAACACCAAAGTCAACAAATCCGAACTGCGCAAATCCCTCTATTCCTACTTTTCCGCGTACGGCCAAGTCCTCGATGTCGTTGCCTTGAAAACACAGGCTTTGCGCGGCCAGGCGTGGATCGTGTATGGCGACCATGCCTCTGCCAAGGCTGCATTGCGCGATGCTGGTGGCAAGTCATTTTTTGGAAAGCCTATGGTTCGTGTTTGTTTCTTTCATGTGTGGTAAACATTCCACGATCAAGGGTTTATCCGCATTGGTTTTGGGCTTTCTTCCTGTATGGGGTTGTGTTCGTTTAGGTGATTGACTGGGCAAAGTCTGTTTCCAAGGCAGTCAAGGCCGCGCATGGACTGCGGCCCGATGAGCACGTCATTGGTGTGGATCCGGATGCGCCCGAGGATGCGCACCGGGAGGAGACGTTGGTGGCACAAAAGAGGGCGTTTGGTGAGATGGATGGCAGTGAGGACGACGGCGAGGGGGAGGATATGGATGAGGACGACGGCGGCCAGGGCGCAACCAAGCGGGCTCGGCTTCACACGTAACAAACGGCGGCATTGCTATGGTACTGTTTGGCTGGGTGTGTGTCGGTAAGAAACGTTAACCCTGTAAATATCATACATCGTTTTCATATTATACCTTCAAGCAGGTTCAAATTTGGAGTTGTGCATGGTCGATGTGATCGGCAGAGACAACCTTCAACAATGCATACATATGCATCTTCGTACAGAAGATGATGTAACGTTGACCTCTCAATCATTTCCCATCCACACCTATCGACCATTCATGCATGCACACTCAGCAATTGCTTCCTTTTCCGTTGTCAGACCAAACACTTCAACCGACCCAGCTGGCTCACCACCGACCTCTGCTCACCATGTCCGCCTTCCCATCGTACGGATCGGTGCCACCGCCGCCAGCCTATGGCGACTCCAACCGGTACCAGCAAGTGCCCGGCGCCTACGACTATGACCCCGAGGCCGGCTTTCTTCCCGACAAGCCCGTCGTCTTTGACTGCGAAATCGCCGTCCGGAATGGTACGCACGCCGATGATTCGCCTCTCCTTCTCCATGCCAGTGTCATGCATACTGACTCCACCGAGAACAGCCTTCATTTCCAAGGTCTATGCCATCCTCTCACTTCAACTGTTGACAACGACCATCATGTCTGCCATCTTCATTCTCAATCCCTCGGCCAAGCTCTTTATCCAAACCAGCCCCGGTTTCCTCATCTCTGCCCTTGTGCTCAGCTTCGTCTCCTTTTCGGACTCATGTGGTTCCGCCACCGTGTCCCACTCAACTTTATGCTGCTCGGCATCTTTACCCTGTGCGAAGGGTGGGCCATTGGCGCCGTTGTCTCCACATATGACGCCGCTGTGGTCGTACAAACGCTCTTTTTGACGCTGGGCGTGTTTGCGTCCATGTCGGGTGTGGCGCTGTATGCGGCACGCAACAAGCCGGACTGGGATTTGACCAACATTGGGAGCATCTTGTCGGTGCTGTTGATTGCGCTCGTCATTTTCGGGTTTGTGGGCATTTTTTTGCCGTTTGGTGGAGTCGTCGAGACAATCTATTGCGCGCTAGGAGTGCTCGTCTTTACCGGACTGGTGCTTTTCGATACTTGGCGCATTATCAAGACTGTGTCTCCCGAAGAGTATGTGGCCGCCAGTGTGGATTTGTATTTGGACATTATCAACCTGTTCATGTTCATTTTGCGCTTGCTGGGTGATCGTGATTCAGAGTAAAGTTGTGGACTGTGTGTGTACATTTTTGTTTCCTCTCTTTTTGTCTCATCCTCCATCCTCATGCTTTTCACAATCAATGTATATTGTTCAATGGATGTATTAACATTGATATCACACAAGATGACACTCGACGTCCACCGCCACAACCACAACCTCTCTGTCACCCTTTCCCTTGACCACTTCCCGCTCAAGTGATACACTCACCCTTGGATCCCTTCCAGCAACCGCCACCGCCTGCCTCCAAAGCACAAGCACATGCAATCCAGCCCACGTGGTTGGCTCTGGCGGTGCAGGCGGCACCTGCGACACTCCAAACACGTCGTGACCGCTCGCAAGACGAACCTGCCTAGCCTGCGCGGCCCAGTCTGCCACGCGCAGCATATCTTGAACCACGGTTGCTCGCGATGCAAAGGTATGCGCACCGCCACGTTGACACGCCACCCGTCACCCGTTCCTGACACAGCACCCCACGCGGCCGTAGCTCAAACACGGCACTGTCCAGCCCGGCGCTCACATCGACGGCCACGCCCAGCATCACACGCACCATGCGCTGCCACGCTTGCGCGCCGCCGTCGGGGCCATGCGCATGACGCGCGGATCGGCTACGACCTTGGGCACGGCAGCCAACCCGGAAGGACTCCGGTACCGACACACGGTGCGCACGAGCTCCACCAAGGCCCATCCGCGCACGGGCACGCCAGGTACGTTGGCGTCAGTCTCTTGGCCAAGCACCAGGGTGCCTTGATCCAAGTACTGCGCGAGCAGTGCAGACACACGCACAACTTCCTGTTGTCATTCCGATCGGTGTCGGTGTCGGCGAGCAACCCCGATATGACATGTGCCGGATTGCGCAGCTCGTGGCACAGCAGCAGCAACATGTCTGTGCAGGCCTTGTGTGCGAGCCCCAGTTGCGCTCGCGCGTGCTCAAGGTCCGAAGCACGCGTGGCTGCATCGCTCAGGTCCGTGATGAGGATCACTTGTTGGTGCGAGGGAAGCGGCGGCGTTTGCGACGTGGGTGGTGTGGCGCATGTGTGCTGAGAACGCGAGCGCGCAGAGGGGCGCGACCGGGACGTGGACGCGGAGGAGCTCGTGGTGACAAGTGCGAGTTCAGTATCGTTGATTTGTTGGGCAGTTGCGCTACGGTGTGGGAGCAAGGTGCAAAGGCGGTCAAGGGCGGACAAGATACGAGACGGTTTCTGCAGAGGAGCAGGAGTAGGAGCAGGGGAAGAAGAGGGGACAGTGAATGGCCCGCTGGCAGAGATTTGAGCTGGATACTCGAACCCGTCGGCGGGCCGACGGACAGTCACCTGGACAAGTCCTGGTCGAAAGGGCAGGTGCGGTTGGTCTTGCACCTGTTCAATGGGCGGGAGTACAACAGCCGATTGAGATCGTGCGTATGGGGGGGTGAACCTGGCGCAACACCGTGTTGATGGATGGAAGAATCAAGTGTAATCCAATCCGCCGCAGGTGCAACCTCGTGTTCAACTTCCACCTCGACCTCATGAACCATCTCATGCTCTGGGCCATCATCGTCGGCAAGTCCACCACGTCCTTGACCAACACCTCACCCGAGTCGCCGCCGCCGCCGCCCATCCAGGCCCTCGCAGGCTCATTCAACGGCACTATCCGACCAACCACATCCACCAGCGCCACAGGCACTTCAATCGCCATCAGGATCGCTTGTGCTCTTCCGTGCAACGACCGTATCATTGACCTGGCGGCTTGTAAATCGCCGCTGGACCTGAGCGCGCGTGCAAGCCGCTTGGGCACCTGCAGCGCGAGTGCGGCGAATCCGATCGCAAACACGAGTGAGGTGAAGAGTGCCAGGTGCGAGCCGTATCGGTAAGCAAAGAGGCCGTGCACCGGGCGCGCATAACAGTTAAGCTGAATGGGCCGGTCGACCAGGGTGACGGAAATGGTTGAAGAGATCTCGGTCAGGAGGAGGTGCGTTGGCGACGTGCGAAACAGGTCGGTGGCGCCGGTGGAAACGAGGTAATCGAAAGAGTTTGGCGTCCACATGGAGTCAAATAGGCCTTTGCCCTATGTAGAGGTTGTCCCTTCCTTGTCAGTGAACACTCGAAATGGATCGCGGGAGATGAAAATGAAAGAGACATGTGTAAAGATACCATGAAATGCACTGCTACGGCCAACTCCCGACTGACATTGGACCGCGTTGTGACGGGCCGATAGTTTCGGGCATAAATGTTGAACCCGAGCGACTGATCTGCCGGCCACCTGACCAGCGCCGTCATGCTCGGCATGGCCGTCGGGCTGGCCAGGTCTTGAGCAATGGCGCGGCCCTCGACGCCTCGCCCAACGGATCAAACCCGATAAACGGAAACGTGACGGCGCCATCTTGCTCGCGTTTGAGATTGGCACCTGAGCAATGCACGGCCAGAGCTCGGCCAAATTGGACGGCCGCAGCGTCACATCCGGAAGTGACCAAATGTCAGTGCGAGGTGGGGCCATGATGGCAGAGTAGTCGCGGACCCATTGCGCACGGGTGCGCTGAGTTACTCGTTGGTACAGGGTGACGGCGGCGACAAGATGCGGGTCCGGTTGAGGGTCGCACGTAGTGGCAAATGCTTCGGTTGTGGTGTTGCCAATGGCCGATAGGAACGCGACAAGGTGGCGCACGAGCGAGAGGGCCTGAGTATCGAATTGCGTTGCAGCTGGATGGCCGCCGGCGCAATGCTTTTGCGTGTCGTGGAGTGACGGCGCCGCCTGAAGTTGCGTGAAGGCCACAATGGCAATGGTGCCGCACAGGACTGCAAATAGCCAGCACACGCTCGTCAGCATGCGCGAAGTTGGATCCGATGAATGGTGTGCGTCATCATTCTCGTCGCTTGAGCTTTCTGACAAGAGGGACGATGACGTTTGCGTCAACTTGGATCTGCCCCTTCGCTGGCGGGATACTGCGCCGAATCGAGCCGACGAGTCCCACTTGTTGTTGCCCAAAGGGCAGCTGGTTGATGCCGACGCGACGCAGATGCAGAAGACGACATTCCAAGACCAGAGCCCAACCCAGAGCGAGGTTGGGAATCGAAGAAGAATGGGCTGTTTGCTGTTGCAGCGGCTGCTGCCGCGGACGTGGATGACGATGAGTGACGTTTGGATGGCATGCTTGTGGCAATGGTGGGAATTGCGAGACAGGCGGAGTGTGCACAAGCAGCAGGGGAAAGTGGCACCAGACGAAGAATAGGGGGCAGACGAGGCGAGGCCGTGGCATTTGAAGGTTTAGGGCATGCTGCTGCCGCCGTCTATCGAGCGCAGCGTTAACAATCCACACGAGCTCGCCAAGAGTGAGGCGCAGCAACGCTCGGTACGGCCGCCGCGACAGAGCATGTCAACCTCTTTGGCGGCTACACAATGACGTTGCTTGGTTCCTCTTGACCCTTTGGTCAGGTGCTGCGATGGGAGGATGCTTATCTTGATCGAGCCTTGACAGTCTGTTCGAGAATCAGCGATTCGTCGGCCACGCAGGATACATTTACTGTTGAGCGCATGTCGGCGTCATTGCCTCTAGTGCACAGGGTCTCTCGTAGCCAGATTCCATTGCCGAATTGGTCGTCGACTTCTTCAAGAACCCGACAAGAGCCGACACGCCTACCGTCGAATTGGAATGAATCAATAAGCAATGTCTGGTCGCTCTTACCACAACAGCTGCACGACTCCAGCATGTGCAGTCCTCTTTGTAGGGTGTTACGTGCACGCAGGCAAGTGTTGCTGGACGTGTTGGCTCGAGTTTTTACTCCTTTTCCATTTACATAGCGCCCATCTTCGTCGAGGAACCCTTTCATTATTGTCTCATGCTGGGCGACTGTAGGAAATAACAGTTGCATATATCCCTCATCACGAATCATAAAGCAGCAGCGGGAACGAAAGTTGGTATTCTTCCCTCGCTTGTGTCTCAAAAATTACTGCACAGCAATTAAATCTGTACAAATGGATTTTGGCGTAGTTTGCAACCAGCACTTCCCCAGGTCAGTCGGAACTTCACTCCTCGGGGTTCGTCCTTGCATAAGGATAAAGAACCCGTATCAAGAGAAGGAAGGTGGAGAGAAGCGCGGGGTATAAATATCGTTCGATCAAACGCAGGCGCGAAGCACATCGCGTCCAGTTCCAGCGGGTTTCCACGTCATTCGCACAATGGCATGCATGTGACTGGTTGTCACGGGGTTTCCAGCTGATCTCGTGTCTCCTTGGGTTGGCTTGCTTGGTCCTGAAGCATGTGATGCATGTGCGTGACTATGGCCGAAAGATTCACTCTGACGCAAAGTGAGGATAGCACTGACTGTCAACGCAAAAGTAGTTACTATGGTAGAAACAAACGATATGGTGTCCAAGCGATCGATTGGCCAGCCACGAGATGCATCAAGTCTGGCCGCTCAAAAACCTTGTCCAGGCACGCTCTAACCAGCAGCTGCCAAGTTCCGGGACGGCAGTGCCTCTCTCGGCCATGGCCGAGGCAGCATGACCGTAGCTAGCTAGCTAGGTATGTGCCGGTGATCTCATGCGACATGCTGCCTCTTCGCGTGGTATTCCATCAAGCGCGGATGCGCGTATTGGTGGGTGCGAACATCCGGCAGGGACGTCGGTTGTGATGCCACTCCTGGCATGGCGTGTCAACTTGGGACTTTGACCAAATTCACGCAGACGCATGTAACGGCGAACCGCACATTGGCATGCATTCAGAGCTTAAATGAAGGCGCATCCCTGCCAGAAATGTACGCACCATCGCGTCCATCGCCTCTCTCTCAATGGTGTTCGCTGTTGGGTTGCGTGATGCAAGTGAATCTACAGCCGTGTGTGCTCCATGTGTATGCACCACCACGGAAGTGCGGACGTGGATGGACACGCATTCCGACGTTGGCGACTTACGGCGCTGTTTACCATGTCAATAAAGCCAAGTCCCAGTCTGTCCCCTCCATGCCGTCAGTCAAACTCAATTGCCCAGCCATCATACCGACAAACCCATGACGACGTCAAGAGACGACAAGACGGGTACCGAGGGGAGTACGGCCACCGTACAGGCAAGGTTTGTCGCAGTCGCGTATGGTGTGCGCAACCGAGTTGACAACCAGTCACCTTGCGCCAGCAGTATAAATGTTCTCCTCATCCCGCCACCATTCCCACACCCCATAAGTCTGCTCACCCATCAAACCATTCCAACTTCCCAATCCTTCCAGACAACTTCCCCCCAATCAATCAATCACAATGATTAGCCGCACGCTTCTCCGCACCTACACCAACTCGGTCCACCCGTCCAACGATGCCGCCCGCCCCGACCGTGATCCCGCCACCACAAAGGCCTGGATGATTGGCTCGGGTATCGGCTGTCTCGCGTCTGCCGCCGAACTCATTCGCCAAGCAGGTGTTCCCGCGTCCAACATCACCATCTTTGAAGAACTCGCAGTCCACGGTGGCTCGCTCGATGGTAGCCATGACAAGAACAAAAAGGGCTACGTGATTCGCGGCGGCCGCATGCTCAACTGCTCCTACCTGTGCACCTACGACTTGTTTGACTGGGTGCCCGCGCTGGTCCAGGGCAAGACGAGGATGGACGGCGTGACGCCCATCAAGTCGGTTCGCGACGAGATTATCGACTTCAACGAGCGCATCAAGACGTGCGCCAAGGCCCGCTTGGTGGATATCGAGGGCAACAAGGTCGATGTCAAGTCCATGGGCTTCTCCATGAAGGATCGCATGGACCTGCTGTCCATGTTGGCGATCGACGAGACCGAGTTGGGGTCAAGCGGATCAACGAGTGCTTTGACGAGCACTTCTTTACCACGACCTTTTGGTACATGTGGGCGACAACCTTTGCTTTCCAGCCCTGGCATTCGGCTATCGAATTCAAGCGGTACGCATCACCTTATTTTCCGAGACGCTTTCCACGCTCAAATCTGATCCTTTCTCTGACAGATCGCCACTGCTATGTATTAGCTACCTGCACCGCTTCGCTCACGAGTTCCCTCGCATTGAAACCCTCGAGGGTGTCGATCGCACCGTTTACAATCAATACGACTCGTTGGTCCTGCCCCTCACGACGCACCTTGCCAACCTCGGCGTCAAGTTTGTCACCAGCACCCGCGTTGAGACGCTCGACTTTGACCGGAGCAACCCGCACGTCATGACCGTCAAGGCTCTCAACCTTGTTGACGTTCAAACTGGTGCTCAGCGCGTGCAAGAAATCGACCCGGCCAACGACCTTGTCTTCTTTACCAACGGGTCCATGACGTCGAGTGCAACGTTGGGTGACCTTGACACGCCCGCCACATCAAGTACGAGCCCGAGGGCACGTTTACACTGTGGAAGCAAATCGCGACCGAGTTTCCCACGATTGCGGGAAATCCAAACAACTTCTTGGGCCGCTTCGACGAGGCCAAATGGATGTCTTTACCGTCACTTTGTACGACCGACGTTCTTGCGCCTGTATGAGGCTTGGTCGGGTAATGCCCCCGGCACCGGCGCTTTGGTCACATTCAAGGACAGCAAGTGGTTCATGTCGTTTGTTGTTGCCAAGCAGCCGCACTACATTCAGCAAAAGGAAGGCGAGTACGTGTTCTGGGCGTACGGTCTCAACAATGACGTTGAGGGCGACTATGTCAAGAAGGCCATGCGCGATTGCACGGGCCGCGAAATGATGCAAGAGCTCATGGGCCATCTCGAAAAGCCGTTCAAGTCTGTTGGGCGACGCCGGCCGATTTCGCAAAGATCAACGAAACCACCCAAGTGATCCCATGCATGATGCCTTACATTACGTCCATGTTCATGACGCGCCGCCACGAGGACCGTCCGCCCGTGGTGCCAAAGCTGTCGACCAACTTGGCGTTTGTGTCGCAGTTTGCCGAGATTCAGGACGATGTCGTGTTCACGGTCGAGTACTCGATTCGTGCTGCCATGATGGCCGTTTGCGAGTTTATGAAGTTGGGCAAGCAGCCGCCCGCGATTTATAAGGCGAGCAACACACCTGCATTCATTTTCAAGAGTGTTTCGTCGTTCATGTCGTGATTGCTCGTTGACTTCCTCTTCTTTTGCCCATGATCTTCAGCTGCTATTAAGTGTTTGTAAATCTGATAATGACCAGAAACTTGGTCATTATAGCGAGTAAATCTGGTAATGTACTTCGTACTGTTCGCTCTTGAATGGGTCGCTCATGGCTTGAGATCAATGAATATAAGAATGGGTGGAACAATCATAACTAACATAATTTGTCTACATTTTTTTCTCATGCGCAAGGATTGAAACAACATCAAGTCAACAAAGATGACAAATGCAAGTATGAAATGGCCACAACACCGACTTGACTTGGCCATGAACAAACACAAGCAATAAATAACGACGAATCAAACAAATCTTCTCTCGATTATGTACACTCTAGACGGCCGCTACCTTGGCTTTTTGAGCTCCAGAGGCAGTCAAGTTTCCATTACTCCCCGTGACGGGCACCAAGTAGACATGACCATCCTTTTCCCTCCTTGTGACGCCCCCGATTTGATTCTTGTACTTGACTGCCTGACACGTTGCCACATCTTTCTTGCCATGCTGGTCCCTGGTTTCCGTGACCCACGACCGGTCATCGCGATCCGGGTTGTAAGCCAACTTGGGACTGTAATCCTCACGCTTGTGCACGCCCGTGTACTGCGTGAAATCTGTCTTCATGGTCGACATGCCATCCAAATGGGCGGGATTGGGCACATACTGCTGGGGCGGGCGCTTGTAGCGCGGGCCGACGGGCTTGCCAACAAACACATTGTGGTACTCGGTTTGCCCCGTGAAGGGGATCGATGGCGGCAACGAGTGCGGCGGCTTGCACGATTCGCGGCGGCCAGACGAGTTGGGCGGAGCATAGTCTGTGTGCGAGGTCGAGTCGCCCTCAAATGTGGTACCCGGCGGGTGGTACACTTGGATGCGGCGCTGCGGACGCGTGCCTGTGAACCCGACATACGAGTCCTTGGTGGTGGTGCCAAACGAACGGTCTTCGGTCACAGCGTGGTACACCTCGGGCGGGCGAGGCGTGGGACGCTGCACGGCAAACGGAGCGAAATCGGCCTTGTAGCTCGAGTTGGATTCGAGCTTGGCTGGGTTGGGGTTGTACTTTTGCTTTGGGTGGCGGTAACGCTCGGGAATCTCCCACGACTGGTAGTCGGCTTTATTGGTCGTGACCCCCTCCAATGGACCTCCTGGCTTGTACACTTCGGGCTTCTTGGCAGACTCGCGTGGAGGGCAGTTCCACTTTTGAAAATCGGCCATGTATCCCGTCTTTGACTCCAATGGTGCGCCTGTTGGTTGGTATTCGCGCTTCGGGGGTTTGAACTTGGGTGGAATACTTTTCGGTGTAAATTGTTGGCGTGATTCCGTGACGGAGGAACAAGGCGCGTTGCTGACTGCCGAGTGAGCAGGAGGTTTGCGCTGGCCGTTGAAGACGACAGGGTGCGTCGGGTACCGATCCTTGTATTCAGTGACCCCGTCCAGGTTCATGTCGACAGTTGGGAGAGCGGGGCGGCCGCAACGGTGCTTGCCGCAGTCACACAGCTATGAATCGGGAGAAGGAGAGTGTTCAGGCATAGTTAGTGGTGCAGACATCAAGGTCGCTCGCATCGTGGTTCAGGGGGCAAACCATCATGACGATGTTACCTTGCAAATACATGCGGCGCCATGGCCTTGACCACCAGCGCCAGCGGCAGCTGGGGCCGCGGTAGTGTTGGATGCGACCTGTGGACTCATTCGCTGGTTCCCTTGCCTTTGTATGGATGTATGGCCGGTGTTGGATTGGTCGGTTTCGGAAATTATGCTGACTGGAATGTGCGCGTGCGAAAGAGAGATCCAGAAAGATTCTTGAAGGACAGCAGGTTGATTGCTCGAGGTCACGGATATTGCTGCTTATCCAGTTGCATCTAGTGTATGGCGTTACCCCAATGTTTGCATCGGTTTAACGTCGATAGCTGTTTCCACTTGCAGCATACAGAGGTAAGAAAATTGAAGGTTGGGGAGGGGGGGAGGAAGGGGCAGGTGCATGTGTATATGAAGCACAGCCAGCACTTTGGGAGCGATCCAGTCCGATCGGGCCAACAAGTCCAACCAACAACTGGTGAACAAAACTCAGCGCATGGCCCCATCTTTTACCCTCAAGGAGCACCCTTTCTGTGCGTGAGACACAGGCCTTGCCGTGCGAACATTTTTACCGTTCGATCGTAACTGGTGGTCGACGCGAAGACCGTCGATCCTCTTGCGCCTTATGTACCTAGGTCATCTTTCGAGTCAAGATCAAAGCGAGAGAGTGCGAGAAGTCATCCATATTTATCACCCCACCACAAGACTATGTTCCATGCACCTCCACGTACAAGTGACCCTGCGAAATCCACTCTGCCAGATCGCTATTTTACTTCCAAATAGGTTATTATCCGACCATGTCCTCGTTGCCCACGCCCACCCCTGACACGGACCCGAACTTTCTACCGCTCCCAAACCGACGCAAGGTCGTGATTCGCGACCTGCCGCCGGCCCTGACCGAGGAACAGCTACTGGCCGACCTCGAGCGCCTCGGCATCTCCAAGGACACTGTCGATTATTTCCACTTTGTGCCTGGCCACATCCCAAAGCGCAACATCATTGCCGCCCTGCACATGGGCGGGTCCACGTTCCATTTCGATCCCGCCACAGCCGTCAGCGGCAAACGCCCGCGCCCGGGCCAATGTTACCTGCAATTCAAGACGCCCGAGGAGCCCATCGACTTTGCGCAAAAGTACAATGGCCACGTGTTTGTTGATAGCCGCGGCGTGCAATACCCGGTGCGCGTCGAGTATGCCCTGTATCAGAAGGTGCCCGCCGACTGGGCGGGCGAAGTCAAGGCGAATCCCATGGAGGGCACGTGGAAGGAAACCCCAGAGTACAAGCAGTGGATGCAGATGAAGGAAGAGGCCGCAAACAAGGCAAAGGAGCCCATTGTATTTGAAGTCAAGGGCAGCTCCGCAGACGACGTGCCCGAGCCCCCAAAGAATGCACTCTTGTCCAAGGTGGCCAAGAATGCGCAAAAGCTCCTGGCCAAGGCACGCACAAAGGCCAACCCGGGCGGCTCCGAGCCGTTGGCGGCCTCGGTGCCTCTTGGCCCATCTCCCGTGGCCATGGCGATTTTGACGCCCAAGGGCCCAAAGACGACGCCCTTGATTGAGTATTTGAAGCAGCAGAGGGAGCTCAAATTGAAGAAAGCCAAAGGCCCGGCGTCGGCGGGATCCAGTCCTCGGGCGGTCAACTTGGCAGCAGGCAAGGTGGTTGGGCCGCAGAAGCAGCAGCAGGGATCGAGTCGTCCAGGAACGCCAGCATCGACCACCAAGCCGGCTGCCGGATCCGGGAAGGAGGCGACCGATTCTGCCAAGGACAAGAAGTCCCAGATCAAGGAGCAGCTCAAAGAAAAGCGCAAGGAAAAGGAGCGCGAACGCAGAGAACGGAAAAAGGCGGAACGAGCAGCCGCCAAGGCAGCTAGCAAGGCATCGGTAGCAGCATCAGCAACCGGCGAATCAAGTACCGCTTCTCAAGAAACCACGGCCAAGTTGCCTACGCCAGCCACGTCCAAGAAGGCGGCCGACAAGCTGAAAAAGGAAATGGCCGCATTCACGCCCACCGGGATTCAAAAGCGTGTGAATCCGCCTCCGTCTGCCACGCCGTCGCCAGCCGCAACTGGTGCCGCCCGCCGCCGGACGACGACCAACCGCCCGTGCTCCCATTCAACCTCATTCAAATGTCATCATCAGCCACTCGGCATCGCCTACGTTCGCTTCGCCTACCGCTGCGCAACGTGGCTCGCCGCCCGCCACATCCACGCCCTCGTTCACGTCCAAAATGATTGATTCTCTCGGCGAACAGCCGAGGATGGAGATGATGGTGACGAGGGCGACCAGCAAGACACCCCCAGGTACAGCAGCAGGACCAGTCCAACTTGTCACCCGAGGAACGTGCCAGGTTGGAAAAGTTGCGGATCAAGAGGGAAAAGGCAAAGGAGAAACGCAAGGAGAAGCGAAGGCCGAGCGGGTGGCCATCAAGGAGCAAAGAAGGCGGCCCGTGCGGCGGCCTCTGGCCCGGAGGTCGGTGCGCAGAGTGTGACGACGGACGGCGACGAGCAGGGGTCGGGTGCGGGTGAAGGCGGCCAGGCCGATGAGCAGCAGCAGAAAAAGGAAGTCATTACTAAGCAGAAACCGGAGAAAAAGAAGCGAGAGCGACCCAACAAGAAGGACAAGGGTCAGTCTGCGGGTGGTGAAGCGTCCATCCAATCGGCGGCGGGAGGTGATACTCAAGAGTCGAGCATCAATGCTTCTCCTGGTGAGCCATCGTCCCTGAGTGCGAGCGGTGCGTTGTTCAGTGGACTCCTTCCTCGCAATCCCTGGTTTATTCATCTTTGTGGCCTTGTCGCACACGTGCAGATATCATCACCGACACACAACATCACGGGCCGACAATGACATGGATACGCAGCCGGGCGGGATTCCTCGTCCGCTAGCCACTCGGCTGCGTCGCGGACTGCTTCGTCAACGCCATCTGCCCGCGGGACTGAACCTGTCCGCGGCACCAACATGCGCGGCGGTGCCCGTGGCAACCAGCGTGGTTCCGTCGCCGGCAATCCGCCGAAATCGCCACCCATGCAGCCCACCCAAGCTTCGACACCCAAAGGGGCGTCTGATTGGGTGACCTCCAAGGATACGGCGACCGGTGACGACTGGGCTGCAGGGTCACAAGTGCCACAGCAACAGCCTCATCGAGAGAGTCAACAAAGTAGGAGAGGTGGTCATGGTGGCACGGTCCGTGGCCGTGGTGGGCGCGGCGGATTCACGACTCGCAATGACGTCCGACCACCCAGCAATACCCAGAGCCAGGGCACATTGTCCGGGCCTGCTGCGGATTGGGCCACCAGTAACGATGCGGGTGCGGCAGAATGGGCCGCGAGTTCGAACGCAGTTGACCAGCAGCAAGTGCGGCGTCAAAGTGAGGATGGCGGCCGTGGAGGTGCACGTGGAGGTTTAGGTCGTGGGCGCGGTGGGCGGGGCGGACTTGCACCGCGAAATGATACCAAAGTCGCGCAACAAGTATCAGCCAAGGCCGCGGGGTGGCGGATTGGGCCATTTCCGACTCTGTCAATGCCGGCGATTGGGATTCGAATGCGGACACAGGGATTCAACAAC
This sequence comes from Catenaria anguillulae PL171, assembly GCA_002102555.1. Classification (NCBI taxonomy): domain Eukaryota; kingdom Fungi; phylum Blastocladiomycota; class Blastocladiomycetes; order Blastocladiales; family Catenariaceae; genus Catenaria; species Catenaria anguillulae. The sequence goes on along the minus strand of MCFL01000028.1, from coordinate 254,888 downwards.
AGCAGCAGCCAAGCGCGATGGCCTGGCAATGCCCGCGGTGGACATGCAGGCGGGAACGCGGCCGCGGCGCACATGCGCGTGGCGGTGCTGCAGGACGCGGCAGCAATGCAAACTCGGCAAATCCGGGAGGAGCCACTGCGAGCAACACATTCGCGTCCGTGTCGGATTGGGCCGCTGCCTCGGACGGTGGTAGCGACTGGGCCAACGCCGAGCGTGCCGCCGCCGGAGGCGGCGTCGATTGGGCGGGCACTGGCGACGTATCCGATTCAAACATGTCGGCGTGAACCGTGATTCGATCTCTGTTAATCGAGGTGGTCGTGGAGGCTTTGGTCGTGGTGGACGCGGCGGCGGCGGTGGCGAGTTCCGCGGCGGGCGCGGTGGTGGATTTCAGGGCGATTTCCGTGGTGGGCGAGGTGGTGGTGGGGTCCGTGGTGGATTCCGTGGGGACTTTCGTGGTGGCCGCGGAAGGGGAGGTGTGGCTGGAGAACCAGGCCGTGACGCGCAGGGCAGCGCAGCGGGGAGCCGGTGTTGCTGATGATGCCCCGGCATCGTCGTGTCATGGATGAATGAGTGAGGTTACATATGTGAGCTTGCATTTGTCATGTGTGTGTGTCTGTGTGTGTAAACGAGTTTTGGAATCAACTGCAATGTTTTCATTGGCGAAACATAAATGTCAACATGATCATTTACCCAAACCCGAGACGAACGAGGTTACACAGGGTCCATGGTCAAGGACGCGGCCGGCCCACTCAAATTCCCTACGACCCCACTTCCAGGCAACACTACACCACACTTGTTTGCCACCACGCTCGCCGTACCGACGGCCCGCCACTCTCCCAAACTGACCCACATTTCGCTCGCCACCTCGAGCCGTGCCAACACAGTGCCTCCTTTCCACATGACGGCCCGCGGATCCAAGTCCCTCGGGGGCAGCGTCACTGCCACAACCGTTTCGGGTGCCGTGCCCGGAGCAGGCGCCAATGTCCTTGCGCGTGCGGGCATGCTGGTGCGCAGCATGGGTTCCAGCACTTTAGTGGCGAATCCGGGAAGCCGCGCCCCGCCGCCTACGAGCAAGATGGACGAGTAGTTGCGGCGGATGCGGTCGTCGGTGCGTTGGTTGGCAATCAGTGCGTGAATCGCTTGGTCCAGCGGCGGAGACACCCAAGTGTGTGTGTACGAGTAGAGCGTGGAGCAATGCACGGGCAGGTTCCCGAGTTGAGGGGCGGCAGGTGGCGGTGCGGGGGACGGGGCGGGTACGGGATCCGTGGCAGTGATGGCGGGCGTGTTTGCCCGGCGTGACCGGCGAAGTTGTGGTCCTTGTTGATCCGATTCGCTTTCCTCGCCTTCGTCCTCAGTCTCTGCACTATCGCGCATGTCCACATCCCCGTCACCTTCTGCAGTTTCCTTGCCCGTGGGCGGCGAAATGCCCGGAAATCCGAGCGCAGTCACCACCTGCTTCTGAGCTTGCCGCTTTCCCCTTTTCCCCTTCTTGTTACTACTACTCTGGCTGTTGGCGTCCTCATCAAACGCGCCCACCTCGCTCACCTCGCCATTGGCCCTGCGCTTGGCATGGCGCTTGTTTCGATCGAGCTCATCCAGCCACATGAGCTGAGCCGTGACGGCGACGCGATGTTCCAAGCCCGTGTGGCCCTCGAGCTTTTCGGGAATGTCGGTGCATCCCCAAGAGATCCACGGGTGCGGGCCAAGCTTGTTGGGCGGATCCATGGTCCACAAGGGCATTTGGCGCGACGGATGTGTGCGCTCTACGAGCAGCGGCGAGTAACGTTTGAGGGCGAGCAGTTTGGTGGGCAAGTCGATGCACCATGGGTAAAAGAGACACTGCGATAGAAGGGAAAAAAAAAAAAAATGAGAACAGAGATGGAGCACGTCAAGAGAATCCGCAGATGAACGACATACCAATGGCGCCATGTACAGTTCATCGTACATTTTGACTGTAAACTTTTCCGTGACTCTACCCGGCTCGCGCACATACACCTCCGATACCTTAATCACGGCTGCATCCCTAACGATCCCGTACAAAATCCTTCCTTGATCTGCTCCACGAGCGCCCTGCGATTCACCGGCACACCCCTCGCATAATCATCCAAGTCTTTGGCCTCCTCGGGGACATCCCGCGTGATTGGATTCTTGTACCTGCGCATCATATCAAACAGCACATCCGACACATCGTCGCCGCCCGTGAGCACGCGCGCGGCATCCACCACATCGCCATTTTCCACAACGGCAATGCTTGTGGCCTGTGCGCCAATATCCACGACAGTGGCGCTCATGAGCCCGGCGCCCAAGCACGACATGGGTGATTCTTGGGCCACGAGCACGGCCCGATGCGCAGCGAGTCGAGCGTGATGCGCATGAGCTCGTCAACGACCCGGAGGTCGAGCAAGTCGGGGACCACAAGTACCATGCGTGTGCGTGCGCGGTCGGCGTACGATTGGATTTGGATTTCGGGTGACGACAGCACGTGGTCGAGGATGGCGGCCATGTCTGCATGCCACAGCGACCACGACGGATAGTCACGTGTGTTGATGGATTTGGCACAGCGGGTAGCGCAGCTTGTAATGTTGGCGTGTCGGCAGGTCCATGTCGAGGGCTTGTTGGCCAAAGAGCGTTGCGGGTGACGACGAGGTTGGGTTTGGGATGGACGTCCATTCAATGTGGAATGGGTCGTTGACGGCTGGGATTTGCGTGGGTCGGGATTGTCCGTTGAAGGAAGTGATCTGGATGATGCAATTTGCGAGTGAGTCAGCAGCAGACGGGGTAAGAATGGAACGCTGTCAAGATGGAATGGGATCGTAACCAATCCGCGGGCATTGTACGGCACACGAATGTTGTCTTCCTTGATGTGTGCATTCATAAAGTTTTCCATGTAGCCCAACGCATCGTCGTATCCTTGCTTTGCACTTGCCGACAAATCCACAAAGTCGGCGTCCTCTGCGCGCCAAGTTCCCGGGGGTTCCTGGTCAACAGACGAATCGGCCGCCGAGGTGGTTGATCGGCGGCGGGCAAGGCAGTTGGGCATGATGACACGCGGGACCACGTCGGTTTCAAAGCCTGCTCGAATGAAGCGCGACCCCGGGTGGACAATGACGGTGATGGGCCCTTCTCTTGGCGGGCCGTGCTGTTGCTGCTGGAGAGGTTGACTTGCGAGCTGTTGCGCATCGAGTGATGTTTGCTGCAATTGTTGTTGTTGTTGCTGTTGTTGCTGCAGTTGTTGCTGGGCCCACAATGCCTGCTGCGTCTGATGCTTGCGCTGCATCTCGCGCGTAAACTGCCAGGGGGTGCAGGGTGGCGAGTCGACGACCATGCGGTACTTGAGCATTTCCTGAGCGGGATGCGACAGAAACAGCGAGTCCGAGTTGCGCAGCTGGTCCGTGTTGGAGGTCCAAGTTGGATATTTGAACTGGCGCAACTCTGGGTTGATGGGCTGGCCGGGCGGGGCGTGTGACGGGGTGATGGTCACGTTTTTGCGAGTGACACGCTTAGAATTGGCGGTGGCCGAGTTTGCATGATTGGCAGAAGCCGAGGAAGTGTTTGGCATAGGGATCGGGTGCTGGAGATCAGCGGTTGTGGAAGAAGAGGAAGGCGGGTCCTTGCGTTTGCCGAGGAGGGAGGCAATGGATTTGGAGGAAGAAGAAGAAGAAGAAGCAGAAGCAGGAGCAGGAGCAGGGGCATTGACGGGAGCGGGCGAAGACGACGAAAGCGTGCGGTTGGCGAGTGGAGACGAGGTCGCCAATGCCAATGAGGCTAATTGGCCACCGTGAGCCTGACCCTGACCCTGGACCTGACCCTGACCGTGGCCGTGGCGATCGTCCTTGAGCAAGGCGCGAAGGGACGACTTTGGGTCGGCAGGGGCAGGGGTCGGAGGTACTTGGGCCGGGGAAGCGGTTGCCCTGGGTGTCGACTTGCGTTGCGATTGGGATTGCATGTTTGGGATATAAAGATCATAATGTTTATACTTCGCTGCAGGGTGTTTATTGCATCTGATCTGCATGCAGTTTGTTGTGCCTCTCGTCCCAATATTTAGTAAATAATGTCTTTCTGCTCTCATCGTGGAACACTTGCGAGCAAAATCTTAATTCATATGTACTGTAGTGCTGCGAATAGTCGAAACAGTCACACGTCACACCCCACCTTGTCTGTTGCATTGCCGTCACATGTCACAGCCACGCCGTTCCTCGTCGCAAACTGTCACAGCGCCGTTGTCGCTTTGTGGCCATCATTTTCCGTCACGCTGTCGTTGTTGCGTGATACATGTCACATAAAACAGCAAAACCCCCTTGTCGGAGTCTTCAAGAGGCGGAGAAGGCACCAACAACAAATCGATGCCTCCACCTGGGCGATTCGAACCGCTGCCCCTCGAGCCAGAACGGGCCGGCTTGACGGGTGGGACACAAACGCTTGTTTGTAACGCAACAATGAGTGATTCACTTCCAGCCCGTCAAGGCATAGGCAAGCATCGATGGAAACAACTCCTTTTGTAAGTCTAGCTGGCCTGAGGTGGGGCTGCCTCCCTTTAAACATAGCAGGATGGGAACAGGGCTCACATCTCAGAGTACGTGCGATGCAACTGCGTCAACACACGCCTGGGGCATTTTGCAAAGGAGCCACCGTCTTCTCCAAGCAAGAGCCTGCAGCCTTGCGTCCAACCAATGCCAATACAGATCTGGGGTTTGAGCAAGTCATTCGCCAGTCATTCCCCCAACCGATTCTCAATTCTCATGTGCAACAGACAACCGCAAGTCACTTGCTCTGGAGGGTACAGGTTCGATTCTTGTCAACACCAAACTGCGAATAATCGCCACGTTTTTGCTGTCGGACAACAGCGAGCCATCACCGAAAAACGGTGTTCTCGCAAAATACTTGGTCTTTCATACAGTCCTGCTGAGACTTCATGAATGATAACCGCGCATGATTGACATCAGAATGCTGTACACAATTTTTCATGCCATGTCTTGCATAGCCTGATTGAAACTCAGTCTCACTCACTCTGATTAGTGACCTACAGACGGCTCACATGTGGTTTTTGCCTGTTTACCTTGCGAGAGCAGGCCTGACATGTGGTCTGAGCTTCAGGTAGAGAATAGACTCGCTCCTGTCAATGTTTGCCTGCACCCTCCGCACGCTGGCCAGCCTTTTGACAGTCCACAAACCCTATGTATATGTCAAAGTGCTTACCGCGCTGCAGCCGCGGCGAAAGCACCAAACCGGGTTCCCAACGGACTACACTCACGCCATTAGCACAGAAAGATGCGTAGACATTGATTTACTCGCTGAGGCAAAATTCCATTGCTCAATTCGCACGCCTTCATGGGTGTACTATAAACCAAACTGTTTGCCTCGGATCTGTGGATGCAACTTGACGTGTTTCTTATGCTGCAGCCGCGGCGAAAGCACCAAACCAGGTTCCCGACGGGCTATGCCCATGTCAATAGCACAGAAAGATGCGTAGACATTGATTTACTCGCTGAGGCAAAATTCCATTGCTCAATTCGCACGCCTTCATGGGTGTACTATAAACCAAACTGTTTAGCTTGGATCTGTGGATGTAGTAGATCCAAACGGTGTGCTACATTGGTTGGGCGACTAAAATATAATACAAAATAGACACAGTTGACAAATGATGTTTCTGCTGAACAGCCTTGGTGCCAATACGAAGCTGGACTGAGGAGTCAATGTCGTCCCCAGACTGTCCAAATCAGAATCAAGCACAGATCCCAGGAACAACAGCTTGAGCCATGGGCTGGTTCAGCTTAATCCTCTCATAGGAAGGCAAGTCGGTGTCCTGCACACAGCACAAATGAGTTAAAAAAAGCCGACAAGAGCAGATGAAAGGGCAATGTGACGCACTGGGCTTTCAAAAACAGTCGCCACCAACTCACCTCCATCCTCCCTGCCATTGGCACACTCCCATCCATCAGCGCCTGCTTCAACTCATCCACTTTGGGGATTTATACGACCACTGCAAGAGAGCTGTTTGTGATTGTACTAACAATGCCGGACCCTAGGGTGCCAACAAAACAAAACCCGATAAAAAAGGAAAGAGATGCGTGGAGTTCGATCTCTGGCCACCGAAACCGAACTGCCGGCATAGCCGCCTAAGCTAAGCTTCCCTGTTGACAGATTGCCATGCCAAAAGAGTCGGTTGGCGGTTGGGGTTCATGTTGAGGGACTGAGCCAACCCGTGCATTCCTTGCATGCATTGTGATCATGTCATGCATGCAGGCTCTCCCCAGCCAACGATGCTACAAGCCGAGAGTGAGCCACGGATTGTTCCAAACAAGTGCGTGTGTCACGGCGCATCTGTTGCCTGAGCCTCTCAATGTGTCACAGGTCACAGCACTGTTGTTTCGTAACGTGCATCTGGTCACGGTCCTTGGGCATGTTGTTGCTTACCATTTTTGCGTTCGCCTGCGGCGGGCGTTTCAACTAATCTTGGCACTACAGTATATATTAATGTTTCCCTTCGATCGGTATTTATACTTGCTTCTTTTTCGTCTGAATGCCTGCTTGTGTCGTGTGGCATTGCCACCAGCTTCGGGCGAATCCGAAGACCAACCGCTTGCCGATCAGGCTTGCGATGTGGGCCTAGACTTTGACGTCGCCGCCCGCGAAAGACTGCGCCTCAAGCAAGAAGCTGTTCATCGCTCTGGACCGGCACCACTTCAAATCTCTCTCTGCATCCGGGGAGCTGGCGATTTCCCACAATGGATCTGCTCACCATGGAAAGAATGCTAACAGAGTTTTCATATCATGGCTACCCCTATGCGCCAAGCAAGCTCCACGCTCCACACACCCATCCACGGAACGACGCTGGCAGCCTTCGTTCCACCAACTCGAAATCGATTGGAGGGAAAGACGAACGACCGAACGGGATTCAGCAGTGGGAGAAAGGCGAGCCGTGCCAACTGCTGCTGCCGCTGCCGAATCAAGCTGCGCTCTCTTGAACGTTCCTTCCGCTCGGCGACCAGTGGCCAGAGCCGAATGTCAAGCCTGTAAACCCAACGACAAACAGGCCCCAGAGGACCTCGAGGATCTGATTGGACCAAAGTCCCCCCCGGCCAGGTTCCAAATTGCTTCCACATCACATCAACCACCTCAAATTCGTCGCGAGCTATTCAATTCACCGCTCTTGCCCATCCCGTCGCCCGAGTCGAAGTTTCCCGCGAAAAGCATTTCTTGCACAGCTGCCACTGCGACCTGATCGGCAGAATTGGCTTCACCTCGGGCCACCACCATGTCGTCGACTCTGCCCTTGGCACCGGCCTCCTCTCCCGGCCCTTCCGCTTTGACTTACCATGCAACACAATTTGGTTTCCGGCAAGCTTCGTCCTCGCGGAGTAGGCTCTCTTTGCCGCCTTTTGCGACCGCGCAGCTGGCACCAATGGTGTTGGCCGTGTTTCTGCGGCTGCAGACACTTTGGACTCGGACGTGCGCAAAGCCATTTGAAGTCGCCCCGTTTCGCATTCGCATGCTTGCCGTGTCGTTGGTATTGGCTGGCTTGGGTACATTCTGTGCTTAGTGTCTGAATGCTATGTTTGCCAGTGGCTTTGACGTTGGTTGTGCTCAACATCTAGTTGTGTCGGTTCTGCTGTTCATTCGGTTGCGTGAGGCACCGTCCCATAACGGTACGGCGCCTCTTTCATTGCGGGCAACGTGAGCTTCTGCTTGCAATGGCCAGTCCGCCTGCTCCAGATGAGGGACACTCACAGCAGACGCACCGGATTGATTTGAATGAACTGACCATGTGTCCTTACACAGAAACACAATTGCACTGCAACCGCCGCGCATCCCAGCTTCAAAACATCTTTGACGTCCAGGCCATCTCGCTCGTCCGCCACCTCAGCGCCTACTTGTCTGCCATTGGCGCAACATCGATTCCCGCCTTCACCGAGTTTGTCGGCCTGCTCCGCCCCGACAACACAACCGTGTCAGCCGTGACTCTGTACCAGCGCGTCGAGCAACGCCAGCGCGCGCAATGGGTCGCCGACTATGCCCAAGAGCTCAAGCCAGGCAATCGCAACGACATTTGGACCCTACCGGCAGTCACGGTGCGCCCCGTGCATGTGGCGGAAATGTGGCCGTGTATCGCCTCGATTCCAATCTCGGATACCGCTATTGAAGCGGGTAAAGTGTTTCCATTCATTGGATTTGATCCTCTGGGCGAGCCGACACGGGCCGCACCCTTGTTGCGCGCGTTGCGACCCGAAACGTTTGGGAAACCGTCCATGTCGTCGCTCATTCGATACCCGAGTGACGGCAGCTTGGGGTTCAACATTTATGCTCGAAATTTGCGGCCCGTCAAGACGCAGTCGAGTGTAACCGACGAGGTGGCAATCGGCGCACATTTCGTGGTACGAATCTAGCTGCTCTTAACACCACGTGGGTTGTCTTGTCGCTTGACGTATACACCTGAATAATGACTCCAGGTAAAAGACCTGTTCCGCGGGCTGTGGACCGTGAGCCAATTCGACTATCTCATACGCGCATCCACCATCGAACTGCTTCGCACGTCCACAGACGATCAGGTCCTCTCTGAGCGCCTTGTGTCATTGGACGTGACTGTCATTGACCAGCGCATCCAACTTCAATGTTTTCCTCGCCCAGACTTTGGCGTGTTTTCTTACCGGTACGGCGCACATCTCGCAGCCGCGGCCAGCGTCATTCTTTCGCTTTGCTTTGCATCGATGGTCCTGCAAGTACATCATCATTTGGCTCGCGCGCTCGAATCGCGCGGCGACCTGGATATCGCACGATCACTCATCAAGTCGCTTCAAGGTCGCGCTCAAGCCATTTTGATGGCGATTGACGTCCCGGTGGCGGTTGTTGACGTGTTTGGACGCATGATTCCGTTGAATGATCCCGCAAAAGAGTGGATGGGTGGGTCCGCGGCCAGTGTAGAGGGCGTCAATGTCGATACCGTCCTTGAATCGCCCCCACTGCAAGAGTCGATTGCATCCAATCCAGTCCATCCCGGCGAAACTGTTAGTGGTGCTGGACAGGGCTTTGGGTTGCAGGGGCCCAATTCAACCAGCACGAACGCCGCGCCAGCTGCAGAGGTTCAGACCGTCGCTCAAACACTATCTTCGCCACATATTCCGCCATTGTCACCGACTAGCCTGGCATGTCAACCTACTTCAGTTTCGCCAACATCTCGCAGTCGTCGCCAGTCTCCTCCTCGCCGCTCGACCAAGCCTCCGGCACCACATAACCCGTTGATTCAATCAACGATCGTTGCATCGTCATCATTGTCTTTACCAAACCCTCACGATCAGCTTCCAGCCGAGGATGTGCAACTTCCGTTCCTACCCGGTATTGTTCAAGTCAAAGTTCGTCGACCTGCCGATGGCGTTGTTTATCCTGCCGAAGTCTCTGCCAGCGGGCCGTTTACGGTTCCTGACCAAGACTCACTGGCCGCTTCCGGCGGACCAACCCACAACTTGACAGCAACTCGCCCACGTCCGTCTTCTCTACTCGAACGCGTGTCCCACGCTTGGGACGGCATGCGGGCCTCACCACGCGTTCGCGACGATACCGAGCTTGCCCTTGTGAACCATACCATCGCCAATAGTAGAGGCATGGGTTCGGACGACTCTTCACATACCTCACGCTCAACCCGGCCTCCCACTCGCCGCCTCCAAAACATCCCTTCTTCTTCTGCGCCTCTTCGTCGCCGTCAAGTCGCGTCTCAACATCCTCCCACAACCGTCGCCAACAACAGCTGCACCACGACCGCCCGCCCCTCGTCCTCGTCCTCGGCCCAACAAGTCATTGTCATCACGGACCGTAGTGACGCGGCGGAACGCGCGCACAATCTGGAACGTGCCCAAGCCGAACTCGCTGCAGCCCATCAAGCATGCACGGAAATGCTACTTCTTCTGTGCCACGAGCTCCGCAACCCGGCCCATGTCGTCTCTGGCCTTCTCGCCGACACGGACCTCGGCACCACGCCAGCCCACCCGGACGTCCCACAGGTGACGCACGCGTCGTCGCAACTCGCGCGCTACCTCGACCAAGGCACCCTGTTGCTGGGCCAAGAAACCGACTCGGACGTGCCCGGGTTACCCTTGCGCGACTGGGCACTGGTCGAGCTCGTGCGGACCGTGTGCCGGCACCGGTTGCCTGTTGGTTTGGACGGGTCGCAGGGCCCGCCGCGCGTGTTTGCCGATGCACATGTGATGCGCATGGCGCCCACGGGCGATGCGGATCATTGGCAGCGTTTCGTCAGGATCATGCTGGGTTTGGCCGTGGATTTGGGTGGCGGGAATGGCGCTGCATACGACAGGGTTTTGTTTGTGCTGAGTCCGGCGTGGCACAATGCGCATTACTTGCAGCGGCTGGACGGCGGTGGGCCAGTGGTGATCCCGAGCGAGTGGCGCGTGAGGCTCGACATTCGCACTCTCGTCCTGTCCGAGCCGGGCAAGCAAGACGCGATGCCCGTTGCCGAGTCGGTCGACGACATGCGCCGTGTCGTGGAGTGGACAAAGCAAGTCGCTGAACATTGGCGAGTGGCCGAAGACGATCGGGTCCAGGATGTGCCGCGGTCGCCGCCAGCGCCGCCAGATCCCACGACGTGGGCGGGGTTGCACATTCTTGTGTTGTGGCGGCAGCTGTGGGCCGTGTGTGGCAAGGATCCCAGGTTGACGGTGAGCGTCGAAAGGCACGAAGATGGTGGCGACGTGGTAGTTGTGGGTGCAGATGTGGAGTGTCATTTAGTTCGATAGGGTGTTTACCGTCCCACGTTCAATGCATTTCGTCTCTTTCAGGATTTACGGAAAGGATTTGGCTTCTCGATAGCCCCGGGCTTCCTTTTTTCCTTCTCTTCTTGTATTTTTTCCCAACATTTACCATCACGTCCACATGCGTATCAACCTCACGACCCTGTGTGCCACTCGGCCAAGCTAGCCGCCCTCTTGGTCACCAGCCACACTCTCCTCTCCACCATCCTCCCACAGTTCCTCCGTGTTGTGTGCGATGGCGAAAGGGACATCAACATCGGGCCACACTGGCACGAAAAGCTCACTCGTCTCCTCGTCCCACGGCCAGACCTTGCAGGGTATTCCAATCGGCGCATGAATCTCCCTTTGCCTCGGCAAAATCATGTCTTCCTTGGTTTCCCCTCGCCACGGAACCTGCTCAAGCGTATTGTTCAAGAGCAAATCGTACCCTGCATCCCACCCATCGTCAAACAAACGGTAGTATGCCACCCGGCCATACGTGTCCACGGTAAACGTGACCTTCCCACACGGTGAGTAACATACATGGACGGGCCGAGCCCTGTTTCTGGGCTTTTCTGGTTTGGTGTCAAATGGCTCGCCCAAGTGATTGACCTTGCCGACGTCGGCATACCCATCCTGGGCACTCGCAAACACGGCAAACCCGGGCTGGTGTTGCCAATCCTCGCAAATACCCAATGTCGCCACAAGCTCGCAATGAATCTCAGACCAATGCAAATGCGTGACCTGGGCCTGGGTCGCAATCCGATGCTGCACCTGCTTTGATCCCAATGCATCCCACACGCTCACGCACATACCGGTTGCCCCGCCACCGATGGCCAACACGTTCGAGTCCCAAGGGCACCACGCCAGCGCCTTTGTGGTCGCCGCATTCAGCGTCAACTGGTCCTGCGGCTCGGCCAAGGGCTCGCGCCCGGGCGCGCCACGCATGCCCGTTCGCAAGAACCGCAAGTCCCAAAGACTCACAGTCTGATCAAACGATCCACTCGCCAAGTACTTTCCGCTAGCATGCCATGCCAACCCGCACGCTTCGCTCGTGTGTGCACCCGGGACGACCATGGCCCCAACACTCGGCGACGCCGTCGGCGCCCTTGTATCCAAAATCACCACATCGCCCTTGTGCGTGCCAACTGCACACAAAGCCGGATCCGCGGGACTCCACTTGGCCGTACACACATGCCCCCTGCCGCTGGCCGAGCTCTCGAGCCCCGTAGCACTCCGCGCATCCACCAGCTTGGTCAGTGCTACCTTGCCAACAATCTCGTCGCGCGCCACATCCATCCACACGACCTGCGAATCCCTCGTGCCCACTGCCACCAGCGCGTCACATCCCATGGGATGTGCCTCGACCGCCGTCACGCACCCAACATCCAAGTGCATGGTTTGCCAGTACTCGAGCCCGAAATCCGCATGCACTGCATCCAACAGCGCCAGCTTGTTGCCGTGACCCACAATAATGGTGCCACGCCCGCCTGTGCCCACGTTGGTGTGTGTCCATGTGCACAGCGAGTGGTAGTAGTCGGACATGAGTTTTGGGCTGCCGCTGTCGGGCACGCGCATCTGCAGCGACATGCGGCCCACGGGACCTGGGGGGAGCACGCGCGTGGTGGCGGGCGACGGCGTGCGGGCTTGAGACAAGAGCTCGAGGGACGACGATGGGTCCCGAATGGGCGACGGCGGGGCGGCAATGGGTTGCGACAAGGACGGTCGCAAGAACGCGTGGGCCGCGGCCCTGGACGCCGGCAAACTTGTTGGTTGGGACGCAGGCAAATGGGGAAGCAAGGCACGGCGCAAGTGCCGATGCTGCGTGTGCAGCGCACGTGCGCGAACTTGGTACGTGCCCGTGTTGGCCATGTGCTGGTGCGGCGCTGGCGCGTGTGCGCGTGCAGCAGTGCGTGGCGAGACTGGGTCCGAGATGTCGAGTTGCGACAGCAGGTTTTCGGTTTTCTGGGCGAGCGTGGCGATGGGGTCGTATCGAGGAACGCTTGGATCCAGGTGTAACAGCTTTGCCTAATTCACGTGAGTCAGATTCAAATATTGCAATATGCAATCTCAAGTGAAAAAGAAACACACCTTGAACTTGGTCTTTCTGCGCTTGCCCAACCCGCCCGTCAAACTGCCCCGACTCGCCTTTACCGCGCGCACTTTACTCCTGCGCCTGGCCGCCACGCCATGCACCGAAAGCCCAAGTGGCAACGCATGCGCGTAAATGTCCGAGGGCGGCGGCAGCGATGCAACCCTGCGCGGTAACGACACGCGCTTGAGTGTGCGATACGGCGTGCCCGGTACACGCACTCCAAAACGTGCCGGCCCCGGGCCGCCGTCGGACGATGCTGACACGCGCGCCTGACGTTGCCGCCGCAGCGACCATCGGGCGGCTACGGACCGCCGGGTCGACGAGGTAGTCGAGGCATTGGATTTGCGCGACGAGCTGTGTGTAGATCCAGGAGCGGGCCAGGCCCAGGTACTCGTTGAGGCCGCAGGCATGGCACCTTTGCTGGGCGTGGTAATGAACGGCGGCATCCTGGCTGACCGCGATCGTGACCGCGACACGGACCGCGAAAGCGTGTCGCGTGTGCGTTTTCGCGCAGCTGCCGCCTTGGTGGCCGACCACCTGCTGGCCCTGTCCTTTGCCGGCGAGCGCAGCAGATTAGTCATTGCTTTGGACGCGGGCGAGCGCCGCGGCGACATGGTGCTTGAGGCTGGCGGCGGCGTTGTGCGCGGCGGGACCCTTGTGCGGCGCTGGGTGCGGTGGCGGTGGCGCAGGTGGTGCGGGGGTGAGTAGAAGAGGAATGGCGAGTCGGGGGTGGTGGTGGAGGGTTTTGTGGGAGTGGTGGCGGGAAGGGTAAAGGTATGCGTATAGGATTGGGTGTCATTGTATGTTTGGGAATGGGAATGGGATTGGGATTGAGATGGGGATGGGTGCGCTGGGGTAACGGGAGGAGGTAAACTTTTCTTCTTGTTGGTTGAAGCTGAAGCTGGCCAAGGTGATGAGGGCTCCTTGACGGGAGTGCGAGGAGGAGGCAAGGGTCGAAGCGACTGGTGTTGCTGGTTCTGGTCCCTGTATGCCGATGCAGGAGCTCCGGGCATACGAAAGACGGGGTCAGGCATCGCCGCCGGTGCGCGCACAGAAGTCGAGTCTCGAGCAGCGGGGTCGCCAGCGGTCGCGGCAGCGACGGCCGCGGCCGTGGCGAGCGGGTTGATCAGAGAGGCGCGTGGCGTGATCGAGCCAGTCGAGCTCGTCACGCTCGGGGTGCTCGAGACAGAGTTGCACGCCGATGAACTTGCTTGCGTGAGTACCGGCGTAACGGCTGGTGAGGACTTTGGCGCGGGAGCAGTTGCAGATGCCGCGGAGGTGGACATGGTGGCAAAGTTGAGCCTGCGGACGGGATTGAGTGCAGGCGTGACGGAGACAGCGCTTGGTGTATGGCGCTTGTTGTATGAGGGAGTAACGGGTGCCAGAGTGCGAATGGGTGACACGAGAGGTGGGGGCGGCGGTGCATTGTGGCGGTGCTGGTGCATGGAGTGGTGCTGCTGGCGCCGCTGACTCTGCGAGAGGGTGGGCGTCTTGATCAAGGCGCGGTATTCAGTGTGATGGTTTCCGTAGGCGTAGTTTGTCGCGGCTACAGTGGCCTTGCGGCTGGGCGACGGCGACGGCGTTGTAAACGAGAAGCGGAATGAGGGCGGGTTGAGGTCATGACTATGATCATCACGATGATTGAGGTCGAGGTCGAGGTCGTCGCCCGAGGAGGCATCTGTCCAGTTTTCGGCCTGGGATGCATCCAAATCATCTGGATCGGTAGCAGGGGCCCTGGAACGCTGTTGCGCAGAGTGTATGTGTATGGCAGACATGGCGAATGTATTCAATTCGATCATTTATTACTGTGTGTAACCTCTCATTGATTTCACTTCATGTTTCATTGACAACCTAAACGAGGCCCGCCGATCGGTCGCGTGTCAGCCGATCGCCCCGAGAACCACAATATGTACGCAAAGACTCGATCTGCCAGCTAGTCTGCCGCTCGTTCTCTTTCCCACAGGTTATATTGTGGCTACATCACGGACATGGCCCTCGCGCCACTGCCTAGTACCATTGTCCCGCAGCACTGTCTCTAGCCCGCCAGCCCGTTAGTTGCATGCTCTGCCCGCCATGTCCGGCCGTGCCCTTGTTGCCCCTTTATCCTGCACTCATTTGCCCCCTTCCAACAACTAAACTACGCCCTCGACTGCCTGCCTATGGCGCCCTCCTCCTTATCGGTCTCGGTCTCGTTCCCGCGACAAGCC
Organism: Catenaria anguillulae PL171; assembly: GCA_002102555.1. Classification (NCBI taxonomy): domain Eukaryota; kingdom Fungi; phylum Blastocladiomycota; class Blastocladiomycetes; order Blastocladiales; family Catenariaceae; genus Catenaria; species Catenaria anguillulae. Next base: position 239,850 of record MCFL01000028.1, on the reverse strand, counting down.
GTCTGTCACCTCGAAAGTTGGTACGACGTGGCGATCGCTCTGTCGATGCACCGTTCATGGGAATCTGACTGATCGATGATCGACATCATCTTTACTGTACTTTTGACAGTGAGACCAAACCACCGCCGACAGACAAGGAGTAGCTCATACTCAACCTGCTAAGCAGACCAAGCAAAATCAACTCTGGGTCGCACATTGCCGAGTTCGTCTGCATCGATCGCATCGACTTGTCACGGTTGGTTTCGTCTCGTCATGAGCCGCGACTTCCGAGTCCTTCTGGCCAGCAATGGACTATATGTTCCTGGCCGGCTCCGGGCGACTTCACGTTCTAAGTCCTCATGAGTCTTTCGGCATTGTGTATGCTTCTCCAAGCTCATACCAACACACTTTGCCGATATGCTGACTCAAACTGCCATCATGTCTCAAAGTCTCGGCAAGCCAAGTCAACCGTGACGGCTCTTTCAGCTCAAAGTCAAGCACATCTGCCGCCGCCGAGGCTACGTCTGGAGCATTCATGCCGAAAGCATTCCAATCGAGTCGCTGTCGCCCGTAGTCAGCAAGCAGGCAGATTTCAACTAAAGCCAACACCCACTTGAAAACTCGCACCATGTCACTCAACTCGGCCACCGCAGAAGTCCGTGCTTTGCTTCACCACAGTACTGCTCGAGACGTTGCCATCCTCCATGAAAGCGCCCAAAGGTCGGCGGTTTCTGACCTTCTGCAAGCCGTGGATTTCCAACACGCGCGAACGAGGAGGCCCAATAGCGCAGTGCTGCCCACATTGCGGCGTGGATTCCGAAGATGGCCGACCTGGCCATGTCTGATTCGTTGGTGCTGGCGACGCTTGTGGTCTCATCTGGCCGCAACGCGCATAAGTCGATTTGGCCGCTTCGGGCCCTGCTCAGGGCAACGACTTTGAACCACTTGGCAGAGGCCAACAGGGCCCCGGGATACGCGCACGCATCGTGGACATGTTGACCCCCATTCTCACGTTTAGTCAGGTGCGAACGGTGCCCACCCCCGCGGTTGGCCAATGGCGCGACTTTACGGCCAATCCAGGACACATTCGGCCGTTTCGTGTGGCTGTTTCCTGTTCCAAACAACACCGCCCAGCACGCCATTGCCTCGCTCCAGTCGGTGGCTCACTTGTTTGGCTTCCCCCGCCGTGTGCTCGTTGACAAGGGCGCCTCGTTCGTAACGGCCACCTTTGACACTTTTCTTGTCCAGTCTGGTGTGGACTCGTCCTTCGCGCCCGCCTATGTCCACCGTGTCAATGCATGTCAATGGCATTGTGGAACGATTCATGCGCACGCTGCGCAACTCGATTGTCACACTTTACTCCGACATGGACTCACAGCGCGATTGAGACCTGCACATCACGGCCATTGCCTTTGCTTACAACACGCACATCCATGACGACTTGGGTGAGTCCCCGTTTTACTTGCTCTTCGGCTGCGACCCCCGCTTGCCCACCGACTTTGTGTTGTCCTCGCCCCTAGAATGTGGATGCGCCCGTATTCTCGACTGCCAATGACGTCGCTGCCTACCGACCTGAGCTCAAACGGCACCTCGCTCGTGCACTCGCAATCGCCCGCTCATGGTTACTCGCAACTTGCTTTGCGGTATGCGCCGTCGGCTAGTCGTACCTTCGCCGGCGGTGACGTTGTTGCCCTGTACACGCCGTGCGTGTCCAAGGCCGACCAAGGCCTTGCGAAGAAGCTCACACCGCACTGGACTTTCCGTTCCGTGTCATCGCTGTTCGCTCGCCCGCGGCAGTTGACATTGCGCATGTGTCGTCATCGGACAAGCATTTTAAATGTCCACGTCTCGCGGCTGCGCCCATACACGCCGCGCCCGGCCCCGGGCTCGTGATTGGTGGGTTGGCCCAGGAACAAGCGTTGGTGTTCTGCGTCTCGCGACCCCAACCCAAGAAATCACGAGGGCGCGGCTGGCGCGCGCTTGGCGGTGGCAATCGGCGAATCGCGATCGGTGGCCCGCTCCGCGTTTAAGCAAGTCCCGGGCCAGCCGAATAAGATGTTGTTCATTGCGCTGGGTGCCAACAGGGTGCCGAGGTTGGTGGTGGTGGACTTGGTGTCGGCGACGCGGGTCTTGTTTCCAAGGCTGCACGGCGACCGTGGCGAGTACAGCCACGGCGACTCGCTCGAGCGCACAGGCATGCACGTCAAGCGTACGGTCACGCAAATGGCCGCGCGTGAGATGTCGGTTGCGTGTCTCGGGCACCGCCTCGAGCTGCTGCAATGGCCCATCACCCCCTTCGACCGCAATGGCCGCCGCTGGGTCTGGCATTGAACGAAACACCTAATCAAGCACACACAACTAGCAAACGCACTCACGTTGTCTGGACACCGCATACGCACACGCCGTCTCGCCACTGCTACACAGCCCGCCACGTGCATCCCTCGTCTCCAAAGACCTCAACATGGATTCCCTAAATGCCGCGCAACTCGTCAACTGGACGAGCGCGTCCGCCGCGTCCTCGGCCTCGCGCATGGCTGCAATTGTCCAATCTCGTGCACGCGTCTGGTCTGACGCCAACGCACAACCCTTCTCTTTCTCGGCGCCAAATCAACAAGGCAACGTGCCCCCGTTTCCATCATTGCCCGGAGCCGCCCATGACCACGCCCCGACTCGCCACGTCGCATTGAGCGACGCTTCGGACGAGATTCGCGCAAAGCTGGTTGCGGCAAACGCCAACGACGTGGTAGTTATGGTGACTGCGGCGCATCGGGCCGTGCTTGTCGCACTGATTGCGGCCCTCGAGGAGCGCGACGGTGTGTCAGGGCGGCGGCAATACGCATCCATGGTCGAGCTGTTGGGTCACGTGCCTGGCATGGTGGATCTGGTCGTTTCGGACCCGGCGCTGCTGGCCGCGTTCGTGTACAGCCGCGGCCGCCAAACGTTCAAGTCGCTTTGGCCAGTGCGTGCCTTGCTGTGGGGCACCAGCGAGCACACGGCGCGTGCGACCAGTGCGCGCGACGAGCGGCGGCGGATTGAGGAAGTGCTGGTGGCCGCTGTCAGCGGCGACTACATGGCCACGGTGGCCCGGCAACCAAAGCCAAGGTTGGACAATGGCGCAACGCTCCGGTCGGCGTTTGTTGTGGCATGGGCAGATGCGAGGTCAACGGAACCAACAGGGTTCTGGTTGTGCTTGGGTACAAGGACCTCAACCATGTACAGCGGCGTCGGATGGCGTTGCTTCGAGCGCGGCCGAGTCGTGGTGACGGGATTGGATTCGGCCGCGGTAGCAAAGTGGTTCCCTCACGCACGCACAGTGGCGTTGGGAGTGTCATGATGGGAGTGCTCTGCAGTAAGCAGAGAGAGTGTGTGTTGAGTTTCCTTCTCTTTGTTTGCTGTCAAGCGCAGTTTGTGTATGTATCATGTAACATCGATTCTGTATTGATTTCATTGGACTTAACATCTCAATGCGAGGAGGCACTAAAAGAGAACTAAAAGTAATAGAATAAATGGACATTGTCGAGTGGACATGATGACGGCGAATGGCAGATGATGGGAAGGCGCGAGTCAGTGCTTGCACTGTGTGAGGATTCATGCTCGAGGCATGAATGAGGTGATGGACGGTTGGACGAGTGGAAGAGCAGGGGAAATACAAAAAGAATAAGAAAAAGAAAAGGTAATTGGGACAAAGAGCACGTGGACTCGCATTCTAAAAAAAAAGACCCTTTCAGCCCAGCAAATTCAACCAATGAAATATGGGGACGGGATGTGGGATGGCGACATTTGGTTGCGCCGTGTGAACAAGGAAAGTTGCAGCGTTGATATGGAACGGGGGGTGGAGAGTCTCAGGCAAGAGGAATGGTGTAAGGAAACTTGACACACAGACGGTTGAACTCGAACAGCTCCTTGATGATATTGATGATGATGGACGGATTTGGATTAGGATTAGGATTAGGATTAGGATTAGGATTCGGATTTGGATGGGTATTGTTGACGTGTTGACGTGGTGGTGCAAAAAAAGTTGGGTAGTTGAAACCAAACGAAAAAGAAAGGCCTGCGAACGACCGCAAAGGAAACGGCTGGGGGCTTACTCCACCACTGGGAAAACCATATTGGCTTCGGAAAGGGAAACGTAGATTTCCCTTTGTTTTTGAACGTGCTCAACATAAAGTGAGAGCAGGGCGAGTGCCGAGGAAACGTGCGAGAGGCAAATGAGGAAGCGTGGATGGAGCAGAGAGACAGGTGAGGAAAGAGGACAGGACCTGCGAGAGGAAGAGCAAGAGGACCAAACAACGCCTAACATCCCAGCAATTCGAAAGACAAGCAGTAGGACGGTCGAGTTGAGTGAGAACAGCGTGTGTGTTGAAAGCGCTGACCCATGTTGAGCGCTGTCGGCACAGTGTAGACGACGGACTCGGAGCTGTCGGTTGGAATCTGCTGATGATCGATCATGTGCTGTGCCCCAACTAGCAAAGAGGACTGACATTCGCTCGGCAGCAAATGCCAAGGAATTGTGCGGTGAACACGCATCCAAGGCCTAGGCCGGAAGCGGCGTGTTGAGGGAAGAGGGAAGGTGTATGCTCGCCAATGTTGAAGAAGGCGAAAGAGAAACCGTTGAAACCTGAATTGCAAGTTGGCGAGCACACGAAAAACGAGGTATCATAAAAAGCGAAGGCCTGCGAACACTGCTTCGTAATTGACTGGGGCTAACTCCACCACTGGAAAACCATCTTGGCTTCAGAAAGGTCTGAGAGGCACACTGACTTGCTCTTCGCTCAAGCAGGCAGATGAAAAAAAAGAAGAAGAAAGAACAACACAAGGTCAAAACGAAAAAGAGCAATGGATTGCGACAGCAGTGAAATGCCGGCCGGATGCGGCAAAATGGATATTATAAAACAGCAGGGGGGAAGGGGCAATGAACGACGACTGCACTACAGAGAGATTCAGAGAAAGGAGGAAAGAACACGAAAAAAAAACCCGATATTTACCACACGAAACTGTGTGCGAACAACAGCGGCGTGTGGTTCGGGGGGTGACGGGGTCCGAATGTCGTCGGCGATGGCTGAAGGCGGCCTGAAATCGATCCATGTGCGGATTCCTTTGGGTTGCTCTGACTCTCTGGGCAGCGTTCATTGAGTGTGGTTGTCTACATATACGTTTAGAATCACACTGATGCGTACACGTATATTCGCCGAGTGGTCGCTTTCGTCCACTCTCAGCGCTCTTACATATTCTTGCATGACGCGTCGAAAAATAAAAAGTCCACTTGCAGACAAGGCGTGCTGGCTCCCGGACAAGTACAAATCTTTCGTGGGCATCATTGGAAACGTCCAAAAGACCCTGTACACCCCCAAGAAGACGTCAAAGAAAGCTTGCGCAATCGTCCTCTTCACATCATTGAAATCGCCACTGCTCCGGCCCCTCTCACGCTCCTTTTCACTGGTGCTTGGCGCACTCGCTCACTCCCTCGCGCATCGCTTGCTTGTTGCATTGCCCAATCGTCATGATCCTGGACAGGTTGCCCAACCACCACTTGCATCGAGCATTCTCTCGGGGGTTTTCTCAACGCAGCCGCCGACACGCTACCGCCGCCTCGCAACCTTTCAGACTGCCAAGCTTGCACAACGACATTTCCTCGTCTACCTAAATACTCGATCGACCCAAGTATCCAAGCATCTTTCTCTTTCTTCAAGTTTCCCTGCACCTGACACTTCTTTGCTCAAGTACGCGCTACGTCCCTTTTCGCTTCGGTTATCGGACTCGACTGGATTCTTCTTTGTACTGGACTGGACTGGACTGAACTGGATTGGTTTGGTTTGGTTTGGTTTGGTTTGGGTTGGTTGGCTTGGAGAGGAATGGGCTGTTTGCCCATGCATTTAGCCCATGGAGTGCTGTCAGAATCGCTGCTGCTGCTACTGCTACTGCTACTGTGAGTTGTTGGAACTGCGAGAATAATAGTTTGCGAGCAACAGAGCCGAGCGTGTTGCTTTTCTGCTTCCCTGCTGCGACTGTTGCTGCTGCTGCATCTATTCATTCATACCGGGGACAATTAAACAAACAAACAAACAAACAATTGGCGCCGCAATACTCGATCATGGCTATGCTGCTCATGGGTTTGCCTTTTGGTGGGGTAGGGCTGGACCCGCCGCGCAGGGGCATCTGATCCAATTGGCCAATTGGCGTCAGCTCAGGCTGTCCTTGCGTGTGCGTGTGTGCATCCATGCGTTTCTTGACCTACTTGGGTTCTCGTTTCGCCCTCTCCCCACTTGACTTGCCCATCCACATCCTCCACCCACCCCAATGGCACTGCAATCGGGATGGGGCGGGAAACACAGACACGGCGCGTCGTGCCTGTCTGCATGACATCGCTGCATGCAACACGCGTTGCAAGGACCGCAAATCTAACACAACCGACAAAATACACATTCTTGCACTTGAATAGATTGTTGCACACGAGCACGCACGCCAATCGAATGCACTTTACCAGTCTCGCCAACCGCTTGCATACACTTTCACACCCGCACCAACCGCGTCGTCGCTGTTTCGCCCCTGAATGCACCCGGACCCAAACCCAAACACGCATCAAGTCATGTCCAACTCGCAAGGTAATAGTTGGGACGACAACGCGCCCGCCTTTGCGCCATCTCACCTGGCCCCACTCGGCTCGCATCTCATGAAGCGCACGCCAACATATGCCCCAATGCCCACCAACAATGCTGGTACCGCTGCGAGACCAACCCGCGTCATGCCGCTCAACGAAGCCTCGGGGGAGATTCGCCAAAAGCTTGCGGTATCCAAGGCCACCGATGTGGTGGTTCTTGTCCAGGCCACCCACCGGTCCATCGTTGCAACCTTGCTTGCAAAAGTCGAGGCACGCGATAACAACGTCGGCCGCTTGTACCGGACCGTCGGCGAGGTTGTGGCCCATGTCCCGGCCATGGTCAACCTCGCCATGTCCGACTCGACACTTGTTGGCACGCTTGTGTATAGTCACAATAAGGTGACGTACAAGTCGACGTGGCCGGTTCGGGCATTGCTGTGGGGCACCGCCGAGCACCTGGCCAGTGCGACAAGCGCGGATGACGAGCGGTGCCGGGTGGGTGAGGCGATCCAGACCACGATTTGGGATTGCACGGCGGCCACAAAGAATCAGCGCCCGCGTGTGAGGCTGGAGACGTCAGCCACATTGCGGTCCGTGTTTGTGCCCGTCCGTGACGGGAAAGGCGGCATTGTCGGTTTGAAGCTGGATGCGCGTGCGGCACGGACGCCCATGTATGGGGGTGTTGAGTTGCGCATGGACCAGCGTGGTCAGGAGGTTGTGGTCGGCGTGGATGCGGCATCGGTCAGCAAGTGGTTCCACACGGCAACCGCAGGTGCCCAGGTGGGCGTGCCGCCGCATGCGACAACGACAATCAACGCGGTGGACGATCGAGCGTTGGCGACGACCTACGACCGATACCCGGGCGGCATCAAGAACCTGTGCAGGACGTTGTGGGTGTTGGGTGCGCTGCAAAGCTTTGGCGCCGATGGCGACGGCAGTCTTGTCCTCGGGTCGGCAGACACTGCCGCAGACAAGTGGTTCGATCATGATGGTCATGCGAATCCGAATGGCCGGCCGATGCGTGCGTGCGTCTCGACGACGACCGCGAGGGCGATTGCACAGGGTGCCTTCTTTGCTCGCGACTTCATGGTCCACTGGATTGTGTTGAGTCCATCGGGCGTACCGTGCCTGGCCCGGGTACGGATGGCGACGGCGAGCAACACGCTCTTCCCAAAACGTGCAATGGATCGGCGCGGCCTTGCCGACGCCATTGACCGAGCTGCTGCAGAAATCCAGCACCGCTTTCCCGTCCTGTTGCGGACCGGTCTCGAGGGCGCTGCCGTGGGTACTGGCCATGGCGGCCGCCCTGATGATGCCGCTTGGGATATGGTCACGGCTCACATGCTCGAAGACCTTGGCTACGCCCTGACCTTTCGGCACCGCCACTTGTCCGCAGCGGTGAACGCGCTTGGGCTGTCAACACCAAAATCACCGTTTCCCTTCGTCAAGTTGTCGAGGTCAGTGCAGTCAGTCGTGCCACTCGTGCCCACAACCAAACTCCGCCTCGCACGAGTAGTCCGGCATCCGGATCCAACCGCTGGCATTCTTCTCTGCCGAGCCGACCTCCTGTTCCCGCGGCTGACCAACATCACCAACATGGGTATCGCGCCCACAGCACGCACTCTGCAGCGAACCGGCCATCGTCTGCAGGCCGAGATCGAGATCGCGACCATTACGTTGCTGCTTCTGAAACGACCAACCATAAACAGCAGCAACAGCAAAGGCGTTGGTCCTCGTCGTTCGGTGGCAGCAGCGGCGACAATAGCAACACCAGCAACTCCGGATTCCGCCGTTGAACTCCTCCGACTCTTTGACATTTCCTTGTGTCACCCCGTTTGCCTTCACAGTTTATTCCTTCCGTCACAGATAGCATTTAGATGAAAATCATGAGACAAGCCGTCCAATCCATTCACTCATATAAATATTTACATATAGATATACATCAACTGAACCTCCTTTTCTCATCATTCCGGTGCCCAATTCGTCCACCTCTCGGCCACATCCCTCATGTCCCGCGCATTCACATGGTGAAGCAGCAAATGCTCCAACCGCGGCAGCTCGGAATCCTCCGCCTCCCCATTCCACCCACGGATCAATATCCCATTGTCGGGCTGCTCGTCAAAGCAACCCACAGTGTTGTCGACGAGCAACACACGACTCAAATCCGTCACGACCTTGGTCAAGTCCTTCGTCTGACTCCCATCCGTCGGCCGACCGAACCACGCCACCTGCGTACACGCCTCGTACGACAGATGTGTGTATATCTTGTCGCCATACGGATCCAGGTACTTGACGATCCCTTGCGCATACTCTTCCGATCCAGCCGTGAAGACAATCACGGTGAATCCGCGAGCCACGCTCGCAACAAACTCGCGTGCCCAGGGGCGCACAAGCACCAAGAGGGTGCCTTGCTTTGTTGGGACTTGGAAGCGATCGGGACCGGGGTGTTGGTCACCAGTCGGATCCAATTTGGAATGATGGATGAGTGTTTCATCCAGGTCGACCACCAAAACGGGCTTGGGGTGGAGGTGCGTGGGAATGGGCAGTTGGCGTGTCGGGCGAGGGGCAGCGAGGGCGAGCGGTTGCGGCCGCGACGCGGGTGCGTCATCGTAAGAGCGGGACAGCGACATGGTGTGTTATTCAAGGTGCATGCAAGACTGATTACATGGGCAGATCAACCGAGATTGTCGGTACGCTCATTGAGAGACTGCTCGTGCAAGTGCAGGGGCGAATCCACCTCTTTTTAAACATGAATGTGTCTCCATCAACTCCATTCAAGTACCAATCCAATGCAAGACATCCTCTGAGACATGGACGTGAGACGGTCCCATCATGTGAATCGAAAGGGCAAGATCACGAGCTGCCAGCTGGTCAAGATACATATATACACATGATGTTCATCCAAGTGGCAGTGCCATGAAAGTGACAAAGGACCATGCCCACCAAAACGAATCGATCTCACCCTTGCTTTACACGCGCATATGGCACTTTGGCCCACGGCCAGGTTCCACCGCTCGGCCAGCGGTACGTGACACGCTTGTGACTCGTGTCCGCAGAGGGAGGAACAAAAGACTTGCCGCGCGAATGAATGAATAATTGATTGAATGAAGGAAGGAATGAATGGAAAAAGAGACAATATCGGTCCAACCACGACGGATCAAGGGGGGACGGCAGAGGCTTGAGCGCAACGGCGGAACCGAGAGAAGCTTTGTTGGCTTGTGCTGTACCTGCTGCCTGTACCACCGCCATGACCAGATCCGTTTGATTGAAGCTGGTGGTGCTCGTATCCGTGGTTCAAGTTGTAGTGCCGCTGTTGCTGGTCGTGGTCATGGGCGCAGTTGCTGCTGGAGGATGCCTTTGAATGTGTTGAGTTGACGACGTAGGAGCGGTCTCGCTCGCGAGACGGAGACGGGACTCGGGCTGAGAGTCACCCTCGCGATACTGGCCAGTGGCGTTGCGGATGGATCCATCTTGGACAGCTGGGGCACAATACAACGGACGGCTGGGCAGGGAAGCGTGCGAGCGGGCGGTTGCCCGAAAACTCGTTGGCGGTGGGATCTGGCTTTGCGAACCCGTGGCCGTGACTGCCGTGACCGTGGTTGCCAGCGTGGCTGGGAGTCGGATGAGCGACACGCGGTTGTCGTTGGTTATGTGACAGTCAATGACTGCAGCGACCGAGGCAATGTCACCCTTCTCACGGCAGCGGCGGGCGGCAACAAGAGGAGCCGAAAACACGAGCGCATGGCCCAGGCACTCGACCATGCCGGTCGCTTCCGTGACCAAAGGACTGCCGTTTGCCATCGCCACTAATTATCGCCACTGGCAGCGCCCTTGCGAGCACGGGAAACCGCTGTTTGATTTCCACGGCAGCACGTTCAATCGCGTCGGTTTGCCGCCCACTTTGATCTGACGCCAGCCTTGGAAAGAGCGCATGACAGGCCGCGACCAACCGGGCCCGGACCAAACTCGGTACACCGGAAGCACTCAATGCAATAAACAGTGTCAAGACCATCGAGTCTCGTGCAAAGAATGCGGCCTGGCCAATCGTCCGCGCCATCGTCGTCGCGATCGTCGTTGCCATTCGCAGTTGATGACGTTCCGACAAGCGCAAGGTCGATTGTCCCGTCGTGAGTACAGGCAAAGTTCAAAATCGCCGCCAGCACCCACAGCGTCATACAAACGCTCTTGACATCGCGCGTGTACCGGGCCAATGTCGCCGTCAATACTCGGTCGTCCATCATGCACTTGGCTGCTGTCGTCGCGGGGGGTGACAGGGTCGCCATGTGAGCCACGGAGGTGGTTCCAGGGAGATGAACTGAGCTCAGCGTCACGATTGCAGCTGCCACATGCGTCGACGGTGATTCAAATTGGCCAGTCGCGGTTGTTGTGGTGCTTGGGGCGGCAGCGGCAACCTTGGCGTTGTCAATTTTGGTCACGGCCGTGTGGAACCACTTGTTGGCCGATGCCGCATCCACGCCGACCACAGCCTCCTGACCACGCTGGTCCATGCGCAACTCAACACCCCTGTGCATGGGCGTCCGTGACGCACGCGCATCCAGCTTCCAGCCGACAGTTGACGAGTTGAGCGGCATTTGTTGGCGCAGCGACAGATGAGCCAACATTGGTTGCTGCACGAGCAGAGCGTCGAAGGGTATCCATGTCGATGTCTTTTGGTTGTTGGAGACGAGAAGGACGATGCGACAACTTGAACGATGCGAGGTTGCGCTCGAGACTTGAGACGCGCTTGCACGGCTCAGCCTCGGGTATTGGGATCCAAGCGGACGGGCCATTGCGGCAGCTCGAGGCGTTGCCCGAGACACGCAACCGACATCTCACGCGCGGCCATTTGCATGACCGTACGCTTGACATGCATGCTTGCGCGCTCGAGCGAGTCGCCGTGGCCGTACTCGCCACGATCGCCGTGCAGCCTTGGAAACCAGACCGGCGTTGCCGACAACACGTCCACCACCACCAACCTCGGCACCCTGTTGGCACCCAGCGCAATGAACAACATCTTATTCGGCTGGCCCGGGACTTGCTTAAACGCGGAGCGGGCCACCGTTCGCGATTCGCCCATTGCCACCGCCAAGCGCGCGCCAGCCAAGCCCTCGTGATTTCTTGGGTCGAGGGCGCTTCCTTCGAGCAACGGGGCCTCTTCGCTCTCGTACCGGGCGTGGGCAAACGCCATCAACACTGCCAACACCCAAAGCACGAGGCACACCAGCTTGATCTGGATTGGGTAGTCGTGGTAGCATTCGAGGATTTGCCAGTCATACAACTGCCATTGTCATTGTCGTCGTCGTCCGAGCCGTTGGCGGTTGCGACAGCAAAGGTATAGCCCAGATCCAGGACCGCAATGGCGACATAACGCATGCTCGGCGCACCTTGATCCAACGATCCGATCAGGTCAATCGTGCAGCTTGACTTTCTTGGGGCTGGACGCCAGGCCAGTGTCCTTGAACGTAGTCGCGCAATCTAAGCGCTAAAAGACTTGGCCATTGAAAGCGACTCTAAGGTATGCAATTCAAGATAACCAACAGTGAGGCACAGGTCAGTCATGTAAGAAAGATCAGGGCCGCGCAACAAGCCAGAAGTCAACCGTACCCGCTCGCGAGATCATTTGGTTACATTGGCCCGGCCCCTTTGGGCATTGCTGATTGGCCGATATGGCTCTGCAAAGTGGTTCTTGCCATGCCAAAATGTGGTTGCTGTTGGGTGCGACCAGTGGCAGAGACAGTCAATGATGATGACTTATCGATGAGGTAAGCGAGAATGCCGTGGCATATGCTGTTGATGGATACACGCAGCCGCCGTTGACGCACACTTCCGAGTGCACGAGACGCGATAGGTAGTCCGGAGGCGGCAGTTGCGGGCGAGCGGCAGCAGAGGCGACGAGAACGGGTGTGCTGCTCTGGTTCACGACCCAGCGGCCGTCATCGGCGGCTGGCACCACAGGAAGCGAGGGAAGGCCGCCGCAAAACGCCAGATCGTGGCCGTGACACCCACCGGCCGGCTCGTATCCAGCAAGAGTCGTCAAGCGCCGCTTGACCTGCGCCACGGCCCCGTCGATTCAGAGCGTGGCACTCGTCGATTCAGAGCGTGGCACTCGCTGTCCAGTTCGCTGTCGTCGTCGTGGCGTGGTTGTGGTTGTGATTGTAGTTGACGGCCGCGAACAAAATCTTGCATGGGTCGGCCAACTGAATGTCGACCAGTACGGGACGACCAAACGGACCACCACTCATCGTAATGAATTTCACCATCATCCCTGATGTCCTGCGGCCAGTATCCCTCGGGAACAGCGCCCCATGGGCGATTGTCAGCGACTCGGACATCGACACTCGACGGCCTGATCCACCGTGACTGGCCGCCCATTGCACCAACCCCGACGACGACCCCGACGACGACGACGGCGACGACGGCATGGCCCATACTGACGAGGAAGAGGACTAGCTGGCCAAGACGGGCGCCCGGTCCACCGGCACATCGACAACGTGCTCTTGGACGGGGCCGACTGCCCATGACGGATAGCACACGTCCTTGGCCTCGGACGTGTATTTCAGGAATGCAGCCGCGAGGTCGGCAAGCAGCAGCTGGTATTCTTGCTCATCGCGCTTGCTCGGTACGTTCGCCGACGACTGGCGAGCACGATCACGGCCGCGGTGGCCGTGCAAAGCTTGAATTGGCTATTTGCCTGGCCGGCCACAACGATCGAACAAAGGGTTGCTCCACTGGCCAGACGTTCCTTCGGGTGACGGGCAATCAAGGCGAGGTAATCGTTGCAAAAGGTGCAGGTCAGCAACTCGTCAATCCGTTGCCGCTCGTCCTCGCAACCAGTCGACCGCTGTATGCGCTCGCTCGCGCCCCACAAGACGGCGCGGACCAGCCAAATCGACTTGCACGCGTGGCCGCTTCGGTCGTATACAAAAGTCGCCATGAGCGACGACTGCGAGCTCGACCATGGCCGGCACCTCTTGGAGCACCTCGGCCAAGCGGGCGTACATTTTGTCGGGTGATTTCGACTGCGCTTGTATGGCGGCCAGCAACGTCGCCTACACGGACCGGTGGGCGACAGTCGCCAAGGTGACGACGACCTGCTTGGCATTGCAGTCGGTCAACTTGCGGCGGATCTCGTCCGACGCCGCCCGCAAGGGCATTTGCTAGGTTGCTTCCAGATTTGCCAATGATGTGCAATCGACAAGCGACACAAGTGCTCGGCCTCGGCGCGGTTTCGCATCGACAGCCTAAACTGGCTTGTCGTCGGACTGGCCACAAACCCCGAACGAAGCGTCGATCTGTCGGCAAGACATTGCTTTGGATGGCGCGAGACGTGGGCGAGGTAGTCTGCTCGGATCGTGCACGTGAGCAATCCGCCAATGGCATCTGGTGTCTGGTCCCCTTGTCCTTGATGCCGCAGCAATCCGTGGTCTTGGCTCTGCAGGATGTCGTTGCGTGTTTCCCCAATAGCAGGCGGACGGCCGCCAGGGTGCGTGCGTGCAAGGCCATGGTCTCAGGCTTGGGTGAGTTGACTGGTGGTGGTGAGCGCGTGAACCCGTTGGGTTGATGGGCGACAAGGGCTGGAGTGAGACCTTTGGTTGGTTGAGTAGAGGCGATGGCCTGGGAGAACGGCAGTTGCATAGACTTGGTTGATCGGCCAGGTTCGGATCAGATGGTGGAAATGTCTCACCCTAATAAATCGAGTGCGGGGCAGTGAGTCGATTACATCACGGTGATGCAGGGAAGACCAGTGTCAAAAAGTGGCATACCCAGTAGAGCGATCCAGCTATGGCCATAGGGTACATCGTCGGGCCGCACGTGGTCGCGCACAGCTACCGGCTGCTCGTAGTTGGTCATGTCCGAGCCTTTGTGACTTGGATGTCTGTCTCTGGTTCGTGCCATATTGCGATCTTGTCGTCGCGCCGTAGGGCCGTCGCGCCTTCGTATCGGGGCGGCTGTCTTGGTGCCATAGGCAGACAGATGGAATGCTTCTAAAGCTGCAAAGAAGCACGATGTGAGTGAGCGAGTCAGCCGTTGGGAACTTGCGTGAGGCGGTCGGTGGAATGGCAGCGGGAAAGGGCGGGCGGGCGGCCGTACCAAGGAACAGGATATTTACGGGCCAGTGTGCCGACGCCGGCAACCTTGAACGATGCAATTTAATGCGTATTGTGCCCAAATGAGAAGTGATCCATTTTCAAAACCAAGTGTCGTGACTTACATACATTCTTGAACTTGAACAGGAGGCATGAGCTATCTACGCGACCGATCGGCGGGCATGAATGAATAAATGGCCGCCGATCCACGACCAACGTGTGTGCACTTCTCATGCTCATTACCCATGGCAAATCACGCGACGGAAATCCACCAATATTGAATGCCATTGCAATCCATGTACATACGTCAACCCTCGGAAATCTACTCCAATCCAACTGTACTCTCAACAAGCATGGGCCTCTTCAGCTGGATCTCGGGCTCCACTCCCAACGCCACCTCAACGCCCGTCGTTGACTCCACTTCGCGCACCTTCTCGGGTGACCTCGAGACTGTCCCGCGCAACAACACCCGCTGCTACACCATTGAAGGCTACATGGAGTGCGGGTACTTTCAAGACGCTCTCAAGCTCGGGTCCAAGGTCGCCGAAGCCGGCCGCGCATCGGGCAACTCGTCGGGCGAGGTGCATGTTGACACAAACATCTTTTCCGAGTCTGAGTTCTTCAAGTCGCGGCTGGCACAGGTCAGGAGGCAGGTCCCCGGGAGTGAGCGTCATCGGAGTTGTCCCATCGTGTACGAGGGCTGCGAGCCGAGCGAGTACCGATATGGTATGTGGCAAATCGCCGCGTTCCCCCTTCCCCATGTTCACTCATTTCCTTCTGTGGTTGAGAACGTGTAGTCGGTGGATACGATGCATTCGTCGCACTTGCAGCTAAACGTCACCACGTCAAACCCTGAACGCATTTTCTTCTCATCAGTAATGCATCTCTTGACCCCTCACTTGTCACACAATCTTCCTCACGTTCCATCCATGTATATTCAACCTCCATACAGCTCTATTTTCTCTTGCGTTTCACTCTTGACCTGCCACATGTTTTTCCTTGCTCACGGGCACCAGCACCGCATTCGCAGACTGCAAATGCCCCGGCGCCGTCGTCTGCCTCAACCTCCTCGCCATGTTGGGTGACTGCCGGCCCGCCATCGCCAGCTCCTCTGTACTTGCACGCAGCCGCGTCGACACGACGGCTTTCAGTTCCGCAGTCATGTGATGGGTGCCGCTGTCGGTCGGTTTGGACCAAGTGTAATTGCCGCTCGGGGCCGAGGCGCAAGCGGCCGAGTCATCCAATGCGGTTGTGGAGGGCGGGTGAGGTGGCGGTTTGCTTGGGCGACGTGGGGCGGTTGAGGAGAAAGTGTCGGGCCGTGGGCCGCTCACGATTGACTACAGTCCGTGTCAAGTCCGTGGTCAGTTGACAGCGTACTTGCCGCATGACGACGCAAATGCAAAGGGAAAGCGTACCGCAGTGCCCGTCGCCTGGAATTGCATCTTGAGCGCGCGCACGCGCCCTGGACCCGCCGCGGCCGGCTCACTCCCCGAAGCCACATTGGCACCCGCGGCTGGATTGGTTCTTTGTTCCTTGGCCTCGACTCGTTGATCCACACCACCATGGGCAGCTGGTGAGCGCACGACCCTCGCCAACCTCGGCGACGGCGCTCCATTCCGACTCGAACGACCCTGCGACAGCGGCCGAATCGGGCCCGCATCATGCACCAAGTCATCAACATTCAACGACGAGCGCGAGTTGTGCGCTGACCCAATCGACGAACTGCTTGCCTGCCGCTGCTGCGTGTTCTCAATCGACGAACTGCTCGCTTTCCGCACCAACTCGTCGTCCACCAAGTTGCCTTGCCTTGCGGGACGAAAGAGCAGTGCACGGCGGGCCTTGTCGACGTGCTGGGCAATACCGACAAACGAGGCAGTGGATGCCGAGGGTGTCAGGGTAGATGATCTCGTGGGCGTTGCGATGACAACGGTGGGAGCCACAACAGATGCATCGTCGTTGTTGTCGACTGATGTGAGATCGGATGCCGGCAAACGTTCATAGTCGTGGACTTGCAGGGTGTCACTGCCGGCTGGCAGATCGGCGAGCGGGTTGTCTTCAGGCGGGTCCAATGGGCTCCAAAATGGATTGGGTGGAATATCCTGTGTTGCGACTGAAATGGGTGACGGGGCAAGTGCGGTTGGGGGCGGTCGCGGTCGCAATGGCGAGGTTGCAATTGGAGCAGGTTTCGTTGTCTCATTCAAATCAGATGCCAGTCCGTCATACTGCTCGGCGCTCGTGAGAATACGAGTGCCAATTGGATTCACGCCAGCCACGTGTGCAGCTGCTGCAAGTTCGGGCAACGCCGAATCCGTCAACGACCGCCGCCTTGGATAACTCGGCTGCACAGGAATACTCTGACGCCTCTGCGGTGGAACCGGCGGCGCTCGGCGCTTCGGGGCTGGCGGTACACCCTTGAGAATGCTCACGTCGACTGCGTCTGTCATGGGTGTCGGTGGTGCGTACGCGCCAACAATACTGATACCCTTGCCGTGGTTTTGGACACGGTTGCGTGCCGAGTCCTCAAGATGCGTGTGAGATGCGAGTAAGCCGTCAACGTCGGCTTCATGGCTCGAGGGAGCGTCGCCCGAGAGGGTCGACAGTATCTCTTCGCTTTCCGAGCGGGGCGGCCTGGCAGGAGCTGTTAAGGTTTCGGCCACCATGTCGCCCAGTACCTTTGCGAGCGTTTGATGCCAGGAGACGCAACTCTCAGGTGTGGGAAATGCGAGACGTAGAATTTGGGAACCTCGACCACTGGCGAGCGAGTATTCGAGCTCAAAGTCGGATGCGTCCGAGCTTGGCGGCGCAGCCACGGCCATTGGCAGCCGAACGAGTTTTCGTTTGGCCAAATCGGTCATTCGAAGCACTTGACCCAACAGTACAACGTGCTTGACAGAGTACACGGTCGAGCTGCTGCTCGCATCCTCCGTTTCGGCGTCTGCCGCTGCTTGCTCTCGGCGAGATTTCAGCGGCGAGCCTTGGGCCGAAGTTAATGGAATGCGCAGGCTCTCCACGTCGGTACCGAGCAGCTGATGCTGGATGCCTTTGGGTTTAGCTAAAACAAGCGCGTCGGAAAACAAGACGGCCAGTCGCGGCTTCTGTTTTCGCGAACCGTTATGCTCCTCTACCACGAGCAGCCCACCTTGTCGAACCAATCGCCGATGGAAATTGGACGGCAGCTTGACAGCCTGAGGTGACGATACTGCCGCACTCCCGCCTAGCGTGCCGGTCGGGGACTTGCGCAAGTTGCTGAACAACTTTGCAGAACTGGCGCCAAACGATGCAGACAGCCCCACGCCGCCTGCCTTTGACGTGGTGGACGAATGTGATCCGAAATCTAGTTTGGCCATGATTTCGAGCAATGTGCGCTGGTCTTCAAGAAACCGGCGGCCTTCGTTGACACGCTGAACAACCTTTTCCATGAGCTCGAGCGCCTGCTTTAAGGGACCGTGGTCCTGGTGGTCGGGTGGAGTGTGTTTGAGAACTTCTCGAAGGAACAGAGGGTACTTGCATAGCTATATTGGGCCGCCCAATTGTGGATCGTCAGATCTCATTTGCAACAACCTGTGCCAAGTAAATGAGGCTCGCACCCTCTGTACTGGCTTAATGAGCAATCCAGCCAAATCCAATCCTCCACATTCCGGTCGTGCAACTGTGTCTCGCACAAACTCGGCAAACCGCTGGTTTGACTTGAGCAGCTGTTGCAGAAGATTGAGGGCTTCGGTGTAGTTGGCGCAGTAGACATTGTACAGCTTGAGGAAGTGCGACTGTGAGACGAGGGTGCAAACATGAGTGAGAGCGAGCATGAGTCGGAGGTTGGAAATCAATACAAACCAGTTTGAGAAACAGTGTTCCCAGACCCGAAATGACGCATCGGTCATGGAGACGTTGTTGCTGGATGGCAGAAAGCAATTCCTACTGGGCAATGCCCGCCTTCAGTGACATGAAAGCCTTGAGGAGGCCGTAATGATTGGGATACCTGGTTGACTGGTATCAATTGCTCGACGTTGGAAAACAGCATCATTCTCTCGCGGTCGGCCAGGACTTGGTGCTTGGCCAAGGGGGCGATGAAGAGCTACTCAAGTATGCACAATCAACGGCGCATGAATCGTCTTGGCTGTTTGATTGCAGAAATGTCCCAACATACTCGCTGCAGTACCAACATGCTTGCGACGTAATCCGACTCGGTCACATACAGCTCGTATATGGTTTCCTGGCGCTTGATCTCTGCTCGACTCAGGTTTCCAATATCAATGGGACCCGGCGGTGGCGCATCAGGGACCGATTCGGCAAGCTCGGGCTCAAGTATAAACCATTGCTGAGCAATCTCCTCGGGCGATAGCCGCAACGACATTGGCCGTGGTCGACCCGCCGCCATGTCGTTCGCGACCGACGACGACTTGCGCACTCGTCGTCGATTGGCACTCGAATGCGTTGTAATGGTTTCATTCAAGCTATTGTCATAAGAATCGACCGCCTCAAACGACGAAATGGATCCAGATTGCTCCAATTTAGCGATACTCGTCGTTGAAGGCGATCCTGTGGCGCTCCCAGCTCGAGCACGGCTGAAAATGGATGATTTGCTCGCGGTCGACGCAGGCACGGTCCCACTCGCGACGCTGCTAATGCTGCTCGACAAGTCAATGTCCGACATTGTCTTGAGGGCGGCAGAGAGAGAAGATGTCGCCGACAATGTTCGGATAAGCGGTTGACTGATTGCGAGGAGATGGTTGTTTACATGAGTCAATGCCTTTATGAGAATGTCGGGCTTGTATCGGCGGCTGTCATTTGTGCCAAGGAAGCCGCCAATGAAAACATGGCTCTGCGGTGCATGGGATTCGCGGTCATGGTGTGGTTGAGTTGCATTGAGCGAACGGGGCACTGACCTTGAACGTCGTAGAGACATGAGTCGATTGATTCTTTGAGGATTCAAGGAGACGTGCAAGGGGGGTGAAAACAGAAGCGTCGGTTTGACTTGCCTGGCGTCTCTCCTTGCTGGTCTGCTCGAGAATTGGCAAGTTCAATTTGCATTCATTCCACAAGATGAAATTGTGCGTTGGTGCGAACACGTTCATGCACGTCAGTCACAGCATGCGGGCGACGGCGCTTCGGTGCAAACAGGTTGGTTGCTGCATTCAGCAAGTGTGTAAATAACTTGTCCTATTGCATGCTCGCTCATGCTCGTCTTGAAACCTGCCCTGCATTCTTCTGCCGTGGGAAGCGGCCGTTTTAATTGCGCGGCGGTGGATCGACGACTCGCAAGCTGACATGCATCGATCCATGACAGGATCCGCGATCCAAAAGCAGATCAAAAGCGATTGGGTGGGCCGGAGGACCTTTGAGGTCATTCCACGTGATCATATGCACACCAGCCATCAGCATGCTTCAAGACATCCTCGTCTGAGCCATTCCCAGCGTGCAAGCTTGCGTGCAGTCCGTCTGCTGACGAACAGGTTGCACGTTGCGACTTGCAGAATTGCGCAAGGGCTCCGGCATGGCTATTCGGCAAGTGTAATCCGCATTCGAGTTCAGAGAGCAGTGGCAAGTACAAAACCCACACTCGGCCCCGGCCCCCAACACTTGCGCTGTCCGCCAGTCTTGTCACCAACCTCGTTCCCCACTTTGAGTCTGCACGTCGACAGTTCCCATACTTTACCCTCCACATTGACTGACCATCATGCGTTCACCACAACTCGGTATGTGCCGCCTCGGCCTGTCGCTGCCGGGACATGTGCTCACTCACCTTGCTGTCATTGCATTCAACAGCCTCCCGGCTATTGGCCCTCGCAACTCTCGCCCTCGCATGTGCCCCGCTCGTCCTTGCTCAGGCTCACGACGACCACGACGGCCATGACCATGGCAGCGAATCCTCCTCAAAAGGAACCAAGCTTAGCCCAGCACTCGTCTGGGTCGCCGCCATGACCACACAGCTCATCATGACGGTGCTCGCTGTCCTCGGCCTTCTCCTTGTCCCGCTTCTTGCCAACCGCCCTCGTCTCAACCGGCTCGTCATGACGCTCCTTATCGGTCTGGCTGCTGGCACCCTCCTCGGCGACGCCGTCATTCACCTCATCCCGCACTCGATGATCCCGCATGACCTTCTCGAAATCGTTGCCCACGCTGGCGAATCCGAGGCTGGTCACGACCACGCTGGCCACGACCACGGCCACGACCACGATCATGATCATGGGCATGACCACGGTGCCGAAGGTGGCGCCGACCTTGCCACTCAACTCCAAGCGCTGAACATGACCCACAGCAGTATCATGTGGGTTGCGGTTGCGGTTGTCGCTGGCGCCTACCTTTTCTACATTGTTGAAACCTTGCTTCATTCGTACGGCCACACGCACCACGATCACGGAGACCACGGCCATGGCCCAATTGTCGAGGTTGAAAATGGCACCAACAAGACGACGCCACACCGCAACGGCGTCAACATGGCCGAATCGGAATTCGACGCTGCCAAGGTCAAGCCGGTTGCCTGGTTGATCCTGTTTGGCGACGCTGTGCACAACTTCTTTGATGGACTTGCCGTCGGCATCTCGTTTGCTTCGTCCTGGACTCTTGGTTTGACTACTGCCATCGCCGTGCTTCTCCACGAACTTCCGCACGAGCTCGGTGACTATGCTGTCCTTCTCGAGGCTGGCATTCCCAAGTTCCGCGCCGCCATTTACAACCTCATCTCCAACTTGACGGCCTTTGTGGGTGCAGCCATCGGTATCCTTCTCTACAACGCCATCAGCGAAAGTGCCAAGAACTACGTGCTTGCCGTGACTGCCGGTGGATTCATCTACATTGCCCTTGCCGACTTGGTGCCCATGTTGTTCAGCATGACCTTTGGCAAGCCCGCGCACGGTCACGACCACTCGCCCGTCCCTCCGCAGTCGCCCAAGGCTTCCGAGGCCCGCGATATCAACATCAAGGAAGAGGACACGTCGGCAGCTGGATCCAAGCGGCCGAGCCCGCCCATGTCGCAGATTGTCGTTGCCAACGTTGGCTTCATTTTGGGCGTTGTCCTCATGGTGCTCGTGGGCTTGTACGAGGAGTCGACCCATGCTCACTAGGCGGATGGATGCGTCACAAAAGGTGCAGAAGGAGTCGTGAGGTGAGCGCAGCGTTTTGTATGTGTGAGACCACCGTTTCCGCCTGCTGGCCGGGGTCGGTTCGATTCCCCTCCATTTGATTTTTCTCCTTGTGTTTATTTCTTTAACCATATTCCCCACCTCGTATAGTTTTGTCTTGTCTCATAGCTGTGTCAATACGTCGTTCGCTTTTTGTTTCCACCGCCTCAAGTTCACCCCTTTCTTTTCATTCGGTGTGACTACTCTATACATAATAAACATTCGTATACAGCAACACGATTCAAGTCTCGGTATTTTGTGAAGGAACTGGTGCCAACCCTTCCATTGACAAAGTGCGGACAAGCAAACATCAAGCGACGAGCCTTTTGAGGACTGACAGGTTGGGCTTCGTCTACCAGGCAAGGCTCGCCGACCTGTTGTGAACATGTGGACAACGTACACAGCTACCAACATTGCGGCATACCGGTAGGAACCCATAGCAATTATTCTTGCAATGATGTCGGATTCAAATTCGAGCTTGAATCATGCAGTGCATTGGGAGGCAAACCCGATTTGGCCCTCTCGCGACTATGACAGAGACCATTTACGAACGTGGAATCCTTTCCAATTGTGGCTCGCTGTCATGGCCACACTGCTGAACGGCCCAGTGTGCGTCATGCGATTGTGCAGTTCCAAAATGCGGAGTGAATTGTTATCAAGGTCAATGACGAGGCTCAGCTTTGCACTCAGGTGCGTTTGATTCTTGGCTGGATGGCCTGTATACAACTCTCGACCTCATAGCTCAAGAATACATAACGCCCAACCGATTCTTCTCAACCAGTTTGACCCATCTTCTTTTCGGAATCGGTCAGATTCCCGTCCGCACTCTCCTTCTGCTTCAGGATGGATGGAGCGAAGCCAACTGCCTCGCGCACGCGATCATGAACCACATGGCGGCCACCTCGGTTGTTTTCATGCTGGTTGTGTGTGCGCTCGACATGTACATTTCATTCGTTCTAATGAAACGCATCCCGCCCAAAGCTGCTTTCCACACGGTCGTGGCAGTTTACTCGATCTCTGGTGTGTGGGTCATGGTCCAGTTTCTGCCGCCATTTCGGCCAATGTATGGTCATGGAGGGTTCGTACTTGCTCAGTCATGTTGCCGGGGTACAACGCAATGCATAATGACAAACACTTGACACCATTTGGTCATGCTCAAAGTGACTTTTGCTTCTCAAGTTCATGGGGCCACCATCTGACCATTGGCAACCTGACAGCGGGAGTCGCCAGCTTGCTCGCGTTAGTTGCACTCTATTCTAGCATATTCTGTCATCTTCATATTACGTTCAAGCATGCGGGACACCAGAAATCGACCCGCCAGCGGAATCGTGAGGGGACCTTTCAGCGCAAGTTTGCTGTTCGCGGCCTTTTCTCTGTTGTCAACTGGACATTTTACGTATGTACGTCACCACTGCGGATGATTGTCACTTTGCCGTGGCATTTCTGGTAACCAGACTCTTTCTCCAAGTTTACACCAATGTGGTATTCGTGCTTCACAATGTTCACAACCGGAAAGCGGATGTCACCAACAATGGATCTCGGTATGACTTCATCCCTCATTGCGTGTATGAACCTGCATTTTGTCGCAACTTACAGCCTCTCAATAGTCACCTCGTGCGGGGCTTTTGTCGGCTCCATCATGGATCCAATCATCTTGCTCGCCCAAGATAAGCGTCTCCGTAACGCCTTTTTGCGGCGATGGACGTCCGACTCGTCGGCGGCGTCGTCCAGGCGGTCGTCGGCCGCTGCGGAATCTTCGGCTACGTCAGCAACTGGCGCGAATCAGTCGGCAAAGGCGGTGGGAACAAACTTGAGCACCCTGGCCAATGCCGGAACATTGAGTCGACCAAAGTGATGTGATTTGTCACACGTTGGCGATGATTATGTTTCCGGCCGCTGGCTTGCTTGGAAACGCTGAAATGAATCTGTTCGCACCTGCTCGTCCATAGCAGTGCTGCGAACACGCTTTTGAACCAATCTCAACGATCCGAGGCTCTCCCTCCTTGACCCTTGACCCTGGACTGAAAACAAGCTCGAGTGACACCATGACTCCGACATGTCCACAGTCAATGCAAACTATTTCCGAGACTGGGAATCCTCTGAATGGGTACCCAACAGATTCGATAAAGATCACTTGCGGCCATGGAATACATTTTACATTGTGCTATCGGTCATTGTCATAATCCTCAACTTTCCTGTGGTCTTTGCTCGGGTGTACCATCCCGCGCTTCGCCGGGAGCTCAGGTCTCGGTCATTGTATTTGCTCAATTTCATCCTCAGGTTTGGGTTCACTTGTTCTTTGCGGGAGGAGTGCGCAACCAGTTGACCGGGATCATGTTGCAATCAATAGCATGAATCATTTCAGCCTTGGCCTTACTCAGTTCCCGATCCGAGTCATTCTTCAAATGCAAGGACAGTGGTCCGAATGGAACTGCTTTTCTCACGCATTTGTCAACCACTTCAACGCAACCATCTTGCTCTTCACCTTGGCCGCCATTTCCGTGGTCCAATACTTTATCTTTGTCCGCCTCCAGCAGGTGAAAATGAAACTCGTTTTCCCGCTATCCGTCATCATCATTATCATGACGTTTATTTGGATCACGCTGCAATTCCTCCCGCCGCACAAGGGCGTCTACGGGCGAGGTGGCGACTACTGCCATTCGACAAACTGGAACTATCCACTTACAATCGGCAATCTCGTGGCTGGAATCATTGCGGTTGGGGGACTGATGCTGGCCTATATGAGGATCTTTTGGCACATGTACACGAGCTTCAAGGAAGACATGTCGGTCAAGAAAACGATGCGGCAAAAGGTCCGCGAGTCCCTCTTCATGCAACGATTCGCAATGCGTGGGGTGCTTGCGGTATTGAATTCGGGGTCTTTCGTACGTTTTCTGCTCTCCTGATGTCAATGTGTGCTGGGTCCATTCACACGCTTTGGGGATTCTCAAATTCTTATGTAGCTGGTCCCAATGTGGATCTCATGCTACTCAATCCTCACCACCGGCCAGCGCGGCCCCATTGCTCTCGACGCAGTCACCACGACAACCACGTTCCTTGGGTCCGTGTTTGATCCAATCATCACGATTGCACAGGACAAGAAGCTCAGGCGGGTCATCTTTTCGTGGGACTGGGGAGCACCGTTGTCGAGCCCCGCCGGGTCTTGGGGAAATGTCAGTGCGGCGGTGTTTTCGACGCGCTCGGCAGGGGCAGCGACGATGGGAACGGGCGTGGGAGTTGGGGCGAGTGGTGGCGGGCAGTCGGCCATGTTGCAGCAGATGCACTTGCGTGCCGATGTATCCTAATCATGAACTAATGCAACAATCTCATTTTTTTTTTGTGCACGCTCAGTCCACCACCATGTTGTATTAACATTCATGTTTACATGTTGTGGGAACCAACACTGAGCCGCTGCGTGCGTTACGGCACAAGCACATGAGGACGGCATATTGAGGATGAATGATATGGAGAGAATACACGCAATACCCTTCCATTTGGAACTCTCTGCACTATTCTCCTCAACCCATCGCCCACGTCATGCCGCTGGTGCGCAACCACGTGACAACCGACCCACCGCCGGCCGTGCCCGTCAACGCGCCCGCGTCGGCCATTCAGCCAGGCGGGCTCGAGGCACAGCGCGTGCAAACGCTCCAGCTTCTCAGGTGCATCGAGTCACTCGCGCAGTTTACTGGCCATGCGGCTTCCATCCTCAAGGGTATGAATTTCTCTCACGATCAGAATTTGTGTTTGGCCGTTCTCATTCGTGTCCGTAACATCTGATATGGACAAAAGACCTTCACGCGCAAGTTCATTCAGCTGCAGCACAGTCGTCGTCGTCGCTAGCCCAACGGACCGCCGACCTCGCCGCCGCAACCTCAACCCTGCAATCCGCCCCAGTCGACGCCTACCTTACCGCCAAACCGATCCGCCTGAGCGACCCAACACCCTCACCTCTCTTTGGCTTTCTCACACGTGCCACACGCCCGACTTCGATCCAATCCTCACTCTCTCAATGCACGGCCCCACCGCAACTCGACCTGCTCGACCCGCACCGTGACGATGGAAAGAAATGCATGTCGTTTTACTCGGACCCCGAGTTTTTCGCTGAAGAATGGCGCAAGGTCATGGCCAAGGAGGACGAGGAGCGGCGCAAGCGGAAAAAGGCGCGCAAGCAAAAGCAGATGGAGGAAAAGCAAAAGTTGACCGGAGCTGGTGGCAAGGATGGCGGCGCGTCGAGTTTGGCCAGGAACAAGTCGCTGCGCGGGGCGGCAAGGCAACAACAACAACAACAACAACAACAACAAGGCGCTGTGGGAACAGGCACGGCATCGAGGGCATCGCTCGCGTCCAACGTGGATGCGCAAGCCATGGCGAGGTCCAATGGGTCCATGGCGGTGCCTGGCCCGGGTTCCACGACGTCCGGGGCGTTGCCAACGAGCGAATCGAGCGCATCCCTGGCAAGGGCAGGTCAGCCTGGCATGCCGCGATCGGAATCGTCAAGCAAGATTCTACCCGGCACCCACGATTCAATGGCGCTTCCTCCACCCCCTCCGCCTCCAATGGACGGCAGTATGGGAATGCCCCGTGTCCCGTCCAACCTCGGCGCCTTTGACACGTCGGCGCTTCCGCCGCCGCCGCCGCCGACAGACGCTTTTGCGGGCACTCACGTCCCTCCTCCACCGCCACCGCCTCCTGCACCTCCCGTGTCGAGTGGATCTGGTGCTCCGCCGCCGCCACCACCTCCACCGCCATCCATTGGCCTCCCCGCGCCACCCTCTGCTGCCTCGGGCTCCATTCCTCCTCCACCTCCACCGCCCATGTCCGACGCGTCCTCTGGCGGCGGCGCGCCGTCACTTGCGGCACTTGTTCTGCAAGCCCCGAAACTGCGACCAGCTGCCGCACGTGCAACGCCGGCGGAAGGACCCAACACAGCGGCCAAGGCAGGTGATGGTATCGACAGTGTGCTGACTTCGATCAAAGCGGGTGGGTTCCAGCTGCGCAAGGTCGAAAAGCCGGTTGGCCCGCCGCCCAAGAAATCGCCTGTTGAGGAGTATGGAAACGATGTGGCTGGCATCTTGATGAGGCGGGCGGCAATTGAGATGAGCGATAGTGACGAAGATGAGAGTGAGAGTGATGACGATGATGATTGGTAAATCTGGTTGTAATGCGCATATTTGATGCACAACTGAATACTGCCCCGCGCTGTCAATTTAATTAACGAACCACGTAAGACCGACCTAGATGCTGTACATTGCTTGATGACACAAAAGAAGGGCCTTGAGATTTTGTTTCCTGCTGCTCAGAAGACCATGTAGCAGGCAAAATGCGCGGATGTGGAAAAGAGTGCGGCAATGGGCGTGGACGTGAGCGGAGATCTAGTCGAGGCCGAGTGTGTGTAGTGGCGAGTGTAACATGTATAATGATAGATAGAACACTGAGAAAGAGAAAATTGATACAATAGTGATGATGGTGGAAGTCATGGACACAAACAGAGGGTACAAGACAACACGGAGAAAAAAATGCGAACCATGGGAGAGTCCACAAGACAAACTCGAAAACAAGTGGGACGCACGAGGGTGGGCACGAGTGATGACCGACACAAAAACCTCGCAAGCAAAGAAAACACGATACTACGCTGGCCGAAAAAGGGGGCACGACAAGCAAGAATCTATAAAAGGAGGAACCGCGAAGCACAAAAAGTCAACAAAACATCAACACAAAACACCGGCGTGTTGAGGGATGCGGGGGATGTCACCCGGCTTGGTCCCAAATCACCAATCGACCGACTTGGGCGGAAAGAGGTCCGGATCGTATGCGGCGACTGCAGGGCACTCGTTGGGCGAGAGCGCAGCGCGCGACGGAGCGAAGCCCTTGACGGAAATGACGAACGGGATTCCCGCGGCAATGACCACAGCCGGGGAACAAATCCAGACGTGCTCGATGAAGTGGCCGGCCAGCGCAAGGTCGTACGCAGCTTGTATTCGTTGTCCATGGCCACATATAAATCCCACGCAACGTCGCGACGGTCCAGGCGCTTGGTGCCTGAGCGCCATGCAGCAGTCACAAAGCCATTGGCGGCGAAACGACAAAAAGCCCAGAGCGACGACGCGAAGTCCTCGCTGTGCGATTGGAACGACGAAATACAAAATTGGGCGAGGTCGAACTTGGCGTAGACGTACGAGCCAGGGGGCTGGACGAATGTGCGCGTGAACGGCATCGAGGTCGCGACGAGCACGCATTTGCCGCGTCTTGATCCGTTGACCGCCACCACGAGCGCCTAATCTGACAACCGAGCAAAAGCTCGATCCGGAAAAGAGCCTCGTGATGGCGCCGCCACAACGCAACCCCGCTACAATGTAAAGAGATTCGCCTTTCTTGACCTTGTCTCCGCGCTCGATTGCCTGCGATCTGAAATCGTACGTGCAAACTGCAACGCCAGATTCTCGAGCTGCGATGACAATTGAAGCCTTGGGCCGGGTGATACGAGGGACGTGCAAAATGCCCAGAAACGACGAGAAGCGCGGGCCGCCAAACCCATTGGGGATATGGATGTGCCGTTGACCACAGAAATCGTTTGGTTCTGGGTTGTATGCCTGCGACCTTTTGGTTGGGTCGCTTGCTTCGGTCCGGCTTGAAATGACCTGACATCAGACAACGGATACCATGGTCAGATCATCGTGCCCGAGGTTTCAATTGATCTTGTGGCCAAACAATGGCAGGGAAAGACGTACATTGACAAGGGTCGCATGCATTCTTGCCAAAGGTTTCTTGGCCCGACTCCGTCCTTGGACCGAAATCACCGGCAAAGTGCCAGGTGTCTTGCCCAGGCATGCGGCAAATGGCCACAGCAAGGATTTCCTGAGCCTAAATGTCACAAATTGCAGAACAATGTATCAGTTGAAAAAGGGGTGGTTTCAAACAGGTTTCATAAACGCGCACCTTTCTCTCTGTGGACAAGGGGAGCGGCCACTTGCCGGGCAATTGGCGGGCGGGAACAACCGGCACAACGCTGGTGAACGGGGCAGTAAGGTGGGCATTGACCGAGGCTAAACGCGTGGACTAAGAGTGAGCCTCTGATGAGCTAGAACACATACTATACACACACGTACGGTTTGTTGGGCGGATGGCGGTTGCCGATACCTCTGTCAATAGTCGGTGCCGCATTGCCTCAATGGACGTCGAGACGCCCCAATCCAGATTGGCACCGTTGATTTGACTATTGACCATGTTTTCCACAAAGGAGATGGCGTAAACGCCACAATCGTTGCTGTTGATCTGTTGCGGCACAGTGGGGAATGAGGGCGAAATGCCGGCTCCTTCTTGTGCCCATCCGAACAGGTTGGTGCCGATGGTGCGGGGGAGGGCGGTTGCCCGCGCATAGCGAGGTTGCACCCAATATCCAGAACGCATCGAGTCCAGGATGCGGATGCCATCGTGGGTAATAACAAACCAATTGTTGCTGTCCAGGAGTGGAAGAATGACGGTCTTGTCGGAAGACACTTGATGACCTTTCGTCTGGGTGATGTCGTCAATAATCGCGCCGCTGATGTCGCCATCCTCTAACGCGGCTTGGGTGCCACACGTGTTGTAGATGAAGTGCTGGTTCATGGTCGGGAAGCGCTCGCTCATCGCGTGCTCGTGCCAAATCCACACACCGGTCTCGACCCAAGTGTCAGGGAAAAGCGAATCGATGTCCGAAAAGCTCAGCTTGACGCCGTCGTACCGAGTTTCGTAGTCGTTAACATTTTCCCAACCTCTTGGTGGTTGTTGGGTGGGACGCCAATGGCGTTGAGAAACGCGCGGACAAGGTCGACGTGGCGGGCACCAAACTTGGCGAAGGGACGTTTGTAAGTCGTGTTTGCAGACATGGTTGCTTTGAGTTTTTGTGCTTGTTGATACGGTTGGGTTCGTTTGGACGGGGGGGGGGTCATTTCGTGCCTGTCCGTTGATGGATGAACAGACACACAAGTGTGAGCAAACGTGTCTCGCGATGTCTCACGAAAACGTACATATATCCCGTCCCTTGCCCCTGATGATGGGCTTCGCGTCACAACACTGCATTGTAAGTATGTAGTAATAACATGGCGCGGGAATCAATCGGTCGCCCTTGTTTGGCACAGCAGGAAATGAGGGCGAAATGCCGGCTCCTCCTTGTGCCCATCCGAAAAAGTTGGTGCCGATGCGGCGAAGGAGGATGGTTGCCCGCGCATGGCGAGCTTGCATCCCGTATCCTATCCGGAACGCATCGAGTCCAGGATGTTGATGCAGCCTCGGTTTGTGTAAGTCGCGGTAGTAACATCTGCTCTTGACTTGGGCTTGAGAATCGGTGTAGCACCTAGTACGGCGCCTGGGCTGGACGGAGGTGATTGGTTGAGCTTGGAAGCGGACAGACTTGATTGCCCAGGCGGCAGCGGCAGCGGCAGCGGCAATGGATGGGCCCGGTGACTTGCTAATCGTGTTTGCGTGCGACTTGTTTTTGTGTTTCGACGCAGCGGCGTGGGCCATGGATGCAACTGCCGGTGGGTGTGAGGGTTGGCCCCGACTTGATAGGTGCATTGTGGCGCCAGACTTGATAGTGGGCAAGTCAAACTTGAGCGGGATCATGTCCATATGCGTCAAGTGCTTGTTCAGCTGGTCGGTGCAGAGAGCGAGACGCCAAAGTTGGACGAGGACGGGGACCGGCGGGCAGACGATCGAGGGCCGACGGGTGGCAGGAACTGCCGTGGGTTGTAGGAGAACTCTTCCTCATTGAGGCAGGATGCAAGGAAAACTAGACATGAAAGCAATGCCGTCAGTCAAGTGAACGCCGTCAATTCAGTATAATCCAGGGTGATCAAACGCACCAAAGAGGCTGGCCGTCTCCAACTTGGCTTGGCGTTGTGGGTTGGGCTGACTTGCAGGGATGGCGTCGCGCGCGGCAGTCGGGCTACAGCAGCAGAGACCATTTTCCATTTTCCGGATTCAAGAGGCCACATGGGTGGGCGTTGAGGTCGGCGATGGCGCTGGGGTTGGCCGCGTGGACGTTGGCGGGGTCCATGGTGGTCCATGGTGCAGATGACGGGGGTTGCGATAAATTTGTCAATAGCGGCGTCTGCCTTTGTTGTGTATTTTGTATGAATAACTTGTCGGTGGCGCTGCCTCAGATCAGGGGTACTAAATCTATAGATGGACGGCATGCACAGAAGTGGCAGAAGTGGCATGGATGCATGGCCGATGGCCTCCAATCCGGCACTTTATTGCACGCCAGTTGACGTACCGATGAGGGTGACAGTGAAAAAAATTGCTAACGAATGAAGATGATGATTGAGAAAAGGCACACTGCAGTGCCATGCTGAAATTGAACTTGGAAGGCTGTGCACAACTTGAATAATGTGTATTGGAAAACAAGAGATGCGATGAATGGGAAAACGCTAAACCATGATATCCGACAATGTCAAAGCAAAAACACAAAACCGCTCAAGCCAACCCCTGCTCAACGGCCTGCTTCAACACCTCCATATCGCTGGCATTGGTTGCCTGGACGGCTGCCGCCTGCTGCGGATACTTTGCCGCAACCTCTGGCCACCGCGTCATCAAGTACTTGCCACCGCTCACGCCCGCCAACTGCGGCACCGGATCCAAGGCCTTCTCGCCAGCCGCCGCCAACTTGGAATACCCAGCCTTGTACGCCAACTCGTCCAAATCCGCCTCTTGCATGTCGACCTCTGCACCCGCCTCAATGGCCGACGCGCCCGACTTGTTGACATCGGCTTGCAAATGCGCCGCAAATCGAATGATTTCCACAAGCGAAGGCTGCACAAGATCGCCAGGCACCTGCGACGATTCGGCAAGCATGCGGGTGAAGCCAATGCACACGATGCGGCGCGGAATGCGCCCGAGCATGTGCGACATGTTCTTGTACACGACATGGGTCATGATTTGCGTAAACACGCCTGGTTGCACTTGATTGAATGCGTCAATCACGACATCGGGCGACGGTTGTGCGCACGCAAAGTAAAAGCCCAAGAATTGCGTGAACGCCAGCGAAAACTTGAGCTTGTTGGCGGGCGAGCCGGGCGCAGACAAGCGCGTCAGCAGCATGGTAAAGAGCGGTTTGCGGAACGCAGACATGGCCGATGCGTCAACGTGGAACACAATGGCTTGCAGCAAGTCAAAGGCGAATGCGTCTGTTGCACGCGACGAGAGCAGCTTTTGGAAAATACCGAGAATGGGCTGGAGCTGGTTCCGCTGGACGAGCTGAGCAGCCGCCTTGGACAAATACTGTTGAACCAAACCGACAAGCGCGGGCACGCTACCCTGGGCATCCCACAGCTTGGGCATGAGCAGCATCGACAGCAGCGTCTCATAGGCCTCAGGCAAGCCTGCGCCGGGCGCATGGTAGGAGAGTGTTTGCGCGAGGATCTGGAACGCATACGGCATAAACTCCTCCACATCGTTGGTGATGAGTGGCTGGAACACGGGGAGTAGGAATGATTCGAATTGCGACACGGCGGCGGGGTTGGCGGGCGTGCGCGGGCCGCCAGAGCACACTTGGCGAACAAGCATCGAGATACACTCGAATGCATTGTGGTGGAATTTCGGGTTGGCCGGGTTGGTCACGGCCAAGTTGAGACCGTGCATGACAACCGTCATGACAGCCTGCACGTCGCCGTATCCGTGCTGCAGGCACCGCAACAGCGTACGCAGGACGCGGTCGTGTTCTTGGACGAGCTGTGCCGTGGATTCGCGCATGATGACCGCGCCCAAGTGCTTGGCAATTTCAGCCAGGGTGGATGCGGCGACTTCACCAGCAGCGGGCTTGAAGATTTGCGTGAGTTGCACATCGAGCACAACGGCGGCCCAGGTAAGCACGGCGTTCGAGGGCGACGTCAAATGTCGAGCAATCAGCGGCATGGCCTCCATGTGCTGCTGCTTGGTCAGTTGTTGGCGGAACATGTGCACGTACTTGAGAGCGGCCACGGTCAACAGCCCCTGCTCGGTTTGCAAATCAGCCAGCAAGTGCTTGACAAAGAAATCGACGGCATCCAAATCAGTCGCACTCACACCTGTCGATGACAATTGCGACTTTGTGGCCACGGCCATAAACAACGCTACGGCCGCGTCCTTTGCACGCGTCGCCTCCTTTGCACTGCCCGCCTTTGCCGACTGCGCCATAATGGAATCAATCCACTGCACACAAAGCGTGCGCACGGGCACCTCGAACTGATCCAACAGACCCTTGACCAAATCTGCGGCCGACCGCCTGCGCGTATCTGCATCCGACCCTTCCAAATCCGCACGCACAAAGTCAAACGGCTCGTCCTCAAACATATCCTCATCCGACTCACGTAACGTCAAGTTGGGCACCACAATCTGTTGCACAATGGCCGCCAGCGTGTCCTGCGCCTCAAAGTTGGCACGATGCGCGGGACGACGCACAACGGTCGTGAGCAGCGCCATGGCGCGCGATACGAGAATGTCGTGCTTGCGTGCGGTCGACGTCTTTGTGAGCAGCACCCAGGTGGCTTGCACAACTTCGCCCATGTACTTCCAGTCCTCGGTGTACTTGTCGCAAAACACATTGGCGATCTCGCACACGACCGTTTGCATCTTGTCGAGGTCCGAAGGGTCCTCGTCCGAATCCGAGTCAAGCAGCGGCGAAAGGTTTGGCTGCAGGTACTTGATGAAGACGGGCCAGTAGATTGATTGATGTTGGTCGAAAAAGTCGGGCAAATCTTGGATGATGAACGAGTAGTAGATTTTGGCCATGAGAAGCATGGTTTGCATGTAAAGCTTGGCATTGGCCGCATCGCCAGACGCGATGGCCGCAGTGAGCCGCGAGTCGGTTTCTTGGAAGATGGCAAGGTACGCAGGGCAGAAGCGATCGATGGTAAAGTTGATTTCGCTGAAGAGGTCGTCGGTACGGTACTTTGAGCGCCACCTGTGCGGAATCCAGAATCACAAATTAGCGCAGATTCGCGGGAGACAAAATGGGTCGGAAAGATCAAACACGTGCCGCTTAAAGATTGGGTGAGCGGTTTGGAGCACACCGTTGTTGATGACATAGTTTTCGGGCGAGAGCTTGTTGACGAGTTGCTACGGATCCTCATCGCACGAGGGTCAGCGTTTCGGACAACACACGCTTGAGAAAGAGCAAAACCAAATCCAAGCACAAAACATACATCGATCAGCTCCATCCAGTTTGCTGGGAAATCAAACGACGCAATAATACCCACGGCCTCGGACAATTGCAATTGCAACTGTGTGGGGACGGCAATCATGATGTCGACAATGGCGGCCTTGACAGCGGCGCGATCCGCCAAAGAGATCTTCTGCTGCTCACCCTCGACAATCTCCCAGTTGCGCTTGACAAGGTTCTTGAAAAAAACAACGGCGGCAAACCGGAACGTGTACTCCACGGTCGGAGCGGCAATGATTTGTAGCAGGAGTTGCGGGAACTCGGGCACGGTTTCCCGGTCGTGCAGCTCCTGGGTGGCTACACAATCGGCAAAGTGCACAACACAATCGCGGTCAGGCTCCACGCAGAAGTTTGCTTGAGACAGAAGGCCGAGACGCACCAGCACGCTGAAGATTGGGATCCAGGGTGCGCTGCAGGATCGAGGCAATCTCGACCAGGCGCGGGTCGGCAAGACTGGAGTCGGTCATGGCACTGCTAATGTGATTGTCGACGGGTCACTGCATCAATGGATTGGTGCTACATTCATTCATGGAGCTGACACGGAGAGCGTGGATTTTGCTCGCGGGTGAGCAAAGTCGAGACGAGACGAAACGATCAACGACGGCCGATCTGAAGCAGCGTGATCTGCACGTGCTATTCCCTGACGGGCCGCCGATCGAGCATTGTACGCAGCTGGCGAACGCGTCAAGTCGAGGCACGGCAATGCAATGAGCAGACTCGGTGACCCAAACACCAAACCTTCATGTCCTTCACAAAAATGTTTAACCCTCAGCATGGATTCGAGCTGCCTTCATCTGAACTGCCCGTTGGCAAGTCATTTGCCACCATCGCACTCATAGTCAACGTCGTTGTGCTTGGCCTGCGCCTGTTCGAGTCGGCCACTGCCGCCAGGCGAGCATGGTCATTGGCGCCGACGAGAAGTGCATCGCATTTCGTCACAATTGCGGTCCGCCACACATATGCCGACCCACGCTCTCTAATGCTGTTGTCGCTGTGCACTTTGGCAACTGTCCAGGCTGGAATCGATGTAACATTTGCTTACAAATCGACAACAAAAAGTCGATGGGTTTCACATTACCCAGGATATTCCTACACAGCGGTCAGCGCGTACACGTGTTGCTTTACCCTAATCAGCTGGTGCGCGCTCTGGCGCATTCGGGCACTCGCCCACATATCGCACAATCAAGGAGAAGCCAGTTTGGCGACGGCTCTCATCAAACAGCCCTGGTCATTCTTGTGGTGGTACCGATTCCTGGGCAAGGCAGCCATGTTTCTCGGGCCGATAGCCACAATTCTGGCCATTCTCATTACTCTGCGATCATTGGACGTGCAAGCAGCGCGTCCAACGGCTACACTCGAGTGGAAATCATGGACTATTCCTCCATGGGCCCTCATTTTCTACTCCACGTTTCCCATTGTTCCCGTCGCTTTGACCATCGCAAGCTACTTGTCGGCATTTGGCGCACTGTGCGCGCCGGCCCTCTTGGCTCGTTTCCGGGCATCCCTCCAAATTCTGGCAACTTCACCCTCGACCACAGTAGCCCCAGTGGCCACGAGCCCAAGCTCTAGCCCGTGCGCCAGTCCGATTCCGATGGACCACCCACTGCTCCCACACACGCGACAAGACGGCGGCGCGTCGTTGCATGCGAATGCAGCGATTGAGTCCATGCGATGGACATACCGGCTTCTGACGCTTCTGTACATTATCGGCTGGGTGTCTTGCTCACTGCTAGTCGGAAGCATCATGTTCATGTTCAGCTTTGTGACATGGGTGCCCGTGTTGGGGCTAGTGCTTGCGTTTCTTGTGCTGATTGAGTCGCAGTTTTGCAAGTGCGAGGACGATACCGTTGGGAGTGGGATTAGGCGGGTTGACTTAGCGCTGGTGTACAGTGTGAGTCCCATGAGCCCTGGGCGGGCGACAGTATTGGGTGGGAATCGCAATGGTGAGAGATTGGACAACAAAGAGATTGGGGAGAAGCCAGCGGTGACGGCGGAGAGGGTTCTCAGGAGTCGGGACATGGAGATGGCGCAATCAGGCAGGTGAAGTTGAATGTGCTTCTGTTGTTGGATGTTTTATACACCATATGCTTCTGCTCTTTCCTCTGAAAAGGTTGTGACTTGTGAGGGATGAGTTGCGAAGGTCAAGTCAGCCTTAGAGAAACGACACGGAAATCGGTCGAAGCTTCGGCGTTTCAACCGGGCTTCGCTTTTTGTTGGGCGTCTTCATCAATGCATGACATCTCTTGCCCACACTGCCAGTCAGCCGCGAGACACACTGCAGCTTTCCCTCTTTGCGAGAGCCCGTCTTTGATATCGATATTGGAACACATCAAATCGAGCTTTCCACGTCCCGCCGCCATTCCTGCCCAACCAACCAATCCATGTACGTCACCTTGTTGGCCATGCCGTCGCCCCATGCCTTGCCCCATCACGTACACCCTCTCCACCCTGGCGACTCGGCTTGGCGATCGGCTTTGCCCTCTGCCTGCCTGCGCGTGGTCGCCAGCAAGCGCCGCTCTCCCGCAACCTATGGCCTCATCGAAGCCGGCACCCAACCGACTCGCAGAACGCATCATGGCCAATCATCGACAACCAAATCGCACCGACAGTTCGCACAGCACGCGACCCTCCTTGCGCCCGCACCCCGCTCGAGATATCAATCTCAAACGCAACAAGGGCCCTCTTGCTTGGATCGGAGCCATTGCTTCCGTGCTCATCGCGGTGGTTGCAGTTTGGGTGGCGTCGACCACGTTCTCTAGTTCCAGATCAGGCCACCCTGGACTTGGGGCCACTTGGAAAAGCTCCTCACCCGCCGCTCCGGCGTGGATCTCACGCCTGATTCCGGCCTGCTTGCGTACATCCGGACCTCGATCGGATGGTGGTGGGGACCTATCCCTCTCGCTCTCGCACCCACGTATCGACAAAAGTTCTCATGACTGACCAAACCCATGTCCTTTGCACTTTCTGGCAGCTATTACCATGTCCGAAGAGCGCGAGATCCTTCCAACCAACGTGGTGCCCACGCACTACAACGTTGAGTTGACGCCCGACCTCGAGTCGTTCACCTTTGAGGGCTCTGTCGACATCCAGTGCGCTTCCCCCAGTTTTTTCGTGACTTGCTGCGATGATCGTCTCACGCTTCGGCTACCTTCGTTTCTCATTCGTTAGAGTCAAGATTGTCGAGGCCACATCTGTCGTCAAGGTCAACGTCAAGGAGCTCGAGCTCCACGCCGCGCGCATCTCGCTCTCGCACAACAAGGCCGAAAAGACGCTGCTTGCCGCGTCCATCACTGATGACTCGCACACGGAGCAGGCCACCATTACCTTCCCCGAAGAGCTGCCCGCTGGCGCCCAAGCCACGTTGTCCATCACCTTCAAGGGCATTCACAACGACAAAATGGCCGGATTCTATCGGTCGGGTTACAAGGACAATGAGGGCAAGCAAAAGTATATGGCCGTTTCGTTTTTCGCTGTATGTCGCTTCGCTTGTCGCTCGCTGGCGCTCACTGTCCTTGCTCTGACACGCACAGGCATATGGTTGTTACGCAATTCGAGGCCACCGACGCGCGCCGTGCATTCCCGTGCTGGGACGAGCCCGCCCTCAAGGCCACGTTCGATGTGACGCTCAACGTGCGCAAGGAATTGACTGCCTTGTCCAACATGAACGTGGTGTCGGAAGAGGCACATGCCTCAAAGGCCACGCACAAGTCCGTCAAGTTTGCCCGCACTCCCATCATGTCGACCTATGTACGTTCGCTTGTTTTGCTTTGCTCTATCAGGTTGTCCATTTGTCGATCGCTGACCTGCGCTGCTCCATTAGCTTCTTGCCTTTGCCGTCGGTGAGCTCGAGTACATCGAGTCCAAGACGTCGCCCTCGTGCAAGGCCCTCCCCAACCCCGTCACGGTCCGCGTGTACACTACCAAGGGCGAGTCGGGCAAGGGCAAGTTTGGTCTCGGTTGCGCCGTTCGCATTGTACGATACCGTCTCGATACGACTTTCGCCATTTTCCTAATCATTGACACGTTTTCCTCATTGTCTGTCCATGATAGCTCGAGTACTTCTCGGAGGTGTTTGGCGAGCCGTACCCTCTTCCCAAGATGGACATGATTGCCGTTCCCGACTTTTCGGCAGGGTATGTTTTTTGCGGTCATTCCACTTTGTTCGGAGGTCCAACTAATCACGATCTGTTGTCGACGTCGTCGTTTCGCAACTACGCAGTGCCATGGAGAACTGGGGCCTAGTGACTTGTGCGCTCTGCTATCTTTCATGTTCGTAAGATCAAGCAAAAAGCTCATTAATTTCATGGCCGCGACACAGACCGTACCATTTACTTGCTTTTCGACGAGAAGACGTCGTCAGCCAAGACCAAGGAAGGTGTCGCTTATGTTGTTGCCCACGAGCTCGCCCATCGTACGTTCTTTCTTTTTTCTGTTGACCATGATGCTCTTTCAACACTTTTTCGACCTCTGCTGACTCGGATCCGTCCTTTTTGACCATTTAACAGAGTGGTTTGGAAATCTGGTACAGATTTAGTGGTTCTTTCGCAGAGTTGCTCGATTCAACTTCCTCACTTGGCTCTCGATCGATTGAACCCACCAACTCATGCACCCAGGTAACGATGGAATGGTGGAATGAGCTTTGGCTTAACGAGGGCTTTGCCGTACGTGTTTCATTGCCTCTGGAGTGTTTTTTACGCATTTGCGTGCTCTTGGGGTGCTTTGTACAACCCCATTCTCCGCTTCAGCCCCAGGGATCCACGCTGACTGCTCTTCCATGCGTATCTGTTCACGCACACACACACGACACAGACCTGGGTCGGCTGGCTCGCTACCGATGCCTTGTTCCCCGACTGGAACATTTGGACTGTACGTCCGCTCATCCTTGCTCTCTGGCCAAAGGCAGATCGTGATGCAGGCGACTCACGGCCGCAAACCCGACTGACTCTTGGTGATCTCCTTTTATGCCTTTATATAGTCGTTTGTCTCCAACGACATGAACCGCGCTTTTGGCCTTGACGGTATGCGTTCGTCGCACCCGATTCAGGTTCCCGTCTCGTCGGCGCGTGAGATTTCGCAAATTTTTGACGCCATCGTACGTCTTGTGTTCTCGCTGCCTCGAACAAGGAGCCACAGCGACCTTGGGAATGTGCTAACCTCTAATTTGTGTGTGTGTGTGTGTGTGTGTGTGTGTGTGTGTGCTGTCCAGTCCTACTCCAAGGGTGCCTCGGTCATTCGCATGTTGTCGTCGTGGTTGTCGCAAGAAGTATTCCTTGCCGGTATTCGCAAGTACATTCAGCGCCACAAGTACGGCAATGCCTCGACCAACGACCTTTGGACCGCTCTCTCTGAGGCGTCTGGTCTCAATGTCAACGATTTCATGAACGTTCGTACATGCGCCCGTCGTCAGTTTTCTCCCTACTCTTCCTTCGGCTCACTCGCTTGACTCGCGGCCATGACGATTGTGTTTTGCTTTGTAGCTGTGGACGTCCAAGATTGGTTACCCTGTGCTTTCTGCCGAACGCAAGGGTGACAAGGTCCACGTCTCGCAGGCACGGTTCCTCTCGACGGGCGACGTCAAGGCCGAAGAAGACGAGACGCTTTGGTGGTGCCCGCTCAACATGTACACTGGCGACGACGAGGCCACCAAGCGCACTGCTCAGTCGACCATCCTCAAGACGCGCGAGGGCGTGTTCCAGCTGCCCGCTCGTCCCGCAGGCTCGGCCATTGACATGTACAAGCTCAACCGCCACCAAGCCAACTTTTACCGCGTCAAGTACGCGCCCGCCGACTTGGAAAAGCTCGGCGAGGCCATTTCATCGGGCTCGGGCGTGCTCAACACGTCGGACCGTGTTGGCCTTGTTGGTGACGTGTTTGCACTTGCCGCGGCTGGATACACGTCTACGGTGGACGCCTTGACGTTGCTCAAGCACTTCAACAAGGAAGACGAGTACATTGCCCTCAACATTGTTGCCGAAAAGCTTGCGCACCTCAAGACCGTGTGGACGACCGAGCCCGAGGAGGTGACGGAGCGGCTCAATGCGCTTGCGCGGTCCATCTTTGCCCCGACGGCGCGCAAGGTCGGATGGGAGTTCCACGATGGCGAGGGCCAGCTCGACGTGCTTTTGCGCACGCTGGCCATTTCGGTTGCGGGCATGAACTCGGACAAGGACGTTGTGGCGCAAGCAAAGACGCGGTTTGCGCGCTTCATCCAGGGCGACGATGCCGCCATTCACCCCAACTTGCGCGGCGCAGTGTACAACATTGTGCTCAAGCACGCGGCAGCCGGGTCGCGCGCCGAGTTTGATCAGATCAAGGCCATTTGGGAGAATGAGACTCTGGCCACGGACCAGCGACTTGCTGCGCTGGCCGCCCTGGGCAGGCATCCCGATTTGGCGCTGTCGTCTGAGCTGCTCGAGTACACGCTCAACTCGGGCAAGGTCCGCGACCAAGATTTCATGTACCCGCTGCGGTCCGTGGCCGCCAACCACAAGGCCAGGGTCTTGGCCTGGCAATTTGTGCAAAACAACTGGGCCACGCTCGAGTCAAAGTTCAAGTCGTCGCTGTCGCTCTTATCGCATTGCGTGTCGATTGCTGCCGATTGGGCCGATGCCGAGTTTGGTAACGAGGTCAAGGTCTTCTTTGAGGACAAGGATACCAAGGCCGTCGATCGTGCCCTCGGCCAGACGCTCGAGAAGATTTCCGCACAGTCGGCGTGGTTGAACCGTGATCGTGACGCCGTTGCTCAGTGGTTGAAGGAGAATGTGCAGGCGTAAATTCTCTTATTGTTTTCTTTCGACGCTTGCCCGTTTGGCAAGTCGGTAGTAACGGATGCGTGTGCGATTTCTGTTCAGTTTCTCATTTGTGGGAATGCAAAGTCGAATCAACTTGTGAATGACATTTGCATATGTTTGTCACCTCATCAGCTGCCGCTCGTGTCGGTTTCCCAAAGAGCGCGAATTGCCCAGAGAATCAGAGATGTCAACTTCCCTACTTACCATTACCATTGACATCAGGATGGCCCAGCACGGCACTCACCTCATTAACTCGGAGGAAGACGAAATGTTGTCCCCACGTGGGTCGGGACAACCATTGTACACTAGAAAATGGTTTCGGAATTCATTACATGCAGAGACAAGCGGGATTGCCCCTGTGCTGCAAACCAAGCGAGCCCACCCATCACTCTGCGTCCAGTTCTGGACAGCCAATCGCAGTGCAAGTACAATGGATTGAACAATGGAAAGACGGCCAGCAGTTCATGAGTTTGCCAAGCGTTGATGCCGTTTAAAAATGGCCGCGACGACTTGGCTGGAGTGTCTCGCGCACGATGTGACTCCGAGTCGTGGGACTGATTTGTTCGCACTTGCCACCTTGAGGCTGGGATGACCTCAAAGTCACGAAGCGGTGGGGAAGCGCTCTGGAAATCGGCGAGGTGCAAATGGGCTTAGTGCTCGCTGTTTTCATTCTTGCAACCACACGGTCCTGGCTGTTTGTACGCCTCAATGAAAAATGAGCGGAAACACCACCTGGGCAGGCAGGCATGATTGAACGATTCGGCAAAGTCGAGTTCAAGGTGGAATAGTGCCTGGTCGCTGTCTGGCCCTGGCAGTTTCCTTTAGCTGAATGCATGCGCTTTGTCTTTCAAGGTTCCGCATTTGTTGCATCTCCATGGGGCGGTGTAGGCATGACGCAGGGAAGGCGCATTGTACCATCGCTCATAAACCTCGTCTTGCCCTTGGGGTGACCTGGACGCACAATTGGATCCCGGCCCATACCGAAATAGACAACTCGTCTTTGCTCTCTCGAGCTCAATCCTCATTGTACATACATACACATATACGCAGGACGTGTATTTATCCATCCAAACGTACGCTGAAGCCAATCCTTCCCCTCCGTCACATCATTCGACGGTGTATGCGGCGTTGAGCATCGCGACTGCCTCTCGCCCCCATGGTCCGGTAGAGGTACTCGTACCCTTGCAACGCGTGTATTTTTTTCGTTGCGTTGGAAGGTGGATAGGTAATCGATAGTGTGCGCGCGCAGCGGGCGGCTGGGCCGCGACCATGTTGCCAAAGAAGTCATGCGATCGTTTCGTCGCTTTTCACAATCGGTCAGCACCTATCCACCGCCAAGGCGATACCGCTGCGATCGTTGCTGCTTTTCGCACTCCGCTTCCTGCTTCTGCTTCCTTCTGCGCTGCAAAAAAAAGAGACCCACTGCCACATGCACTCGCACCAATACGATTCACACATGACTAACCAGATGACGATGGGGATGCGATGCATTTTATTTCCGTTGTTTTATCATC
Organism: Catenaria anguillulae PL171; assembly: GCA_002102555.1. Classification (NCBI taxonomy): domain Eukaryota; kingdom Fungi; phylum Blastocladiomycota; class Blastocladiomycetes; order Blastocladiales; family Catenariaceae; genus Catenaria; species Catenaria anguillulae. Next base: position 197,585 of record MCFL01000028.1, on the reverse strand, counting down.
CACGCACAGGGACCCCGCCTGCCCGCACACCTTCTACCTGGACACAGCTCCTTGATTGGACTCTATTGCCGACATAAAGCTTGACCGAGACCCGCTACACAGCCAACCACGAGCGATTGCTGTCCTACTCGCCATTAGTGTAAACACATCCGCCACACTGTTTTTGTCGACACTGTAACCCAAGTGCGTACTTCACTTCACTTCTCTCACTCACTCTGCCTCGCACTCGGGGTGATCACGGCTCGTGTCGCGCGGTCGCCATGTGCTGGCAGCTGCTTTTGGAGCCAAATCATGTGGGCTTTCAGTGGGTTGCCGTTCCGAGTCGCTGCCTCTAATAAGCTTTATCACCCGTCTTTTTGACTTGGGTTTGGCTTGGTCGCCGAGCGTCACCCCGGACACTTTCCTTAGCGCTCATCTTCCACCGTTAGTTACGATACTGATGACCCAATTTCCCTCTGTCCTCCTCATCAGTTGTCGCATCGATATCGTCGCACACGGTGATTCGATCCCTGGGGCTGCCATCGCACATCAGCGCCATTTTGAACGGTGCGTACCATTTGCCCACCTCCATTGGAATACCATTGGCACCTTGGCACCCGTTGTCTTCCGGCCCAAGTTTGCCCCAACACGAATTGTATGCTTTTTGGCATCCGAAGTCTCTCAGCAGCGAGTCGAGTCGCGTCTCGTTGCGCGTCTCGCACTTGGCACTCGGAAGCCCAAGTCTCGCGTGCCGTTTCCAAATCCAAACAAGTGAATAAGTGCAAATACTAATACTCCTCCACGCCTCTGGCCCGTTCTTCCACCTTCAAGACTTCAGCCCACCATCTCGCTGTCGTCTGACATCAACACACCATCCCGCACGCACGTACGCACGTACGCACGCACCATCGCGTTCAATCTCAATCTCAACTCAACTGCATCATCATGTCCTCTCCGGCGCCAGTCTTGACCCGCGATCTGTTGCCCTTGTCGCCGCCGCGGTCGCCGGAACCCTTCCCTCCTGGACCGCCAGCCTCCTCGTATTCCCTGCAAAGGCATCGCGACTCGGCTGCAGACACCATCGTCAGCTGTTCCCCCGTCGCCAGTGATCACCGTCGCGTCTCGCTTTCGGCGCCCGTCTCGCCCACCAACTTGTCCTTCTCCTCCTCACCTTCTCTGGCGCACCAGCCACATGGCGGCGAGACGCTGGCCACCTCGACACCCATTCCTGTCCTCGTCTCGCGCCCGTGCTCTGCCACACCCTCCGCCAAGTTTGCCAAGCATGCCGTTTACCGTTGGGCCGTGGCCGTCCGTACCCCGCGCCACGCAGTTTTGCACTTGAGCAAATCGCCAGCACTGTGCCTTCCCGGTCTCGCTGCCCAATCTCTCACGCTCCCGCCCACGTGTGCCATTGTCGTGGTCGAAAACGATCGCGACTTGTGTGGTCCTATCCCGGACCTTAGCGCTGCACTTGTGCTCGAGTCGCCGCACGCGTCCTTTTTGTGGGAATTGCGCAGCGATGCCAGCAATGTGGATTCCCCCGTGGTGGAGCCGACAAAGCAAATCTTGGCGGATTGGCCCCTGGCCAAGGTCGTGGCCATGGCTGCAACGCCCGATACCCCATTGGTCTTTTCGCCGCCGCCCGTTATGGCTGAGGACCATTTCGACTCTACTGGTGTCAAGCGGACCAAGTCGGGAAAGAAGGACAAGCGCATGTCGACAACGGCGGGCGGCAGACGCAGGTCTTCCTCGGCGTCGGTCGCGACCATGGTGGATCAAGGACCCATCATTGTGCGTGCATTGCGTGCGCAGGATGCGCATTCCATGGCCGAAGTGCTGTCAGGTCGACGGACGCCTGCGTCCGTGTCGCCTCCGCCTCCGTTCCCGGTGGCACATTTGCCGGCCTCACCGCAGTTGGTTGGCCGTGACCAAGTCGCCGCCGGTGCCGGGGCAGGCTCGGCAAGTCCCCTCATGTCTCCTGCCCAGCCCTTATCGCCAATCACACCGACAATCCCACGCCGTGGCCCCGAATCCATCATTGGCGCTGCTGCCCACTACCAACGCGCAGTCTCACCCGCATTCCCTTCCCCACCCTTTTCGCCTCGCATGGGCACGTTTGGCGGCTCACCGGTCATGCCGTCGACGCACCGGCCTTCTGGCGAATCTACCATGTCTGGCTCGTCTGGTTCCGTCTCGTCCGTCCCGAACTCGCCCACCATCCCACACAACTACCTCGACCACCCGTCACGCGGCCGTCGGCCGTCCACGCACTACCCAACGCCGACCCCGGGCTCGCCCTCTTTGCGGCGCCGGTCGCTGTCTGTTGCAGCCCATCGGCACTTGCCACGCCCGCCGTCATTTTCCGCAAGCACCGATCCGTCGCCGCCGCTGATCCCCTCGCACGATGCCGTGCATCTGCTCATGGCATCGCCGCCGCTCACGCCGCCCATGTCCAATACGCACTCGCCCGCAGTGCCCGACACGCCCGCGCACGCGCACGCGCACGCGCAAGAGGATTTGGTGGGTGAATTGCGCAGGCTGCACTTGGCGCTGGGCTCGATCCAGTCCAACCAGATGCGCGCCATGGCCAGGCGCAGGCCTTCGGATTCGGGCTCGACCGTGGGCTTGGGTGCCGGTGCAGGCCTGCGTGATCATGCCGTGGTGCCGCCGCCGCCGCCCAGGTCCCGGAGTGTTGGGCCCGCTGTCAACCAGAGGGAGGCGGCCAGGGCTTTGATGAGCCATTTCCATGGGTCCCAGGTCGCGCCCGCTCAGTGATGTTTTGGTGCGTGGGTCATGATTTTGCCGTGTCAGACTTTGCTTGATTGTGCTGAACGTCGGTCGACAGCGACTGTTGTGTTTTGTTTCTCGCTCTCCATCCTATTGTCTATTTGTGTCTCGCCCGATACCTTTTTCCCCCTCTGCCAATGAGTTCCCTTGCTTTTCATTTGTTTCTGCTTGGGTTTTCTTCCTTTCTGAATTGCAGTGGCCATTGCTTTGGCCGCCTTCGTCTCTTTCCCTTTCCCTTGCTCAGTCTTGCTTGATGCAAGCCCGAATTTCGCTCCTTCCTTGTTGTTGCTGCACATTTGTACCTATCTGCAAATCCATCGCTTTCTTGCCTCCGATCGTTTCCTTGGTGTTTGTGTGAGCAGTGTCTGTCCATATCCGTCTGTTTTCGAATGCAATTGTGTCAAGCAAGCCTTGGGCACGTAATGTGTATGTATTTACAAACAGGAGAAGGATCTCTGGACAGGACGGATAACTTGAAGACGAGAACGAGACTGGCGACCACAAGAGAGTGGCAGGCAGCCATGAGGAAGGAGTTCAAGCGGGGGATATCGGGAATGAGATCGAGGTCGCTTCTTGAGGCGACGGTGAGATGGTTGGGCCAAGGAGGAGCCGGCGAATACTACAACAATAAAGAAGAAATGATGGGATGGATATTGGGCAAAGAACGAGCAACAAACACGGCGAGAGCGATTGATTGTGTGGAAGACAAGCCAGACCAACAAATAAAAAAATACGAATAGAGACATGATTCGACACGCAAGCGTGCGCGTCCGTCAAGAACAACCATGAGGACGAGAATTCGAGGATGGCGGAGGGAATGAAATGAAAAATGAAAGGAGAAGAAAGAAAAACACTCGATGTAGGGAATCATCCACACCAAACCGAACAAGTATACGGTGATTAGGCAGCAATTGACGGCGCCGCGGCGTTGGGCGAGGTCGTCGGCGACGCACCTGAGCCACCACTACCGGCAGCGGCTTTGCTGGTTGTGCCCGCACTGGCACCCGAGCTCTTGAGCACATTCTGCACCACGCTCACATCCAAGTACCGCGCCAGCTGAAACGCAATCTTGCCCGCGCTCTGCTCGCCAAACAAGTCGTGCAAGTTGAGCAAGCCCATGACAGCAATAAACTCGGGCTGCGACATGATGTCGTGCAAGTTTGCCACGAGCGTGCCAGCCAGTCGTTGCCCACTCACCTGATCGGACGCACAGTACTGCTTGCCCAACCACTCCAACTCGACAGGACTGACGACCGAGTCCTTGAGCATGCACGCGAGCAAGAAGGCAATCATCATGATGGCCACCCCGCCCTGGACCAAGTCTATGACCCCGAGATCGAGCGTGGCCAACGTCTCCATCACCTCCCGCACAGAATAATGCCCGTGCTTCATCCCAAAGTACACGGCCGCCACGAGCCGCTCGCGCGCCTTGAGCTTGATGCCAATCGTGAGCAGCGACTTGATGTACGGCCGGACGGCGGCCGCAGGGTGGCAGTACGACAAAAAGTGCAAGTACTCGGATAGCAGCGCCTCTTGGCCGTCGCGCAAGTACGCCTCGACCGCGCGCTTGAGGTCGGGGACCAACAGGTCGGGCATCGTCGGCGACAGTGCGGGAATCCCAGTGCCCGTGCCCATCATGGCCATGGCGTGTTGCGCGAGCTGATGTTGTGGGTGCGCGGGCGGCTGCTGCGGTGCCGGTGGCATGTGGTGGTGATAGGACGAGTACATGTGGTCGAGCGGCCCGCCACCGTACGCGTGCTGTGGGTACATGTGCTGCATTGGCGGCGCACCCGATGCACGCCGCGGACGTGGCGGTAACTGCTGGTGTTGTTGGGTGTGGGAAAAAGCGTGATCACGCGGATGAAGGGAATGCTGCTGCTGCTGCTGGTCCCAGGCCGCTGTATAGAGCGGCGACGGCGGCGGCAAGTGGTGCGTCGGCGCAAACGGCGTGGGCGGACTCATGACTGTATTTGCCGTAGTTGAGGACGCGTCTTCACGGTGTGCGTACGTTGGTGCGGCGGCAGGACTCGTCATGTACCGATGGTGATGATCCATTTGCCTAAAAATCACATCCAGTTAGTGAACCTGAACCCAACAAGGCGGTCTTTCACCGTGCCAAGGTAGACGTACTTGTTCTGCTGCGACACGGCCGACTGCTGCTGCTGAAACTGCTGATTCCCACCCGAGTCAGACATCCACCACTGTTCCATCATTGCCCTGCCACCTCCGGCCTGCAGCAAATCCATACTATTGCCCCTTGACCCAGGCCCGGGTGACTGCCGTGCAGCCGCCGTGCCAAACGTGCTTGCAAACGGGCCCGCCGATCCAGGCTGCTGGCCAACAGAGGGCGGCGACTCCCTCCTCGAGCCGCCCTCGAATCCACCCGTGAGACTCTTTGCACTCAGCGGCCCCGCTGGCCCTCCGCCTTTGCTGACATTCGCCATGAGCGCCGTAGGTGGCGAAGGTACCCGGGCCGTTGTTGCCCTCCGCGCATTCAACCGTTCCAAAAATGAACTCGATGCGCCAACCGCCGACAGCGGCTGCGGCTGCTGTTGCGGCGGCGTCCCCGCCCGCTGCACGTCCACGGTCGACCCAGACTTGTACGGCTCGCCGCGCACACCCCCATGCAAATCCACCACGGGATGCGTTGCGTTCCTCGCCCTCGCCCCAACCTGAGGCGGCGGCGGTAGCGGCGGCGGCGTCGACGCCAGGACTGCCGGCGGTGCCGGATGCGACTTTGCAATCAACCCCATACTCTGTCCCTGCATGACGGCGGCCGTCGACGCTGACGCGTACGCGCCCGAGCGTGCGGGCGGCGCGCCAATGCCGCCAAACGGCGCGAGTTTGCTGAGTGCCTCGAGGTTTTCTTCCAACTTGATTGGGTCGCTCGGCTGCACAGAGTCCAAGGTCGCGAGCTTGCCGCGAAGCGCCGGAGGGAGTTCCATGGCTGCCGCTTTATTGCCGCTCGAGGTGGATGATGGCGCGGAAGGCGCGGGCCGTGGCCGCATGCTTGCCGACGACGACGACGACGACGATGCTGTCGTGCGTGACGACGTGGGCGGCCCAGACCCAGAGCCAAGCGACTCCTTGGCTTGCTGCAGCAGATGCTCGGGCAACAGCGACTCGTAGCCCGCCAACGGGTTGTGTGCAGGGGACGCAGGCGACGCGCCCGCAGACGTGGCCCACGTAGGGGCATTGATCAAACTCGATGCCGGACTCGCTGCGGCCGAGCTCGTTGAATGCCTCGACCTTGATCCAATGGCCGGGTCGCGCCCAGTCGGGCCCGGGCCGCGCCACCCGGAACTCGACGACGTGCTCGTGGGTCCCGATCCTTGACGATATCGCGTCGAAGCTGCACCCGTGGCGGCCACGTTTGCGCTTGCAGGGACCGGAATCGGAGGACCGGGGGGTTCTGGCGGCAGCGTGAGCGCCAGCGACGATGCGGGTACATTCGACAAGCTTGCACCCATTGCACTGTGTTGGTACGCGCGCGCGGGATGGTTCCTGAAATCTTGGCTTGCGTTGCCCGAAGCCGACGGCGGGCCCTGATTGATCTTTTCATCGCTATCGACCATGTGCAGAAGCTGCGCCGCAAGCAACGACGGCGAATGTGGCGGTTCTGACGACGTCGCGGGCGGCGACGGAACCAAGTGTTTCCGAGGCGACGCCAGCGTTTGGCTGGCCATGTCGTGCAAGTGCACCGTGGATCCGCCCACTGGCGACACTGGGATTTCGCCCTCTTCGAGCTCGTACGGTACATGCAGTGGAGCGATTGGTGCATTCTTGACGGTGGTTTCCGAAGACCCCGAACCAGCGTCATCACTGGAGCTACGTGTCGGTGACAGTCGCGCGTCGGGGGCAAGCAGCTCGCACGCCAGCTTGGACGACGCCAACGTCGATGATGAAACTGGGACAGGGATGACTTTTTCGTCCGTCTCGACCACGGCCGATCTCAACTTGTGTTTACCAGGCGTGGAAACGGGTGTGGGCGCCGGTGTACGTTCTGCAATGGCCGCTTTGGGCTTTGCGACAGCAATTGGATCCTTGTGCAGCTTTTCCAGCGCCTCATGCAAACTGCGCATGCTCGATTCGAGCACCTCGGTGGACGCGACGGGATCCACTTGCGAATGCGTCCCACATGAGGCTCCCCGTGCGTTGCGACCGGTTGCCGACGTTGATGTTGCGGTTGGTGGAATGTGGAAGCTGGATCCAGTGGCCGATCCGGGCGCACTTGTGAATCCGCCAAACGTCGATCCGCGACGGCGGGATGTGCTGGACGCAAATGTGGGCGACGTTGGGCTGGTGAGTGCAGAGGAGAGCCCACCCGTGGGAATGTGCACGTTGTTGATGATGGTGACTGGGGCAGGGAATGGTGCGTCGGTTGGTGAAAGGGTGTCGATCTTGAGAAATGCAGGAATTGGGGTGGGTGAAGGGAGCGAGTCACGAATTGACAAGAGGGTCGCGCGTGTGTATCGAGCGACGCCGTCGTTTGTGGTGGGCGGCAGGAGCGCGTCTGCGGGTTGCGTGTATTTGAGAGGAGCTGGCCCGCCGTGCTGTGCGTGAGGATGCGTGTGCGGGTGAGGGTGGCCCGAAGAGGTTGGGCGCGAGGAAGCCGGGGTTGTATTGGGAGTGGATGTGGAAGAGGCAGATGCGCGTGCACTCGTAGCAGCACTGGCAGTATGTGTGGTCAAAGTCGAGGGAAGTGGGGCAGTGCGGAGGCAAGGTGAGACCACGGGCGGGGCCGCGGTCGAGGCAAACGTCGAGTGGTTGCCGAGCTGCAGGGCGGCGGGACGGTGCTTGCGGCCGTTGCTGCCGGCAGACGCGGGGGCAGAGGACGGGGAGTCAGGGGCTGCCGCGGCCGAGGGCGGCGTCGACGCTCCCGAGGTGGAGTTTTTGCGTTGCGAGGTGCGGTGCTTTAGAAACTGGACTGCATCCGTGCCCGGCGATCCGCTGGCGGGTGCACTGTCGGAGGCCGTGGAAAAGGAAGCGCGGCGCGAGTGTGGGCCTACATGATGAGGCAATTGAAGCAATTGAGTGAGTGAGACCGTTTCACTTTGAGACGTTTTTTTTTTTTTTTTTTGCTCAACCACCAACCACGACCGACCGACGCGATGATTGATCAGTCCAAGTCATCTCATCACAAAGCAAACCAAAACGAACCAGAGCCAGAGCGATTGCCATGACTATTTGTGCGACTGCGCGGGCTGTTGCTGGCGGAACCAACGGCCGCAGAGTGGTGTTGCTGGCGTGGCGAAGCAGGCAGCGGCGGCAGCGTGTCTCCGGCCGTCAAGGCGGATTTGGGCTGATCAGGCACGCCAACACCAACAGCAGTGGACGGAGCGATGTGCTTGTGTTTCATGGCGGATTTGGTTGGTGGTGCCGGTCGGCCGGGACTGGATGGATTGGAAACGGCCGGTGCCGTGGCGAGCATGGTGGGCCGGTTCTGGTCGGTGGTTGGCGGTTGGTCGAGCGTTGTTTGTTGGGAAAGGGGCGAAACAAGAATGCGGGTCTGGGCGGCTGGCTGCAGCTGGCGATCAACCAAAAACAAGTGGGAACGCGTGGATTTTAAGTATGAAGAGTTGAAGGCAAAAGCTGCGTTTGAGAAGGTCAGCGTACGCGTGTGTGCACAATGGGGTCACGTGCACTGTCTCAGAAACTGGAATCAAGCGCAGCGTACATATGTACCCTGTCGAATGGGATCAATCGTGCGTGCTGGTGGGTGACAGAGTTGCTTTTGGCGTCGGTATGTATGGAGGAGGAGCACGGGCAACAAACAACCGCGTTTTCGGACTGTGGGAACGCAGCCTTGAAGTGAAGTTGTTGGGCAGCTGATCGAGCAGGCGGCGGTCCAGGTTGCGGCCGTTGGGCGGGTATTGTACGAGTCGATATCGATTGGCGGTGGCCGAAGGGCGTCAAGCTGAGGGGGGCCAAAGAGTGCCTCAAGTGTCGGAGACGGTAAATGTAATCTTGTTGAAGTAGGTAGGTATGAATCTAGCTGTTCTTGTTCATTGACTCAAAAGTATCAGCAAGTGCGTCGGACGCGACAGAGTCAGACCTCTGCACTTTGCGGCCAAAGAGCAAGAGTGGCGGGCGGTAGGGCGGTAGTCTGGTTTTGAGCGCTCGAGTGTGAGCTCGCTCACCTCGATCGCTTCTTTTCGGTCCAATCTTAATATTCCCGGAGATGACTTTGATTCCCGAAAACGCTGCATGACAATCCCGGCCGTTGGCTTCGCGCGAAGCTGCATCTTTGAGCCGGAAATGTCACGGATCGACCAGCACACTGGCATGGATCGATGGGTGGGTCGGTGGGTCGACAGCTGCACATGTACATGCATGAACGAAAGCAATCAAGTGAGCGACCTCATGACTTGAGTGATATGATTCGGACAGACGGCAAGCGAGAAATAGTGGACATTTATCAATACGCAACTCGATGAAACAAGCCAAGGTGCCAGCATAATGGCCGCCACTGCGACTGCTGCATCGGCGTCAACCTCTGTGATCCTCCAGTCGACCTACCCGAGTCGTCAATCCTGCCAATTTTTGGGCTCATCATCACCTGCCCTCGCCAACTTGGCCTTTCGTGTCCGCGTCTTCGACCCCGAGTCCAGTGCAGACCACTCGGCAGCGACGGCACAGCCTCATGCGCACCATGCTCACGCTGCCGCTGTCGCTGTCGCTGTCTCTGGGCTGCAGCCCGGCAGTCACAGTCACGGTGGCAACGGTATCAGCATTCACCTTGCAGAAAGCAACGCGGTCACAGGCAACCAGCCGATTGTGGACCAAGTCGTTGCGTGGCAAGAGCAAATGTAATGTTTACGTAGCATATGTACATGCATCTGCCTCTTCTTGACATGACATGGAAAACGTCCGTCCATCTACGCTGCTGCGGGGAGCTCTAACATATGATAAACACGTCCCAGTAGACCGCCAATACCCGCGACTTGCGTGACCGGACCCTTTCTGCACACAGACACACACCCGCAGCTCGTTTCCCACCTCGCATCGACCTCGCACCATGCCGCCAAGCGCCTCACACGCGGCTCGGCCATCGACATGCATGTTTACCTCTCGATTCCCTCTTCATCGCCACCATCCACCTCGGCGCGCAACTCCAACTCGGCTCCGTTCGCAACTTACACTCTGGCTCGCATGCGCTTATCGCCCGCTTCTGGCGCACTCTCTGTCTCACCACCGCTCGGCACTCTGGCTCGCGTGACCCCAGACACCACCACCATGTCTGCAACCGCACGGGCTTTTCTCCCCTGGACCTATGTCATTGAACTCGACTCCACGCCCCTACCACAAGCACAAGTCCTTGACACGCTCCGCTTGGGTCTTGAATCTCTGTACGCCGCCCGTTTTGTCTTTTTCACCATCTTTCCCTCCCTGGACCCCTCTCTCTCTCTCTCTCTCACCAAGCTCATTTCAAATACAAATACCACCATCAGAAAGCAGTCACATCTGCTCTCCTCACTCCCACCCACACGCCAGCTCCACCCGCCGCCGCCTGATCTTCGCCATACCCAACGCATCTACATCTCGACCTTGATTCACGCCATCACCTTGCGCCTCACGGAAACCAAACTACCCCTGTACGCATCGCATGTGAGTGTGGCGTGGCGCGTGCACCTCCATGGCGGTGGATGGCAGGTGGCCGATGCCGATGCGGCCCAGGTGCTTGCGGGCACGTCGCCTAGGGTCCGTATTGATGCGCCGAGCATGTGGGCATATGTCTTTGTCTCGGTGTGGCGGTGGGTGTGGGTTTTGCTGGGTGGCGGCGTGTTTGGGATCAAGATGGGATCATGGGGCGGTGGCGACGGACTTGTCAGGCGAATTGCGTTGGGGGTGCCTGTGGATGTCGTGCTGGTACAGAGAGCTGCACAAGGTACTTTCTGTCTCACTCTCTCTCGTTCTTATATACGTCATGTCATGGCAAGATACGTTTGGCTAACAATCCATGATGCACCAGCCGACTCGTCTGCCCGGCCGCAGCTTCATCTCACCATCTACTGCGACCCAAGCAGCACCCAGCACACTCCCGCATCATGGTCACGATCGGCCACGCGCGGGCCCAACCGGTACCTTCTGGGCACATGCACCGTGCCATTGGCCCTGACCCCAGCGACCGCCCCCACTCGTGGCCCCCGCACCTACGCCATTCACAGGCCCGTGCTGCCGCCGTCTGCACGCATGACTGAGGCCGTGTTTGGCACTCCGGCATTACCTTATGATGCAAAGTGGCCCACGGTGGTTGCGGGCCATGTGGAGGTGGGCATGAGCGTTGCAGTGCAGGCCGCGCGGGCGGGCGGCGCGGCAATGGCTGCACCCATGGGAATGATTGGCAGCGGTGGTGGCGGTGGCATTGGCGGCGTGAATGCGGAAAGTGTGCAGGCGGCCGTGGTGCGTGCGAGGAATCGGTTGGCGGCGATCAAGGCGGCACAGGGGAATGGCGGGACCAGTCCTTGATGGCTGGTTGGTTGGTTGGTTGGTTACTGTGGATGATCCTTTGAAGTATGTCTTTATCTATGTATACCCACACTCGGTCACTGAACACCAGTTGGGAGTTTGGACGGCTCAACAAATAACAAGAGAGGGGATATCAAGAAGGGGGAGTGTGAGACATTTGCATCATACTGATTGCCTTGGGCTTGATGCTTGAGATTTGTATTCGGAGGACCAGAAAGCACGCCATGGCGGCGTGAGAAGCACGTAAGCAAGGGTGTAAGAATAGCGACGCGAGTCAAAAGGACACTGTAGTGCCAAGATTAGTTGAAACGCCCGCCGCAGGCGAACGCAAAAATGGTAAGCAACAACATGCCCAAGAACCGTGACCAGATTCACGTTACGAAACAACAGTGCTGTGACCTGTGACACATTGAGAGGCTCAGGCAACAGATGCGCCGTGACACACGCACTTGTTTGGAACAATCCGTGGCTCACTCTCGGCTTGTCGCATCGTTGGCTGGGGAGAGCCTGCATGACATGCAGTAGCGATTGGAAAAAAAAAAAAAAAAAAAAAAAAAAACATGATCACGATGCACGCAAGGAATGCACGGGTTGGCTCAGTCCCTCAACATGAACCCCAACCGCCAACCGACTCCTTTGGCATGACAGTCCGTCAACAGGGAAGCTTAGCTCAGGCGGCTATGCCGGCAGTTCGGTTTCGGTGGCCAGGGATCGAACTCCACGCATCCCTTTCCTTTTTTGTCGGGTTTTGTTTTGTCGGCAACCCTAGGGTCCGGCATTGTGAGTACAATCACAAGCAGCTCTCTTGCAGTGGTCGTATAAATCCCCAAAGATGTGACCGTGGATGAGTTGAAGCAGGCGCTGATGGATGGGAGTGTGCCAATGGCAGGGAGGATGGAGGTGAGTTGGTGGCGACTGTTTTTGAAAGCCCAGTGCGTCACATTGCCCTTTCATCTGCTCTTGTCGGCTTTTTTTTAACTCATTTGTGCTGTGTGCAGGACACCGACTTGCCTTCCCATGAGAGGATTAAGCTGAACCAGCCCATGGCTCAAGCTATTGTTCCTGGGATCTGTGCTTGATTCTCATTTGGACAGTGACGACGAAAATGCCTGCTGGTCTGGGGACGACATTGACTCCTCAGTCCAGCTTCGTATTGGCACCAAGGCTGTTCAGCAGAAACATCTTTTGTCAACTGTGTCTATTTTGTATTATATTTTAGTCGCCCAACCAATGTAGCACACCGTTTGGATCTACTACATCCACAGATCCAAGCTAAACAGTTTGGTCGACGGTCCACCCATGAAGGCGTGCGAAATGAGCAATGCCATTGTGCGTGCGCGAGTAAATAGATTTCTGCGCATCTTTCTGTGCTATTGACATGGGCATAGTCCGTCGGGAACCTGGTTTGGTGCTGTCGCCGCGGCCGCAGCACACGAAACACGTCCAGTTGCATCCACAGATCCGAGCCAAACAGTTTGGTTTATAGTACACCCATGAAGGCGTGCGAATTGAGCGAAGAAATTTTGCGTACGCGAGTAAATCAATGTCTACGCATCTTTCTGTGCTAATGGCGTGAGTGTAGTCCGTTGGGAACCTGGTTTGGTGCTTTCGCCGCGGCCGCAGCACAAGAAACACGTCCAGTTGCATCCACAGATCCGAGCCGAACAGTTTGGTCTACAGTACACCCATGAAGGCGTGCGAATTGAGCGAAGAAATTTTGCGTAAGCGAGTAAATCAATGTCTACGCATCTTTCTGTGCTAATGGCGTGAGTGTAGTCCGTTGGGAACCCGGTTTGGTGCTTTCGCCGCGGCTGCAGCGCGGTAAGCACTTTGACATATACATAGGGTTTGTGGACTGTCAAAAGGCTGGCCGGCGTGCGGAAGGTGCAGGCAAACATTGACAGGAGCGAGTATATTCTCTACCTGAAGCTCAGACCACATGTCAGGCCTGCTCTCGCAAGGTAAACAGGCAAAAACCACATGTGAGCCGTCTGTAGGTCACTAATCAGAGTGAGTGAGACTGAGTTTCAATCAGGCTATGCAAGACATGGCATGAAAAATTGTGTACAGCATTCTGATGTCAATCATGCGCGGTTATCATTCATGAAGTATCAGCAGGACTGTATGAAAGACCAAGTATTTTGCGAGAACACCGTTTTTCGGTGATGGCTCGCTGTTGTCCGACAGCAAAAACGTGGCGATTATCCGCAGTTTGGTGTTGACAAGAATCGAACCTGTACCCTCCAGAGTGACTTGCGGTTGTCCGTTGCACATGAGAATTGAGAATCGGTTGGAGGAATGACTGGCGAATGACTTGCTCAAACCCCAGATCTGTATTGGCATTGGTTGGACGCAAGGCTGCAGGCTCTTGCTTGGAGAAGACGGTGGCTCCTTTGCAAAATGCCCCAGGCGTGTGTTGACGCAGTTGCATCGCACGTACTCTGAGATGTGAGCCCTGTTCCCATCCTGCTATGTTTAAAGGGAGGCAGCCCCACCACAGGCCAGCTAGACTTACAAAAGGAGTTGTTTCCATCGATGCTTGCCTATGTCTTGACGGGCTGGAAGTGAATCACTCATTGTTGCGTTACAAACAAGCGTTTGTGTCCCACCCGTCAAGCCGGCCCGTTCTGGCTCGAGGGGTAGCGGTTCGAATCGCCCAGGTGGAGGCATCGATTTGTTGTTGGTGCCTTCTCCGCCTCTTGAAGACTCCGACAAGGTGGTTTTGCTATTTTATGTGACATGTATCACGCAACAACGACAGCGTGACGGAAAATGATGGTCACAAAGCAACAACGACGCTGTGACAGTGTGCGACGAGGAACGGCGTGGCTGTGACATGTGACGGCAATGCAACAGACAAGGTGGGGTGTGACGTGTGACTGTTTCGACTATTCGCAGCACTACAGTAATGTCTCGCCTCTGTTGAGTGATCTCTCACACACAACCACAGCCAGGAGCGCTGACTACGCCGTCGACTGGGAGCTGAGAGCCAGGGAGACAAAATACACGCTCATGTATAAAGGCTGGCTGCAGTGCCTTGCCTTGAGAGACGGACCCTTTGGTGACTGATTTGCAGTCACTTGATCATGAGTGGTACGCTTTGGCTTCGCTCTCTGATGCATTTTCCCCAACCACAGTGATCAGCGTCACTTTGCAGCCGTCAGCCCAGCAAATGCTGACGTTGACATTGGCGGAAGTTGCAACGTGTCTGTCTCGTGTGTGTGGTGGAGAGACATCCCATGAGGCTCACACATATCATAAACCGTATGCCGTTCCCGGCTCTCCATCCCTCTCTTGTGCAGTGCTTCGATCTCCAGAGTGTCATTTGATTGATTGCACTCTTTCCTCCGGCCTCCCTCTGCTACTGCCACTGCCACCAAGACCGCCTCGCTCCTGTGCTGTGCGCTCCTCACCAACCAACCAGCCATGATGACCCCGCCGGGCTCTCCCGACCGGCCGTCCTCGCCTGCCCACGCCTCGGCTGCTGCCACTGCCGCCAGCCCCGAAGCCGGCCTGCGCAAGCGCACCACCGTGGACCCGGCCACTTCCTCGTCAAGCGACTCGGATGCCGAATCAACTACACATGCCAGCACGACCGCTCAACCCACTGCCGCCGCACTTCCGCTCAATGGCGTGACGGCCAACGGCGTCGTGTTTGCCATGCCAAAGACGTCGGACATGCTGTCGTCCGTGTTTGGCAACCTGCGCCCCGCATCCACCTTGACGTCAGCCGCGCAAGCGGGCGGCAACCCGCCCGTATCCAACGTGTTTGACCACTTGACGCTAGGCGTGCTGGGCCTGCAAATCCTGGCCTACTTCACCTTGCCCATCCCGCGCGCCTGCTATCTCGTGCTCTTCTTGGTGTGGCGCCTCGCGTACAACTTTGGCCTGGGCGTGCTCCTCGACAAGCAGAGCAAGGAAAACTGGCTGCTGCAACTCGTCCAGAAGCACGGGTGGTTTGATGCGCAGCGCAACCCAACTGCACATGCCTTCTTCAAGCGCGAGTTTGAACGCAAGATGGGCTATGGGTACAAGCTGGACGCCATGCCCGTTGAGTTCAACACGTGGTTGCTGTTCCGGTCCATTGTCGACATGATTCTCATCAACGACTTTGCCACGTATTGCATCTTTTTCGTCGCGTATTGGCAGTTTGATTACTCGCTGTCATTGACCGACTTGTTGCGGGTGGCCGGCGGATTGTTGATTGTTGTCTTCAACTTGTGGGTCAAGGTGGATGCTCATCGGGTCGTCAAGGATTTCGCCTGGTGTACGTTATGGTGTTCGCTGTTATCTATACCTCATCGTCATGCTGCTCACCGTGCTGAACCACCTATCGTTGGCATGAAAACAGACTGGGGCGACTTCTTCTTCCTGCTCAACAACCCCTCGCTCACGTTTGACGGCGTCTTTGAAATGGCCCCGCACCCAATGTACTCTGTCGGGTACGCTGGCTACTATGGCGTGTCGCTCATCACGGGCTCGTACACGGTGCTGTTTGTGTCGCTCTTGGCGCATGCGGGCCAGCTCGCTTTCTTGACACTGGTCGAAAACCCGCACATCTTCAAGACGTACGGCAAGGACCGTCATTTACCTCACCACATCTTGTCCAACCCGCAATACGTGCGCGTGTTCCGCAACTACTTTTCGCGTGACCTCGTTGGCCTGGTGCGCAACGTGGACCCGTTCCGTGCACCCGACTTGTTTACCCTCGTCATTGGCCTCTATGCGCTGGTTGCAGGCTTGTTTGGCACGCCCGAGTTTGCCGTTGCTCAGTCGCTCTTCTGGATCCTGTTTCACACGGGCGTGCTGGGCGCCGTGTTGCACTTCCAGTCCACGTCCAAGGCCTGGACTCGGCACTTTATCAAGTACGGCGCGACCAACAAGGAGGCATTTGAGCACTGGAAGGCCATTTACAACTTGTCCATGGCCATGCTCTATGTGACGTTTGTGGTGGCCGCGTGCAAGTGGTACTCGATCCCGAGCGACTGGACCGTTGGTACAGTCATGCTCAGGCACACGCTTGGTGGGCTGTTGATTTTGTTGCACATTTGGACCAGTTTGGCTGTGTTTGAGGTGCTGGGCGACTTTGGATACTTTTTTGGCGACGTACGTCTTGCTGTTTGTCTCGGCAGTTCACGAGCACCATGCACTAACACGCACCCCTCGCATATTGTAGTTCTTTATCGATCGCACCGAACTGCCCACCCAGCTCTTCTACACGGGCATCTACCGCTTTGTCAACAATCCCGAAAAGATCATGGGCCACGCAGCCTTCTGGGGCATTGCCCTGGCGTCGGGCTCATGGACCTTGTTTGCCCTCGCCCTCGTGTCACACATTGGTAACTTCTTGTTCTTGACCTTGGTCGAGGAACCCCACATGACGCGCTTGTACGGCGCAGGCGTGCGCAAGGAATCGGGCGTGGTCAAGCTCGTCAAGACGCGCGTAGCGCCCGTGGTGGCCAAGGTGGTGCCGCCGCCCGTGGTGGCCGCGGCCAAGGAGCGCGTGGTGGTGCCTGCAGTTGGACCTGTGGCTGCGTCCATCCCGAATTCCATCGAGAGCATCACGTCAAAGTTGAGCGAGCTCGTCACGGTTCAGGTCCGGTTGGCATCGGGTAAGGTCGTTGAGTCAACCACAGCGGCAAAGTTGCCTCGGGAGGCCGTCAGCGTGTACAAGGTGACTCCAGTCAGGTCGGTGGTGGAGTTTGGCGACAAGATTGAGGTGGAGTTTGCGGCGCCCAAGGGCCATGTCGGTAGACGTGATTGGATTGGATTGTACCGAGTTGCGGGGCCGGCGGCGGCCGCCGAGGATGCGGGCGAGTCCAGTACATCCGCCACGTCTTCAACATTGGCCGCATCAGCAAAGCCCACGGCTGTGTTGAGCGTGACCCCGCTGTCGAGCAACGGCCACTGGAAGTACCTCAACGATTCGCAACACCCGCCCACGGCGCCTCTCACATCCACATCGGGATCTGCATCCACCGTCAAGGGAACTGTCACGTTCCACGACACATCGCTCGTATGGACGCCCGGGTACTACGAGGCCCGCTTGCACTATGACGAGTCACACACGGTCGTTGCCGTATCCTCACCATTCCTCGTAACGATCCCAACCTCCATCTCGACCTCGTCGCCCTCCACCCAACACCTCGCGCAACTCTTGCGCACCAGCTTCGGTACCTCGATTCCTATTCCCGACGCGCTCAAGACCGACGATCAGCTCCACGTGCTCGACTTGGGTCACGAGTGCCTTTCGGACCACGTGGTAGCCCGACGGTTCTTGACGGCCATTCGCGCCGCGTACGGCGTGGATTTCCATCGCGCGGCTCTGGCGCAGTTTGGGTCGCTCGATATCTTGGCCGAGCGCATTGCCGATGCGCAGCGGACGCTGGGCACCAGGGGTGGGGCCGTGTCGGCCGCGAGCACACGTGCGCCGAGCCCGGCGGTGGGCGCAGTGGAGGCTGACGAGCGGGAGGCCGCCGACGGACTCGCTTCGCCGCCCATGGTGAGGAAGGTGGAGTAGGTGTGCTGCTGATGTGTGTTGCTTGCGTGGGCGAGCGAGGGAGGGGCAGGGGGAGTGTTCAAGTGTACATGCCTTCTGGTTTTGCGGGATGGTTAGTGTCGCGTTTTTGCTTTTTGTGCTCTGTTGTATTATATAATACTGGTAAATATACAAGTGTCCTACCTATTGACGTCCCTGGTCATCTGAGGGTCAAACGACTCTTGCACCCATGCCATTACAGCGTGTCACACGTGATGCCACAAATTGGCGGGCAGTGGAGCTTCTTATCATTAGTCCTCATAGAGATCAGAGATGAATCTGGCGATGAGCTTCCTGCGTCGCCCAAACGGCCAGATGCGCGGACAGCGGAAAGTGATTAGGAAATGACCTTGCTGAATAGCAAAGAGTGAGACATAACCCTGGGCTCGCTTGCAATTGATGAGCAACACGCACCCCACCAGGACTTGCACGCGTCATGTGCCGATGTTAAATTGCTCGGGGCTGTGACTCAACGGCACGGCGTGATGGACTTGAAATCACGGAGAACCTCGATCACAAAAATCAACTACAGCCACTCGATAAATAGCAAGAACTGTGACGCTCTCTGGAGACGGTTGGTATTGCGCTGGCGCAAGTACAGGCGGAGAGGGCGCAGTTAACAGGCCCGAGGTCGTCCGTGAGCACTTTTCCAACGAATCAACCAATGGGCGACTGACTAGCGGTCATCAGTCTCTAATGGAAATGGAGCAGCTGCAGTGTGTGGGGGATAGGCAATGTCGTTTCGAGACGGCTTATCGAGGATGATCGAAATCGGGCAAGGAGAGCAACAAGGCAAACCAAACCATGGTTGACAAGGTGGCAGAATCCTGGGGCGGCAAAACGAGAGAACCGGGCGCCGAGCATGAAAAATTGCACTCATCTGACCGGTTTTGCAGTGTAGTGAGCTGAAACTCAACTTTCTCGAAATGGCGCGCGGTGGATGTACCTTGGTACTTCTCGCGGGGTACGGTCAAGTGCGGGATTACGAACCAGCGCGCGAGAAATGATGTGGAATCGCTGCGGGAGAGGGTGAGGAGAGGATCAGAGAAGCTGGAGAGTTAAGGGGAGCGCTGGGTTAGGAACTGCCATGGAGTACGGGAACGACCATCGATGCCAACATAAACCCAGCTCCGATCTGCGCGGGCTTCGCGAGCAATATAAACACCAAAAATGTGCAGACGGATGACCAACCAGCAGCAGGAGTGCGGCACAACAACTTAACCAGATTCGTGTCAGTTGTCCGTCAATCACACACGCACATATACACGCGATTGTGAACAGATGGGAGGTGGGTGGTCTGCCGCAATTCCCTGGATTCGAATTTGGCGTGCTGCATTTTTCCCGGCACTTTGTGCGGGACACTGCTGAGCCCCCCAACCTTCAACCTTGCTAAAATCAAACTTTATCCGAGCCCCTGCTTGCAATTGCATGAATCCCAAACGAATCGAGCGCAGAGCGCGTGCAGCGGCTCAACACTTGGACCCATCTATAGGTGTGTCGGTCTGAGCTGAATGGATTAGGTCACACAAACCCAACCAATCAATGGCCTGAATTTGGTCAACATTCATTCCCGAAGCAAGAAAATAACGTTTCTTGATTTCTTATCGTGTTTGCCGCCAAAGTCGCTACGGTGGCCGGGTCGACAACCCAAAATTCATTGGGTCGGCGTGAATGGATGGACCAGGCAACTTGACGCCCCACCGGAACGCCGCCGCCACGACCCCTTTTCTCGCCGCCCCTTTCCAGCCAGCTGCAAGTCGCCTGAAACAACATTCCGAAATGGGGGAAAACCTCCATGCTTCCTTGGGTCGCCCAATTAAATGCAACGGGCACCCCTCATGCACGCCGAACCTTACTCGGATTAGAGTATCCCTGGCTTTTGATCCCATCTCAGGACCGAACCTTCTCTCCCCCTTGAAACACTCTCCGGACAACATCGAAACCCTCACCTCCCATTGTTCTTTTCATACCCACCAATACCTTTATCCCATACCTGCCACCGTCCCTGCCGCCGCCACCGCCTCACGCCATGTCGACTTACTGCGCCTTCTGTCCATGCCCATCTTGCGGTTCCAGCCCCGATCACGACGCCGGCGCCGCCGCCGCCTCGATCGTTGCCTCTTCTACCCCTGCAGCGAGCCAGGCAAACCCCGTTTCAATCGCCGAGGGTCTGGCTGATGCGGTTCGTGCGCGCGACCAGCTCAAATCATCCCGTGATGTCGGCCGAGCCACTGCAAGTCCAGACGTCTTTGGCAACGAGCAACGCTTTGGCGGTACTCCCGAGAGCGGCCAAATCCAGCTTGAAAACGACGGCGAATGGTTTGGCGTGAGTCCGGCGGCTCCCAAGGTTGGCAGACAGCGTCGTACGTGATGTCTCAATTGTTGTTTTACTTTTCACACGGACTTCTCAGGCTGACTGGCATTTGTTTGCTTTGAATGAAAATGCAGGCCAACCGCAACCGCAACCTGCTCCGTACTACCTTGCTGGCGTTTCGTCGTGCTGGACGTTGGGTGTTCCCAAGCCCTACATCCATCTCCCGCCGCCGCTCCCGATTCCGACATTCTACTCGAGCAGTGGACAGGTCAAGTGCCAGTAAGCTTGCTTTTCATTTTGTTCAACCAAATCCTCCTATTTTCCTTTGCCATTTGTTCTCATAACCCATCTTCTGAACCATAGTAAATCGCTGTCGCCCTTATCCTTCTACTCTATCCCCATTGCTTGCACTCCAGTTGATACTGTGCATGGGTTGGATTGTGTCACAGTAAACAAATTAGCCCATCCCAATTTTGCGAACCTTGGTTGGCCAGTGAAGGTTGATGTCCCCACATTCAAAGCTTGCGCTGAATGACCAATCGGTCTTTGGACATCGCATTTATGGCCTGTTGGTTAAGGTTTCCGATGGGGCAATCTGTATGCGAGAAACAGCGCGACACCATGGGTGAGACATGTTGCCTTGATCACTGGTAGCTTCCAACTTCATGCGGGAGCGCGCTTCTGCCGATGAGTAGTGAGCTTGATTTCGGAAAATTGCTTTGTACTGAACCGTGCATATCCTCAGTGCATCTGCGCAGTAGTACCCCACAAGTCCATGATCCTACCCCTCAACTCACTTCGCCGCCGAGTGATCGGTATCGGATGACGTTGTGTACCCCGAAGTTTCACTTCACGTTCGAAAGCACGCATGGAGCAAGGTCTGAACCACGGCCGCGGGAACCCAGGACGCGAATGTGCCCTCGATTCCTGCATATCCTTATAGTGTATTCTTGCTGATGTTAGCTTGGATTATTGGAATCGCGCGACTATCATTATTATTAGCGTGAATTATGGGACGCAGAAAGGCATCGCCGCACTGGGCGAAAAGCTCCTCAACAACGTCTCGGCGACCGGGCAACGTCTGTCTCCCACATCCAGACGATAAGCGGCGGTCGTATCGACAGCCAAAAAAAAAAAAAAAAAAAAAAAAAAAACTAGAGAGGCGAGCGAACTCGCTCACACGTGCTGAGTTTGTTCACGCCTTCATGGCAACGCAATTTTCGTCAGGAGGTTGGATTGCAAACGAATCAAGTATCAATTTCGTATTGATTGCTTTATTTGGTTCCCACCCGAATCTGGACTGCAGTTCCAGTGGTATGCAGTGAGCAGTGTCGCAGCGGAACACCCGACCAGCGCACAGGGCCGTCGATCCGTCGTCTACCGTGGTGATGCTGTAATCGTCAGCTCCTTGGATTGGATCCGATTGGACTGCATCTCAGTTGCTTGTCGACGCGTCGTGAAGGTGAGTCAGACGTCAATGGGAGTTTGTCATCGTCGGGGGTATAAAATGCAGTCGCCCACCATCCAAAGGCTCTCCTTGAGAATCGATTTCCAATCCATTATTGAGATATTTTGAACTTTCCTCATCATGACTTTCAACACTTTGCCGCCTGACTCGACCCTGCCACATTGTCCTGCCCTTGAGTTTGGAGGCCAAGGTGGCGGCGATCACTGGAGTTACCCTCTCGAAAATGATTGCCTGTCACTCTACTGCCACCATCCAGTACAAATCCACTCGTATCGCACCATGACAGCTCGCAATCTTCCCGGACAGTGCCCCAATGCGCCCCTCGTTGGACACCGCCGTACGTATTCTTGTGCACGCTGTCGTTGGTGATCCACGCCGCCGAACGATGGTGACATACCCCTGAAACCGCCCCTGTGACGCCAATCCGCACACATTTTGCAAATCTCCGATGAGACACTGACCGCCGCGCCCACGCCCGGCCTTCTCTTTAACTTTAACATACCTCCAGGCCCTCCTCAACCGGCCTTGGGCCCCCACTTTACCTTGCTGCATGGTCTCAACCAGCCCATCATGCCCATCCACATCACTCGTCCTCCCTCGCCCGCCCTTCCTTCGGATCATGCTGAACCCAAGGGCAAGTCAGCATGACCATGATATCATCTTGACTCACTTTCTCCAAAGGTGCTAACAGAGAGACCATATACCTTGGTACGTTCATGGGCCATCACGTTTTCTTCCCAGGGCGGGTTCTGGCTTACCTGGCATTTGGAAAATGTAGGACAGTGCGCCCACTTGCTTGATTCGTCGCACGATGGCTGCGGCCCTTGTTGGCGTTGCGCCGCCTGCTGGAACCGAAAAATTGCATTTCCGCCATCCTGCATCGTAATTTCGTCGCCAATATCCGATTGAAATTGTCTGGCCGATTTTGAAACCATTCGCACTGTTTGTTGTACATCACCGCCTTTCGCAATGTTTTTCCTCGTTTCCCCATCGAATTTCCCATCTTCCCTTGTGTGTCTCTAGCATCATAGTACCCGTCGACCAATGAATCAACTTCTCAAACGTGCTACCGTGCATGTTCTTGGTGCCGGGTGACACGACGTGGATGTTGCCGCCCACACTGTGTCGCGTCTTGTCTGATCGTGTTGCGTTCGATTGTTGACTCCAACGACACTCGCTCAACAAGTCAGTAAACAGAAAACAAGTGTTGCAGCACATATTGAGTAAAGAATTGTGCTTGAAGCAGGAAAGCTCGGCAATTGTCCGGGCACGAGATGGAACAATCATCTACAATCGGTCCTGGGGAGCTCAACCCCCAAACCTTTTCGGTCACGGCAGAAAGCACTGAGTCGATCCACTGAGAGTGCACTGGGCGCTAGGCGACCAGAATGCATTCTGATTTGCTCACATGTACATTCGACCGCTCGCTCTTTAAACCGCCGAGACCCCTCCGCTTCGCTCACAATCGACCGTCGTAACTTCCTTGCTCGATCGATGCCGTGACGAGACAAACGAAGTATTAGCACGCCCAAACAATACGCTACAACCCCCTCCTTCTCTCTCCCTGCTCTAGTATGATGTGTTCTGTCAGCCCCTGCCGTCTGCGTCTGCATGGTCAAGCACACCTGATCAACGCGTCCTCTTGGCCCACCATCGCAGCACTTCCAGTTGGGCCTTTGAACACAAGGCGTCGCTCACCAGAGCCGTTTGCTCTCGCCAGTGCTCGCAGCCTCAACCGTCCACAGCTACCGCTTTTCAATCCGCGATGCATCGGCAAGCTGAGCCTCCGTTCAACTTCACCTCCCCACTTTTGTTGCATTTTCATTGGGTTTCACCTGCCAACTCCTGTCAAGCGCTCGCTTGGCGGCCGACAGCGGACGGCGGTAGAGCAATTGAATTCCGGCTCGGAGCAAGGGCAGGCAAGCACCAGGTGAAGAACGATCAGCCTGGTACTTATGGTCATGGGTCACGACAAGTAGAAAGCAAAGTACCGTCTGCCGATTGGGATTACCCGAGTCCCTCGCCAAGTGCACACACGTCGATGTTTCACTGTCCCGAAGGACCGAACGCACACGATACTGACAGGGGTACCCCTGATACTGGCCGGCTGGCCCATGCACCATTGGTGGGACGATGGGGTCGTACGTATGCCCTCAACTGAAAGCGAACTCTTCTTACTCCATGTTTGCTCTTCCCCGACCCCGGCCATCATTTTCGACTCGCTCGGTTTCAAATGTAGGCCAGCTTCAGCCCATGGGTACCGTTCATTCGTTTACGCTCACGAAACGGCCGCTCCTGCGTAAATGACGAGAGGTGGCCCTGAGGTCCGTGGGTTTTAGTCTCAACATGTGAATAAAACCAAGAACACATGGCTGACCTGCTGACTGCTGTAGGGTGACGACAGCTTCTCCCGCACTAGGGCAAACACATTGCAGTTTTGTCTGTTTTTGTCCTATATTCAGTGCATTTTCATTCTCCAGTCAGTAGACATCCGCTCAGCTGGTGAAACGACTTCGCAGCCATTGTGACATGTTGCATTGTTCAGCATGCTTAGAATCGCTTTACACTGTGGGTGCGAGCTCAAACCCTGAGATAGTTTTGACGGCCAATGACAAGTAGACAAACAAAACTTTATGTACAAGAGAATAGGCAAAACTGACCTTGAGAGGGGAATACGGTTATTAATGCTACAGGGCGAATGCAATGCAATTCACATCAAAGGACAACCCATCACGTTTACTGCACCAAAGAAGGCTCCGTCGCGCGCTTTGACGCCACGCGCCGTTCTTCGGATGCAAACGCCAACCGATGAAGCAATCCCAAACTCGCCGGCCCCGTCTCATCGACCAGGCTCTTGAAGATGGATTCTGGTTGCCGGAGCAAGTTGCTCGGAGAATCGAACTCGGCAACCTTTCCGTGCTCCAAGACCATGATATAGTCGTAATCTGCAAGAGAGAAAACCAAGTGAGTCATTTGTGAGTTTGGACTCGAAGCACAATCGGATAACGAACCAATCACGGTGTGCAGGCGATGAGCGACAGTCAAGATGGTGATGCCGTCAAAATCGCGGCGAATTGATTCCGTGATAACGGCCTCGGTCGCCAAATCAATGGATGCACTGAGCAAATGGGAAACACAATGAGTCAGCCCTGAAAGCTGAAAAACTGGCAGTATCTAACACGACAAGAATGTTTACATACCTCGCCTCGTCCTGATAGCAAAAGCGTTGAAAGCAAGCCGGCGATAAGTGAGAATCACGGATCAATAGCAGCGAGCTTGGACAAGGAGGTGGCATACCATAACCAGAATCCGCTTGTGTCCCAACATGGCACGGCACAGGCACAAACACGAGCGCTCGCCCAATGAAAAGTTCTCGCCATTTTCGCTGACGGGCGCATCCAACTTGAGTTCAAGCTCGCGCACCATGGTACCCAATCCCACACGGTCCAAAACCGTCCAAATCTCTTGATCGGTAAACTGGTTGAACTTGTCAAGATTGCCGCGAATCGTCGAGTTGAACAGAACGGGCTCTTGAGGAATAACAGCCATGCGCGACCTCAAGTCGTACAGAGACACATTTTGTACGTTGATGCCGTCAATCAAGATCTCGCCACCATTGGGTTCGGTCAGGCGCAACAGCGCCGCAAGCATGCTCGACTTTCCAGCTCCAGTGCTTCAAAATTCACAATATTCATAGTCGTTAGATGGCAGCGGCAACGAAGCGGGGCATAAAGACAAGGAGAGGTACCGTCCGACAACAGCAACTCGGGCACCAGGTGGGATAGTTGCCGTGATCCCGCGCAACACCGGAATACCGTTGCTGTACGCCATGTGCACGTCGCGGAGCTCGATTTCGCCGCGGCTTGGCCAGTCCTCGGGAACAGGCTGAATCTCCCGCTTGGGCTGGGTCCCAGCTTGTGCATCTGCCAAATCGCCAGGCGTGCCACGTTCTTGAGGAAGCTGCATGGCGTAGTGATCGAGCCGCTCGACGGCATTCATTTGCGACTCGGCCTCTGCACCTTGGAACACGTTATTGTTGAGCAACATGGTGATCTGTGGCATGGGAGGATAGGACGGTCAGGACCGAAAAAATGAATGCGGTCAAGCAAGTGCAGAAAAAGGAGAAATGAGCCGGACCTGAAGACCGTATGACAACGTCAAGCCAATCAAAGATGGGGAAATAGTGTATCGGAACAGCACGGCAAACAAGGCACACGATGCAGTCACAGTGGATCCAAGCGACTCGAGCCGAACACCCAACCAGCGCGCGGCGCTGAATTGCAAAAAGTACGGGCGCGCATTGCGATCGGCTTGCGTAAAGTTGACTTGGCGGAAGCGATCCTGCTCGCCGTATGCCCGGATGGTCGTCATGCCAGTCAGCACTTCGCCAAATAGGGCGTACATGGGCGACCGAGTGAGAGACTCGAGACGCTTTGCTTCGCGGTTGGTGGCACGGTAGAACTTTTGCACAATGTAGTAGAGTGCAATGAGGATAGCAATGACGAGCGAAACCCAGGGCGTGGCGGCAATCATGATGATCATGACCGACAAGAGGACCGAGAAACTGCGCAAGAACATGCGGAACGAGTCGTACAATAGCTACAAAGGCGCCAGAGAGTGTGAGACTTGTTGCTGGCAGAACAAGTCTGTCGAAAAACGTACATTGTCGGTCAAATCCACATCCTTGCTCAACCGCGACAGAACTCGACCCAGCGGCGTCTGATCGTACCACGCCAACGGCGCATACATGAGCCGACGCAACGCCGAATAATGCATCCGACGACTTGCTTGAACACCAGAGTACACAAAGACGACATTGGAAACGATCGTGATCACCGTCTGGACCAACCCCAAGCCAACAAAGATCCAAATGTACTGGCTCGTCGTCAGCTTGAACAGATCGTCGGCCCACCATGCCAGCCACAAGTCGTTGACCACACGCACGGCCTGTGTCAATGCAATTCCAAACAGGAGCCAACTCACGACGACCCATCCGCCCGAGTACAGCACGTAGCGCTTGTAGTGTTCCGACTTGACGGCTCCACGCTCGCGCTCCTCCGCAGCCATGAGCGCCGTCTTGCCGCCAGCACCACCTGCATTTGCTGGATCCCGGCGTTCCTGCTCGGCACCTCCAGGCGGCTTGCGTGTTCCGGCCACTTGCTCAATTACATCGTCTTCTCCGGCATCCTCCTTTGTGCCTTCTTTACCCTCGGCGTACTCGGCAAACAGGGCGGCGCCGGGACCGGAGCGGGACATTAGTTCCGAAAGCGTGCCCTGGTCGACAATCTTGCCGTCGTTCATGACAAGGATGCGGTCGCATTGTGCGGCATAGGAAAGCGAGTGCGTGACAAGGACGCGGGTCGTGCGTGCGAGATGGCCCTTGATACAGTTGTGGAACAGGAAGGCGGCGACATGGGCATCCACCTGTGCAGTTTGTGAAACGAGTTGAGCAACAGGTTCACATAATGAAAGCAAGGCCAATACGTACAGCTGCAAGAATGTCATCAAACAGGTTGATTTCGCAATTGGCATACACGGCGCGGGCGAGGTTGCAGCGGGCCTTTTGACCGCCCGACAACTGAACGATGCGACAGGAAAAATGGATACATGGCAAGAGTCAGCTTTCCTCTCAACGACTTCGAACGGAGGGCAACTGCTATAACCGTACATTGATGCCTCGCTCGCCAATCTCGACCATATCGCCGCCAGGCAACCGCTCGATATCCCTCTGCAACGCACTCAAATAAATCGCCTCATTATACCGCTGCTCATCCAACGGCCGACCAAACAAGACGTTTTCCTTGAGCGTCGTGCATTGAATCCACGGCACCTGCGGGCAGTAAGCCACACCACCGTCGAGCACGACCGATCCGCTGACGCGCTCCATCTCGCCAACGAGCGCAGACAGCAGAGAGGACTTGCCGGATCCCACTTTACCGACAACGGCCACGAGCTCGCCCTTGCGGATGGTCAGGTTGAGGTCTGCAATGTAAATCTTGGGCTCATCAAGGGGCAAGGGTACCATGGACTCGGTTTCGCCGCCGACGGTAGCTGGAGCGGATTTCGGCTTGCCTTCTTGCTGGAGAGCCGAGGAAGACTCCCAGGCAAAGGATGCGTCCGAGACTTGGATAGCCGGGTGGTTGGGATCATTGGTCCTGAGTACAGTCGGAAGGCTCGCGGCTTCCTCGGCCATCAGCAGATTGGTGACGCGACGAAGGGACACCTTGGCACTGTAATGACAAGAGAGTTTAGGTAAACAAATGCATGATTCGAAGCCAAAGTCAAAGAAACTGGAACGTACTCTAGCACGTAGGCGTACGACTAATTCGGGTCCAACAACGAAAGGTGTCAGCAATCACAAGCATTGGAGAGATGAGCGAGTGTAAACACAAACCTGAGGAATCATCCACAATGGCATGCGAGCCATGTTGAGCAGCGACAAGGATCCGAAAATGAGCGACGGGACCAGCGGCTTGATCGCTGCATAGGTTGAAAACACAGCCACGGCCGCCAGCGCAGGTGCGGCAATGGCCACACCTACTACGACCGACCGCCATACGGCGACCTTGGTTACAAGTTGATCTCGGCCTCGCGCTGGGCCTCGACCGAGTTGAGGAACGGAACTTCCCATGCAAGCAACTTGATGACCTTGATACCCTGTAGGAGCTCGTTGATCAGCTTGACACGGCGGTCGGTGATGCGTTGCGACTTGCGTCGAAGGACTGCGATGGCGCCATGGCGCGCGATTGGAGCGGGACAAAGCAGATGAGGAACCCGAAGCCAACAAGGGCGGGCCAGCCGACGTAATTGATCATGAGAGCCATGGCAATGGTGACTTGGAGCGGACACGTCCAGAGTTGGTGGAGGTATGGCATGACAATATCTGTGGACAACAAAAAAAAAAGTCCAGTGCTTCATGTTGCCAAGTGTGGGAGGTTGATTGTGAGTGGAAACGCACCAAGGCGGTTGGTATCCGTCGAGATGACGTTCACAACCTTGCCCGTGTTCCATTCGCCAGCGCGAGCCGCATTTGAAAGTTGGAGCGACTTGTTGAATCCGGCTGTAATGATAGCCGTGCGAACTCGGAGGCCGGTTAACATGGAAAAGTGCCTGTGGGTGAGAGTCAAAGTGCCGTGTCGTCAGCCGCGTCCGGAAACCATGTGGGAATCAGAGCGCACGTGTACCAGAATGTATGCGTAGCGAGTGAGCCCGAAATTTGAAACAGCAGCATCAAGACGACGAGCATGAGTCCATAACCAAGGTTGCAAAACTGAAGCGAGCCGTCTGGATTTGGGGGAGCCTGGCATGATGATAACAGCGCAATGACGCGCTCGATGCAAACAGTCAATGCAATGGAACAGCAGTCACCAAACAGTTTCGCAGCACCAGCGAATGCCCTAAACAAAGTGGGACAACAAAGCAGGGTAAATGAGACAAGGGGCAATGAAAGCAAAGCGCGGGCGTGAAAAGCGTGAAAATCAATGGAATGCACACCAGAGCCGGCCAAATGAGCGCCACATGGCAAGCATGGTCACCCGCAGCGGCACCTCGCACTTGTTGGCAGCCGCATCCGGGTTGATTTGCTTCCAGTTATCGACGGCAAGGTGGAATTGCTTGGCAAAGGTTTCGTGTGTGACTTGTGCACTGTATTCGCGGCCAATCGAAAAGAGATCGGATTCCTCGAGTGGATGGTGATAACCCGTGGTCATTACAGGTGTAAGCCAGTTGAACCACCTAACGAGCTTCTTGTCAGACACACAATCATTGCCTCTCACGTTTGTGAGCGTGCGAGCGATCCACGACGTACATGCGCGAAAAGATGGATGCTTCTTGCATGGGAGTATCCTCTTGCAGGTTGGAATTGACGCTCGGATCCAGCTTGTCGTGACCTTTGGTGCCGCGATCGAGCTGTTGAAGCGAAATCGAGTCTGCTGTGGTGCCAGTTGGGAACGTTGGCGAACCAGCGGCGATTGCCGCTTCGCCAACCTCGGACTCGAGAGTGGCCGAGGCCACAATGGGCGCACGTTCGTCGTCTTCGGCGGGGCCATTGCCGGCTCCCGAGGATGCTTTTGAGAGGTTTGTGTTGTCTGTGGTCATTGGTTGGCGACCACGGGCGTGTGGACCGGTCTGGGGAGATTGTGAGAGGCGAAAATGGCGGGTATTGGAAGTACTTGGAGCTATTACTGCGTTCGATTAATGCCAATGGAAGAGCGTCAAGGCCGGCAGGAGGAACAGCGGGTAGATGGGCGAGCGAGGCGTATAAATACGTTGGCCGGGCATGTGAGGATTGCATGGAGTGGTGATGGTTGCAGAGACTCTCGATCGCTGTGACCGCGGGATTCGGCGACATTGACGTCAAGGATGGTGCTGGCGCGGTACTGGCCGGATGCATGACCGGGCCGTCTGCAATCGATGATTGGCTGATCTGCGGTTTTCTCGCAGAGATGGCGGCATCATGTGAAGCAAATGAGCACTTCAGCCGTTAATAATGTGCCGGATGTTGTCCCGAGCAGGTCTGGCCGACGGCCCGTTGTTCTCGATGTGGTTGCCAGATTGAGTGGTTGGAATTTGCGGTCTTTTCCGCCACACGGCTTTTGGCGGCATGCTGTGGGACGGGCAGTAGGTAACCGGTTTTTTTACCTCACCGAGGCACAGCGAGTAGGTGGCGGTGGTGGCATCAAACTGGACATGTCTTGGACACCGATCAGGCTCTCTACGAATGTAAACATGGGCTATGTGAGAAGACGCAAATATTGCATGAATGACGAACAAAGAAAACGACAAACAACAAATTACCCATTCGACTGCAGAAAAGCACACATTTCAGGCGGGATACGGCTTCTCGTCAACACGAGCCTTATCTACCTCAATGACAATCTTGCCTGCAATCCTCCCCGTCTCCAGCACCTTGATAGCTTCCGGTGTTTGGTCGAGTGGGTACCGCTTCTGAATGACGGTGCGAATCTTGCCCTCGTTTGCCAGCTTTTCCAGGAACAGGGTATCCTTTTGATTCGTGAACCCAGTACACATGACCGCCTTTTGGCTGGAAAACGTGGACCCAAGCATGTTTCCTAAAGCCGTCGAGGTGTGGCCCAGTAAACCGCCGCCCGGTCCGCCAACAGACACCCACTTGCCCTTGCTGGCAAGCAACGGCCGATACTTGGCATAAGGATGGTTGCCGATAATGTCCACCACGGAATCGTATGGCTTCCAATCTGCGGGTTTCTGGGCCGGCACCGCCACGCACGACTCTTGCGTGTAATCGATGATGCTATCTGCGCCCAGCCCAGACACCATGGCGGCATTTTTCCCCGAGCACACGCCCACGACACGTGCTGCCCCGAACGCCTTTGCGATTTGCACGGCAAACATGCCGACACCACTCGATGCGCCATTGACAAGCACGTGATCCCCATCCTTGACTTGGGCATTATCGCGCACGGCACCCACGGCCGTGATCCCGGCCGTGCTCAACGTGGCAGCCTCGGCATACGTCCACCCTTTCGGAACGCGCGCAATGTCTGTTTCGGGCACGGCAACGTACTCGGCATAAGCGCCGGGCGTGACGGCACCCCACACGCTGTCGCCGATGCTCCAGTCCTTGACCTTTTCGCCAACGGCCACAATTGTGCCTGCAAAATCATTGCCAAGGACAGTGCCCGGCGAGGGGCGCGTCAGGCCAAACGCAAGGCGTGCTGCTTTTGGATCGCCGCGCATAATGTGCCAGTCGGCAGCGTTGACGGCGGCAGCAATGACGCGGACAAGGACTTGGTTAGGCTTGGGTTTCGGGACCGGGTGGTCAGCGGCCACGACGAGGACTTCGGGGCCCCCGTACGCGGGCAAGGAAATGGCACGCATGGTGGTCGGGATAGTGGGAGTCGTCATGATGGACTTGATGTGCGTGTGTTGGATGTATGACGTGTGGCGTACGGATGGTTTGTGTAGACGTCCAAGGTATGGATTAGTTTTGGAAAAAAAAAAAATCAGGCGTCGGATGGTGAGAGGGGGAACGTTGCCGTATTTGTATCCTTCAACATCACTTTATTGCGTACGTCAACTGAGATGGAGCGTCACGACCTTCGCCATCTGGTGTGAACTCTGGAATTGCCTTTGGGTTGCCCCCATTTCATCTGGAAGCAATCTGCGCGAACAACTCAACACTGCTTCACACACATGCACTTGAGCTCGCTTTGCGGATAAATTAGGGATTGGGTGCGCACTTCAGTGGCACGCGCCAACCCGTTTTTCCCGCAACGAAATGAGTCAGTTCACATCCTTCGGTCTTGGCATGCACTCGTGGCAGAGTGCAGTTGGATGCTCTTCTGTTTACCTTGGCGGGAAGTCGTGCGTCACAGGCAAGAATGGGAGAATGCCAGTGAACGATGCTGCCAGCTGTGACGTGGCCGCAATGCCATTGCGTCTGTACCAGCCTCCCAGGAGAACTACTGGCACGTACGTATTCGCAGACTTTCATTCGCTACAAGATATTGCAGTTGCAGCAAGGTCTTCAGGAAACAAATAGAAATCGATTTGCGAAATCAAAACACGGAGCACAAGAACAAGTGTGGAACGAGGCATAGTCAGGCATAGTTGGCATAGTCGGATAATCAGGGTGTGGGAACGGAGCATTGAGGGGGTTATCGAGGAATTACAGGTGGGACAAGCGAGAAATGATGGCTAGAGCAAGAACATAGGGATATGAATCTTAACAAGTCGGGGTCGGTGGCCAGGTGAGAGGCGGAGATTGAGGCAGAGAGAAGCCAAACGAAAAGAGATGTTTACATGACCAAACAGCCAGCACCCTTCTTCCTTGCCGCTTCGCCCTTAATTGCAACCTCGCAGATGTTGGTAAAGAACTCATCCATTTCTTGCGGCTCCCACTTGAGCGCCGAGACCTCATAGTACGCTACAGCCTTGATTTGGCCTGCAAGAATTTCGCCCTGTTGAGCAAAACACGAGGAAGATTGTGTGGTGCTGTGGTGTTGAGCTAAGCGCACAAGTGTTGGCGGCAATGGTGACATGTAGCGTACATGTTCCTTGGGAATAAACAAGGTGGACCCCGTGTTTAGCGCCTCCTCGCGCAAGTCCTTCTTTGTTCCGACCAAGATAATGGGCACGTTGGGGCAGAAATGGCTAACCTCGGGATACCACTGTCGGGAAGACGGACACAACCACACCTAGTGAGTTCAATATGGCAGTGGATGCCTCATCGTCAAGAAAACCCCCGTCCACGTGTACCTTGTGCAGGACGTTGGAATAGGTCATTTTGCAGTCCGAAGTCGATCCCGATCCATCCGTCGATGGAATGAGCCCGCCCAAAGCAAAGCAAATTAGGACGACATCAGTATCCGGGTATGACAATGGGCGCAACCGGTCATAGTCTTCTTGTCCCGCTGCAAGAGTGGTGTGTGCGGTGGTGTCAGCCGCTGAATGCATCGATGATTGCAGCGAGCACGGACAGGCAGAGAGTAAAATGTCCCACCAGTATCCCAAAGCGACAGTTCGATGCGCTTGCCCGACTTGGTTGCTGGTGTGACAGTGTAGTTTTCAAACACGGTCGGACAATACGTCTGTTGGATCAACCCGCACACATGCACACACTAGGGTGAGTGCCTTGACCATAGCTGGGCGGCACGCACTATTACATACAGTAGGGAACGTCTTTTGCGCGTAGGTCATGAGAAGTGCGGACTTGCCAATTCCACCATCTCCGACCACGACGAGCTTTTTGCGAACTTGACTGGGAGGCATGTTGGGGTCGAGTGTTGAGGTCCTGTTGCCGGGAGTTGCAAAGTCTAGATGGGGAGTAATAGTGTGGAAACTTCTCATGAAATGAATTGAGCGTCGTCATCGTATTGTGTTTGACGCGTCTGTGAGAGATCTGGGAATGAATAACGATTCGAAACACTTGCATCGGCACCATATAAAGAGCGAGGGCGACTCCACACCTCATCGCAAGCAATGCCAACTCGCGCCTACACCACTGGGTACAGTATGTTGCGCCCTCTTGCGTTATTGACAATACTTTGTGGTTCGCCAAACATCGTCACCTTGGGAGCAGCCACAGCGATCTGACGAGGACATCACTCAAACAGTCTGCCGCCAACACCATCATGGACACATGCAATTACAGCGATCCCCCAAACGGTCATTTGTGTCGGTGAAACTGCATAAATTATTTCTTTCACCTGGAATAGAAGGAAGAATTGATGGAAGAACAAAGACTGTAAACAGGATGACGGGATGAGAGAAAAAGACGTCATGTCGAGACAGATGCAGAGGAGTGGAGCCCGATGCACCATGACTGTCGATCCTGTTGGTTGCATTCTTCGGGTTTACCGCGCTGAAAATCAGCTCACTTCCAGTATTGGGGATGTTGGACGACTTATATGTGCTCATCAAATTTACCGTCACAGTCAATGAAAAGTCCCTCAATACGCTGAGATTCAGTGAAAGCGATCTGTGGCGCCTTCTACCCAAGATTCCCATACTGTCGCCGAAGAAACACATTCAAGAAGGTCACCATGGGCGCTCTTTACAAGGCCAGTCGGACGTACTTGTATGCACATTACTGTTGTGCCGCCCTGACTTGACAAGCACACCAATAACCTCTCTAATGCCTTTCCCAGTGTCCTATCGTCCCTCTATTCGACAATGACTGTCCTCGCTCCGCCTCGGTCGTCGCAAACGCGCCCGCTCATCAGCCGCCAACGCCTCAAGAGCTTCGCAGCCACCTCATCTTTTGGGTCACACTCGTCTGCCTCGGCGCAGGCGAACGAGTTGGCGACCGCATGCTTCGCTTGGTCCCATTCTATAATTCGGCCAAGTTCCTCGTTCTTGCCATGCTCATGCTCACCAAGCATCTTGGCACTTACGTCCTGTTCACGCAACGGCTGCGGCCATGGTTTCGGCGGTATCAGAAAGTGATTGAGCTGTGGATTTCAGTCGTACGCATATGCCCCTCCCCCTCTAGCGGATGGCTGACGCCGAAATGACATGAATCTAACATGATGGCGGACCTTCAACATCATCCACTGCTCGTGTGTAGTACCCACAACGTGCCCTCGCTCGCCTGCTGGCCGTCGCTGCCAAGGCATATGCGCAATACCGTGCACTGGCCGCCATGCCGCACGCACCCATGCAGGCCGAAGACGAGTTTGAAGAAGAGTCGGATCGCGCCGCGTGGGATGCGGCTGCCTCGGCATCGTTGCCAAACGCCGCATCGGGCACTATGCCCACTTGGGCACGTTCTCAGGCTCGCAGCACTCGGGCAAATGTGCCAGTCGAGTCTTCACCAGGATCGTACTCGCCAGATATGGACTGAGGATGCTTGACGATGTACAATTATTAATGTTTGATTGTTTTGATGCATTCGCTGCCTCTGCGTCGCACGCTCCAGCTGCCGGTCCATGCCTGTCTCGCACGGACGGCCACCTGACCCTACCTACTTGCTCAGTTCCGTTTGCGCTGTCTCCCGGCCAGCCATCCTCGTGAGCCATGCTCTCAATCGGCGGAAAGAGTGGGGCCGAGAGATCAGGAGCGTCTTGAGACAGCATATGGTGAAAAGCCCACCGAGGCGGTGGAAGAAATGTAGAGGAAGATATACTTGCAGTTGACCATATGTTTCGGGTGTGAAATGGTTTTGCGTTGAATTCCATTGCAGATACTGATGTGGAACCTTCGTCGAGGCCCTTCTGCTGCCATGCCTGTATTTACCCAGTGCCGACCATGATTGGCGACAGAGCGCCCGAGGTCGGCAAGACGGCACGGGGCGGTACGGACAGCCCAGCAATAGCGAAATGCACACTCATGGATCTATTCAAAACCTCACCTTTGGCAACCACTGCTTGACGCGAAGACATTCAACCCGCACGGGTGCCAATTTCCAGCCGTACATAAAGGCGGATTTGCCCTGTAAACAATACCATGGCGGATCTCCGTAAGATCCATACCCTGCCTCAGATGCAACCGCACTGGAGTCAGTTCCTCCTGTCTCGCTCGGTCCTTGGCTCCATACCAGCCGCAGGGTAACGATCAGCTTTGCCACCAAAAGCCAGTCACCGACTCGCAATCATGGTATCCATCTTCAGTCTGGCAGCCGCCCGGGGAGTGCGAGCGGTACTTGCTCGACAGGTCGCGGCGTCGTTCATCGCGACGCCCGCCCATATTCGACTTGTTTCCATGTTCATGGTGCTGGCGGGCTTTGGTATGTGCGACGGTCTTGTGGCAGTGGCGTGCATGCCTGTTGCTGAGAAGTTGAGCAAGTGAGACAGGTCCAGACTGCAATTGTAAACGGCAGTCCACACACATTCGCCTTGTGATTCCCAGGTACTATAGCTTTCTACATTGAGCAAACATACCGGCATACCAATGTTGAAATGCTGACCTCGATCCGCCATTCCCCTGCGCATGCCATGCCCAGTCGCAGATCACGTCTTGCAGCCTCGTCGCCGCCATCGAATCGCGGCTTTCACATTCTCGAAACTCAAGAGGCCATCAAGATGCTTTCACTCGATTTTGTTACGGACGACCAACTGTCGCTCCTTGTCAACATTGGCGCCTCGTCCTTCTTCGTACTGTCGGTCATTTACGCAATGTTCTTTGACGAGAACGTCCAAGGCGCTTCATCTTGAGCATAGCACAAGTGAGGTTACTGTGGGGATGAACGAAGTGGTTTCGAGGCGGACCCAAATCGCAATTTTTTGTGGCATTGGTGTTGTCTTCGGGCTGGTTGGCCGCTCAATCATGATGTAGTTAAACTCTCGTTACAATTTTTGCGCATTGACCGTGCTGAAGCAGGGGCATCCCTGGCTGAAGCGTCAACCATGCCAGCCCGATTCATGTTCGATTGGTTCCTCCTCCAAACCGAATTCATCAGTGAATGATCCCAGCTGCTCACCACCGACGGGAGGCACAGCATACAAACACATGGGGAGCAGTCGGCCTGAAAGTCGCATTGCGCTTCTCATGCCTCCAGACATCTGCAGAGAATCCACAGATCGCTCAGTGTTTGGTAGTGGCAGATATGGCAACGCAGCGACGGCAGAGGCGGTTCCACACTCGGCAAGCGTGGCACTTGGGTTGCAACCGCCCACCCCCTCCGCCTCGGATAGCCAATCATGGCCACCCCAAAAAGCGGCCCATTGGCGTTCAAGGCGGTGCTGATCGACATGGAAGGGCAAACACGTGCCGCACTGATCGCGAAGGCTGGGGAAGGCCAGAGTGATGACGGGGCTGTGGACCAGACGCGCGGCGAGGGGCGGGGCGGGTGCCCGATTTTGCGCAGCGAGCGACCTCGGCACGGCGCGGCAAGCCCCAATATGTTGTCGCCATGACTTGGCCCTCGCCGCTGACGCCCGTGGACGTGAGCTCTTCCGTCCGATCGATTGACGACTTGCGTACACCGAGCACAAACTCACAAGGCGGAGCGATACCGAATTGAATTGCACCACAACGCACACATACGCACAGCCTCGACCGTTGACGACGGCGCCCGACAAGACAAATCTCGAGGGCAAACGGATCCCACCGAGTCACTCAACCTCATTTTTGTACGCTCCTTTCTCTCATGACAAGCCAGACGGCCAAAGCCAACGGGATGCACTAACCAGTTGACGACGGCCGCCGGCCGGCAACAATGATCGCAGACGGACTTCACATTCCCTCACTGATTGCCCATTGCTCCTACTCTCAGCTGCTGCACTCGATCGCATTCCATCGCAATACCGTCCGATACCACGAGTCCAAGAATGGCCGACAACCCGTCCAACCCGACGAATCCTCAGCCAGCAGGGCCGCCGGCGCCGGCACCCACAATCCCACGCCGCCCGCCAACCAACCGCCCCCTGGGACATTTGTGCCCGGCGGTAACCGTCCCGCCCCCGCGGGCCCGGCACTTGGTATGATCCGCCCTGGCGGTGCCACGCCGTACATCCCACGGTCGGGCCCACTGGCGCCTGGTCCCGGTGCAGCCGGCGTCGCAGGCGTGCGCGCTGGCGGTGCTCCGCAGCACCCTGCCGCCGCCGCGCTCGGCATGTATGCGCCCGCCAACCAGGCAGCGTATTTCGCATCCAATCCGTTTGCGGCCTCGAGCGCCGGGTCCGCTGCGAGCGCGCTCTCGTCTGCATCGTCGCTTCCACGCGCGCCCTCGGCGGCCGCGCAATTTGCACAGCTGTCAAATGGCCGTCGTTGCCGCACACCTCATCCGGGTCGGGGTCTGCATCTGCCGCGCTCGCGGCGCGCAAGCGCCGCCGGATTGCAGACTCGGACGAGGACAGTGCCGAGGGCGCATCGGCAGCATCCACAATGTACGGCGATGACGATGACGACGAGTATGACGAGGACGAGGACGCAATGGATATCGATAAGGCATCCAGCCAGCGGTCGCGCGCGTCAGCCCGGCGCAAGGCGATTCGCGAAGATGATTCAGTTTCGTCGCTGTCGGACGATTACGATCAAGAGAGCTCGGCGACGGACTTGACAAGCATGTCGAGCGCAGGCAATGCGCTGCTGCGCAAGACTAGCCGGTCGGCCGCAAAGCGCGCCTCGCAGCGTGTCGCCTCATACGACGAGTTTGGGACCGAAAGCGAGGAGGATGACGATGCGGACATGACTCAGGACGATGCGGCCAATGGTTACGGCGATCCAGACGACGACGATGCATCCTATGATAGCGACAGTCGCCCGCGATCCAAACGCCGCCGGACCGCCGGCCCGTCCACTGCATCATCATCCTCGAAACGGTCGTCATCCAAGAAGTCCAAATCCAAATCGTCCTCCTCACGCCGCTCTCCACCGACAAAGACCTCCCGTGCATCCGCCGCCGTTGTTCCCACCGGCTCATACCGTGCATCTGGACGCGCCTGGCCTTCGTTCCCATCGGGCACCGACTGGAAGGTCGCCTACGATCCAGTGCACATTCCATTTGCCCTGTTTGAGCCCAAGATCGTCGAAAAGATGCTCACGTACCGCACAGACCCGGAATCGGGCGAAATGGAGTTTCTCGTCAAGTACAAGAACCTGTCGTACCAGCACCGCGAATGGGTCCCTGCAAGCACAATCGAGGCGTCGGCCAATGGCGGCCAGCGCATTCGCCGATTTCTCGAAAAGGCTCAGTCGGGCGACAATGGTGGTGGTGCAGCGGCTGCTGCCGCATGGGGAGATGAAGCCTTCAACCCGGCGTACCTCAACATGGACCGCATTTTGGACGAGGGCGAGGTCGCGGGCAGCGGCGGGGCCAGTAGCCAGGTGTACTTTTTAGTCAAGTGGGAGAATTTGGCGTACGATCAGGCAACGTGGGAGTCCAAGGAGGATTGCGAGGAATGGGACTCGGATTTGGTCAAGGAGTTTCTCGAGCGTAGGGTTTTGAACGAGCAAAAAGTGGCGACGATGCAAAAGGGGGTCGTGCGGCCGCCATTATCGTCGTGGAAGCCGCACGAGGAGAGCCTCGAGTACAAGAATGGGAACCAATTGCGGAGTTATCAGCTGGAGGGTGTGAATTGGTTGACCCATTGTTGGTTGCGAGGTACCTTACACTCCCTGCTCCCTTTTCGTTCCTGTTCGCGCCACATACTGACTTTGCTTGCTTTAGGTCAATCGTCTATCATGGCCGACGAGATGGGTCTCGGCAAAACCGTCCAATCCGTGTGCTTTCTTAACGAGCTCTTCACCACCTTTGGCTCGCCTGGCCCGTTCCTTGTCATTGCCCCACTCTCAACAGTTCCGCACTGGGAGCGCGAGTTTCGCAACTGGACCACCATGAACGTCATTGTCTACCATGGCAATGCAACGTCGCGCAACTTGATCGTTGACACCGAGTTTTACTGGAAGGATGCCAACGGCGCTCTCGTCCCCGGCGTGTTCAAGTTTGACGTCCTGATTACCACGTACGAGATGGTGCTGGCTGCCGCGGCGCAGTTGCGACCGTTACCTTGGCGCGCCGTTGTTCTGGATGAGGCGCACAAGTTGAAAAACAAGAGCAGTAAGATTTCCGAGGTGTTGAAGGGTTTCTCAATGGAGCATCGTATGCCGCATTCCTCTTAATTGCCAGTTGCGAGTTCATTTCAGTCACTGACCGTTTCCGCCCATCAACAGGTGTTCTCTTGACGGGTACGCCGCTGCAAAACTCAATCGACGAACTTTGGGCGCTCCTCAACTTTCTCGAGCCCGACAAGTTCCCCAACGAAAAGGCCTTCTTGTCCGAGTTTGGGCAACTCAAGACTTCGACCGACGTAGAGCGCTTGCAAGAATTGCTCAAGCCGCTGATGTTGCGCCGCCTCAAGGAAGACGTCGAGACGTCGATCCCCGTGAAGGAAGAAACCGTGATCGAGGTTGAGTTGACCAACATTCAGAAAAAGTGGTACCGAGCCATCCTCGAGCGCAACTTTTCCATGCTGAAAAAGGGCGCCAAAGGCCGCGACGCGCTCCCCTCGCTCATCAATATTGTCATGGAGCTGCGCAAGTGCTGCATCCACCCGTACCTGCTGGCCGGCGCCGAGGAGGTGATCTTGTCCGAGGCCAACGTGTCGACTGTCGAGGAGCACTTCAAGTACATGATTCAAGCATCGGGCAAGCTCGTGCTGCTCGACAAGCTGTTGGCCAAACTCAAAGCAGGTGGACACAAGGTGCTCATCTTTTCGCAAATGACAAAGTGTTTGGACATTTTGGCAGAGTACTTGCGCGGCAGGCAGTACTTGTACGAGCGGATTGACGGCAACATTCGCGGACCCGAGCGCCAAGCGGCCATTGATCGGTTCTCGGCGCCAGGCTCAGAGTCGTTTGTTTTCTTGTTGTGCACGCGCGCGGGTGGTGTGGGTATCAACTTGACGGCAGCGGATACGTGCATCATTTACGATTCCGATTGGAATCCGCAAAAGTACACATTGCATCGTCCCACAGTCTCTTTTTTTTCATCTTGCTGACTCTTCCTATTTCTTTGCTCTTTCAAACAGCGATCTTCAAGCCCAAGCCCGTTGCCATCGCATTGGCCAAAAGAAACCTGTCCAAATCTACCGCCTCGTCACTCGCAACACGTACGAAAAGGAAATGTTTGACCGCGCCGGATTCAAGCTTGGACTGGACAAGGCCGTCTTGCAAAAAATGTCTGCCGACTCGTCCATGGGCATCGGCGACGATTCCAACAGTGGCAAGCTGACCAAGAAGGAGGTCGAGGAGCTGCTCAAAAAGGGTGCCTACGGCGCCATGTTGGACGATGCCGAAAGCGCCGCCTTTTGTGACGAGTCGATTGACCAAATCCTCGAAAGGCGCACCACCGTCATCAAGCACGACACGTCGCAAGCTGTTGGGTCCATCTTTTCAAAGGCCACGTTTGTTGCCAATGACACGGGCGTTGACGATGAGATTGACGTCAATGACCCGAATTTCTGGGACAAATTGGCCGAAAAGGCAAAACTGCAGCCGCAGTTGGCGCCGACGCAAGCGGATATGGCCGCGGCATTGATTTTGGACGAGCCAAGGCAGCGGCGGTCGCACGCATTGGCAGCGAAGCAGATTCAGGAGGCAGCGGTGGAGGACAAGATGGCGTCGCCGACCGATGCGGCGGCTGGAGGCAAATCGATTGGCGAGGGCAGTGGTGCGGAGCCAAAAGCCTCCGAGGTGCAAAAGTGGTCGTCGACGGAAAAGCTCTTTTTCGAACGCCGGCTCATGGTGTTTGGCGTGTGGCATTGGGAGCGGATCGCGGAGGGGATGCCAAGGCGGTCGATTTCCGATTTGCGTGCATGCGCCCGCGACTTGTTGCGGTACTTGCAAACGGTTGTGGATGCGAGCGACGACCCGCATGCTGCGGCGGATCTCGAGGCCATGGTGCAGGAAGAGTGCGAACCGTATTGCTTGCCGCAGGGCGGCGACTTGCCGTACGAGAACGCGACTCCGCGGCAAGTCACCGAGTACCGGTCGTTCTTGGTGGACGCATCGCAGAGCTACATGCAGTCGATCGCGAAAAAGTGCAAGTTTATGGTGTCGCGCCTGCAGCTGCTTAAGCAAGTGCACGATTTGGTTCCCCGAGACTTTGCCCAGGCCAAGCGTGAGCTTGTTGTTCCTGTCGTGACCCGGCCGCCAGCGGAATGGTGGGGGCCCGAAGAGGACCGCGACATGTTGATTGGCGTCGTCAAGCACGGATATCATGTCTTCAAGCCGCTGCGTCGCGACCCCGAGCTCGTGTTTAGCCGTCGCCGCTACGATCCGTCCACGTTCCAAGAGTTGCAGCGGAAAAAGCAGGGCAAGCGTGGCGCCAAACGGGACCAGGCAAAGGATGGCGCAGCTGGCGTCGATGTGGCCGCGCCTGCGACATCTACCGACGCCGCCGCCGAGACTGTAAACGGCTCTCCCGATGCAGCGCCTTCGCAGCCGGATGCAGGTGAAGCGGCCCCACAACAGCCTCCACCACCGCCGCCGGCCACGACTGCTGGCCAAGATGGAGACGAGACCGACGACGAGATGCAGGACGAGCAAGCTGCCCTCGCCGAGGAAGCCGCCGCCACGGCGCACATTGAAGATCAAACCTTGTATGGGTGGCCGTCAAAGTCGGAGCTCGGTGCCCGGTTACGGCGCGTCATTAGCGCTGTGCATCGCGAACGCAAGCGCCTGGCCAACGAGCTCGAAAACGCGCGCAGGCATCAAGAGCTGGTTGCATTGCAAGAACGCCAACGGCAGCAGCAGGCCGAGTACGAGCAGCAGATACTGTACCAACAGCAGCAGGCGCTCCTTCAACAACAACAGCAGCAACAGTTGCTGGCCCAACAGTATGCCCAGACGCAGCAGCAGCAACAGCAGCAGCAACTCCAGTTCCAACAACAGCATCAACACCAGCAGCACATGCAAATGCAGCCGCAGCAGCAGATGCAGGCACCACACGCTCCTCAGCAGCAGCAAGGTGCGCTCATTATGCCGTCTGACGGTTTGGACCATCACCATCATCAGCAACACGGACATTTCCAAGCGCAACCCGACCTTGGTCAATTCGCACAG
This sequence comes from Catenaria anguillulae PL171, assembly GCA_002102555.1. NCBI lineage: Eukaryota > Fungi > Blastocladiomycota > Blastocladiomycetes > Blastocladiales > Catenariaceae > Catenaria > Catenaria anguillulae. Next base: position 155,045 of record MCFL01000028.1, on the reverse strand, counting down.
CAGCAAAACTATTTCGTTCAACAGCAAATGCAAGTCCCGGCCGTCATGTACGGTATGCCGCCGCCGTCATTGCAGTTGCGCGCGACCCGTTGGAACAAGCGCGAGCGGACCGACTTCTTCCGAGCGCTGTGCACGTTTGGTATCTTCACTCGCCAAGTCCCAGTCTCTACAGGCCGGATTGACGCCGATGGCGATTATGGCATGCATGAGGCAAGCAGGAATGGCAGTGCCTCGACAATGGTGATCGATTGGACATTTATCAAGGAGGTCGCCAGCTTGACGCACAAGCCCGACGAGGTCATGTTTGACTACTATTGTCACATGTTTGCTCTGTGCCGCGGCATGGTGGAGGCAGAGATGCTGCGGAATCGAGGTGGCATGGGCGCTGTCCGACGACCCAAGGAGCCCGTCGACGGTGACGACGAGTACACTATTGACAAGGCGAAGAAGCTGCTCAAGCGTCTCGAGATTCTCGACATTTTGCGTCATCACGTTCTTCCGAACCCCGACTTGGACGCAGAATTGTCCACGGCGAAAAAGACGGCGGGGTTGCCCGATTGGTGGCAGGCGGGTGTCCACGATCGATCGCTGCTCGAAGGTGTCTCCAAACACGGTTTTGGTCGGTATGAAGTGATTATCCAAGATCCTTCACTGAATTTCTACCCCCTGCTCGAGTCATACCGCGCTGCCTTGCCCGCCAATGCCGACGCGAGTGCTGTCGCGTCGTCGTCGCCGCCTGGAACCATTCTCGGCTTACCGTGGCCATCCAAGGACAACATCTTGACGCGACGCATCGAGGCCCTTTGTTACTTGCTCGCCTCAAGCATGTTCAAGCCAGAAATGACACAGTACACGCCACCGTGCTACGTCGAGGTTGAGATTCAGACCGTGTCGCCAATCACTGGTGAGCCAGTCGAAGTTGTCCCGGAGTTGGATCCAGAGTTGCAGGAGCCGATTTCGTTGCCCAATCCCGAGACGTTCTCTTCCAGTCGATTTGAGCTGCGCAAGGTCAAGGTGGATCCAGCGCCGCTGGTTGCCGTGCACGGTGCTGCAGTTGCCCCCGCTCGGACCGATGACGAGGTTGGTGCCACCGTCACCATCGACGCAGTTGGCCCAAATGGCGTCCGCCGAACCGTTGTCGTGCAGCTTCGTTTTGACGTGCTTGCCTCCACTTCTGGCGACGACGTCACGGATCAAGAGTTGGTCGCCACCGTTGCTCAACAACTTCGCCAGCACGCCGATCAAAACATGTCTGTGATTCGACTTCCAGACCTGGGTCGCAAGTACTCGATCGTTGCCGAGGATGGTCAGGCCGCGGATGGCGTACGGGATTCCACCCGCAAGCAAGGCTGGCGTGAGTCGGCCATTCTGCTTCCTCAAGCCCCGTCGCCCCAAATGCTGCAGCAGTCGACGCCGACCCGCCATCAAATCCGGCACCAGCATGCTCAGCAACGGGCAGCCTCGCCAATGCCACAGCGTCCGCCGATGCAGCAAATGCAGATGATGCAGGTTCCGCATCCACAGCCGCCTGCTGCCTCTCAATTCGCGGCTCAGCCGCAACAGCAACAGCAACAGCTCTTCCTCGTGCCTGCTCCGGCCGTTGCTGCCCCGGTATCCTCAAATGTGCCCAACTCTTTCTCGTCGCCACCTCCGCCCATGTACCCAATCCAACAACAAGGGCCCAGTATTGAGCAACCTCAGCAGCAATTTGCCTCGCGTCGCTCAAGCACCTACCTGCCGCTGCAGATGCAGCAACTGCCCTCCGCTCCGTCTGCGTTGCCACCCATGCCGCAAACGCACATGCCGCCGCCGCTCCAAATGCAGAACCAGCATGCGCCAACGCTCCCACCCATCTCGTCCATGGTCCCACTGTCTCCGCCCCCAACGGACCGCTTTGCGCCGCAGCAGCAACAACAATCGCTTCCGCCGCAGCAAGCCTACATGCACATGGCGACGGCCTCCGGTGCCGGTACTCCGCCAGCGCTGCCAAGGATTCGCATCAAGCCGCCCATGTTTTCTTCCTCTGCGACTGCGTCGACATCAAGTGTATCTTCCTCGGTGTCTCAGGACCTCGGTGGTGACGTCGACCAACATCAGCACGCGTCCCCATCCGTGCCGGTGCCCATGGTGCCGCCGCCACCGCCGCCCATGTCCATGGAGCCTGGCCATGCGACGTACGCTATGGCTGCCGGCGCAGGCCAGCACCCGGCCAATGTGGCTCGTTCAGCGTCCTTGCCGCCCGCGAACTCGTCAAGTGCCGACGACGTGACGATGTAAGCGTTGCAAAGACGAGTGTGCGGATGTTCCTGGAGTGGATTTGGACGATGATGCCCTTACTGATCTTGTTCCCACAAACATTGCTTTATCTGCCTACTTTTTTTCGATTTTGTTCCCCAAACCAAGCGTAATTGTAATTCTATAACTATGAATATGAATATTCAGTCATTACCACGGTCTTTTATTCGTCCGCCGCTGGCCACGAACCCTCAGCCTGTGCCCTCAGCATCCACAGACTTTGCGTCGAACCAATTGGGCGGCAATGGAGTCAATCAATTCTGGAGGGCGAAATTTATGAAGACTTTGAAGAAAGAGAATGCAGTTGGCACACAAAAGAAAAAGGGTTTACAAATCATAAAACACACAAGGATTGAAAGACATGCAATCAGACGAATACGAGAATAAGACATTTGGGAGCCCCGAGACATGATGCTGATGGCGCAAGACAAGAAAAGGGCCACGAAAGGGAGGAAGAAAAGACGCAGAGAAAAGACACCCTCAGTAGCAATACACAAATGAGATCCGGGGATAAGAGTTTACCAGCCAAGCACGCTCAGACAGCCTCACTGCAACTGCCAAGTTGGCAACGTCATAACGGGAACGACATCAACGGAACATGAGCGCCTCGGCCTGAGCGCGCCTCACCTGTGCAACTTGCACCTCCATCTGGATCCGGTGCGCCTCTGCCTCGCTCACTTTGAACGCATCCTCGGCCGCGCCCTCCAAATCCGACTGGGCCAGTTGTTGATGATGAATCAAGCGCTGGCGCCTGCGCTGCAGGACCATGACGAGCGACACGACCGTGGCAACGCCCACGGCAGCCACGGCAAATGCCAAGAGCACATTGATCGAGGCAAACTGCACAAGGTGGCCGCCCGTGGCCGTGGGTGAGACTGGAGAAGGAGGTTTGGCCGGGTCTTGCGCCGGCGAAGACGACGACGACGAGAGGGCTTGTGCGGCGATGGCAGGCGCCGCATAGTTGGCAAAGCTTGGGCGGACAAGGTCGTGACGAAGGTCCGAGTACGCTGGTGCAACGGCGGCCGTGTCGCGGACGGGAACGCCGAGGCCGGATTCGGGGTTGGCGGCGACGAGGACGGAGGAGATGAGGGCCAAGGCGATGGCGAGGAGGGTCGATTTGAGCGACATGGTGATGCAAGTGTTTACATGGAATGGGGATGTTTTCTTCAAGGTGCGAGACACTGTCTCCCAAGCACAGTCGATGTGAAATTTGGAATAGCGGAGGAACTGGAGAAGCCGAGAACAGCGAAACAAGGCAAGACGGCCAGCGTCGTGAAAGTTTGAAGGAAAAGGAAACTCAAGTGGCAACAGGTCAGCTCAGCTCAGCTGGACTGCAGTTTGCAACGGAAGGGGAAACGGAATTCGAAAAGGAAAAAGTGGTGATGGTTTGGAGATGGAATCGTCGAATCCACAAGAGCCGTGTTGGTGTTGTGAGTGTTCACTTCACTTCACGCGAAATTCAGAGACGATGCACGAGTGGAACGCCAATCGGCGCCCAATCGGCGTTCGTTGCAAAGACAAAGACCGACAAAGACCAATCGCAATGCAAAGCGAACCTTGCATGGGGTTGCACCTCGCACACTCGCTCATTTGCTCTGCTTACGAGCCAAAACTTGCATTCCCACACCCAATATCAAAATCGCGTTCGCTGGCGCGGTGTAGAATCGAAGGAAAGCGAATGGCCCTCGACAAGCACCTTGGGCATTAGAGAATACATGCAATAACGTATCGCAAACAATGATGGCAAAGGCTCCTACCAAGCGGCTCCCTCACGCTCACGTGTCGCCACCTCGGTCCCGCCAACAGCGCCAACAGCAACCAAGCCCAAGCCCTCGCCCGCCCACACAGATTGCACGGGCTGCATCTTCACAAACACGCAACGGCAGTCCATCAACTCGGGCGCATGCGCCCTCTCATCACTCGCCGCAAGTTGCACTTCGTCAGAGTCATCAAAGCTACCCCACCAATGTTTCGCAACCAAAACAGCAAGAACATGAAGACGTAATTGCTCTGAAAAAGCGTTTGAAAAAGGCCCTGATCCGCCTCAAATCATACCACCACCACATGGATCTTTTGCTCCGTGAACGCGCCGACCTCATGCTTGCCACAGCATCTTCCGTCTCGGGCCATGCTATTGCAGGACTGCGTGATGGCCAAGGGTACTCGCATGGATACGAGCCGGTACATCGTCAGGAACAGGTGGTGCAAATACAAGCACAAGCTCACAGTCCGGCCGTCCATCAACATCACCCAGCACCTGCTCAGGAAGCGCTCGGACAAGGGTGGCGACATCCACTGGCACGCCAGTCGCTGGGATCACTTGCACCACCACCGTTTTCCGCGGCCGTACCCGTTGTTGGGACACCAGCGTCATCCTACATTGTGTTTGGAAACGACCGGCACTCCAACCCACTTGACTTTCCCGTTCCACATCCAGAGCAGTCGACCATCGTTCAGCATCAAGGCAACCTGAACGATCTTTCTGGCGCAATGCTCGACCCTCGGCCAACGCCGCTGACACCGCGCGAATGCTGTATCGTGTCACCCATTCCCACATCTCCCTATCGTCCCCGGCCACCAAGTCGATCGCGTTTAAACTCGACCTTGTCATCACAGTCGTCATCCGTCACCATTGACGATTCAACCTTGGCCTTAATCGCCGAGTTTGAGCGTGGAGGAAACGAGCTGGGTCACAAGCCGCACGGGACACGTCCTCGTCAGTGCAAGCGAGCACCTGTCAAGCAAGCGTCGAGGTCGGTTGGCGTGGGAACACTCGCGCCGCCACCAAGCTCACCTCATACCAAGCATCCTGCTAACGGAACACAGCCTGTAACATCGGCGGCGGTCACAAGCAAGTCGGGTGGCATGAACGCCAAGGCTCTAAAGCAAGAAAGGCCACAGGCGATCCATCCGGATCCAAGGAAAGGGAATGTTGAGGATTCCGTTGATGAGGATGAGGTGGCCCAAGTCACGGCATTTCTCAACCGACACACGCTGGGTGGCTGCGGTGGGTCGTCGTCGCCGTCGTCGTCATTGTTACTGTCCGTATCACATCGAAGCATGCTCCACCATCATCAACCCAAATAAAACACCTGGTTGCATAGCATATCGCACACAAAAACGGATCACCACAAAAAAGGCACCAACCTCTCCCTTCCACGCACATACTCTGCCCACCTGTCGTCCCCAAAATACTCGCGCATGACCCGTTCCTCATCCCTCATTCGCACAACCAGCGGGCCCAAATACATGCCGACCAGCGCCACAAACCGCCACCCGCGAAACCCCATGTACCAAAACAAACCCGCCATGGCCATGAGCAATCCCGTGTAGCCAGGATGCATGAGCCTCGCGTACGGGCCCGATGTGACAAGTTCGTGGCCGGGCACGATGGTCACTGCGTACGTAAATTTGTCAGCCAGCGTACGAAACGCCCATTGGCGCAGGCCGACCCCGCACAAGCACGTGAGTGCTGCGACGACTTCGGAGGTCGTGAGCGGAAGGTACAGTGGCGTGACGAGTTGTGGGTGGTAAAATCCAAGGGCTTGTGACCGGATGCGCGCCAGGCGACTTGTCCAGCTTGAAGAGGACTTGTGGAATGGCAGTGTGTACGTCACGAGCAACATGACGAGGCCGACGGTGCCGCCAATCGCCGCGCGTGCGACTGTGTGGTCTGCCACATATGCATCTTTCAATGCGGCCGAGTCCATGTCGGTGGCCGCGCCGGCAGGATTGTGGGCTGCATTGGGCGGGATGACAATGGTGATTGACGCAAAGGTCAAGAGGACGGCCAAGGCCAGCTTGGTCCAGCTCATTCGGATGTGTTCTTGGCTCACAGATAAGCCGGAGGAGGCTGGCCGGAACGCCGGCGTCTTGGATTGTGATGTACTTGGCATGATGGGAGATGCAACTGTGGATTGCATTGGCTCTCGAGGAATATGTACGAGTATTGATATTGATATTTATATCATAGAAACCGCACAATCATCAAAACAAACTCACAAAAGAAAAGAAAACGAGACCAGCTCGAGTATGTTTACCACACATACGGAACCAACCGATACCTTCCCCTCACATGTGCGTCCCACTTGTCCGCGCCGAAATGCTCTGCCAGCGCCATCTCCTCGTTGACAATCCGGAAATACAGCGGCACCAAGTGCGCCACCATCATGCCCACAAACTGCCATTTACGGAACCCCATGTAAAAATATAGCCCCCAGAGTGCCAGCAACAAGCCCGTGTAACTCGGATGCAAAGCTTCTTGTACGGTCCCGAGGCAATCAGCTCGTGGTCGTCAAAGATGCGTACAGTGTACGTAAACTTGTCGTTGAGCGTGCGGAAGGCCCACTTGCGCAGGGCAACGCCGCCCAGGCAGATCATGGTGGCGAGAAATTCGTTGGCGTGCAGCGGCTGGTACAGTGGCGACACGAGCTTGTGGTGGTAGCCAATGACAATTGCACGCACACGGGTAAGCAAGGTAGCCAGGTGATGGACGAGCGGCGGGCATTGGGCGGCGAGCGAAGAGGCCGCGGGCGAAGTAAACAAATGCAATGGCACGACAAAGGCCGCCAGCAACAAGAGCAAGCCGCCAGTTCCGCCATACATGGTCAGAAACGCCAAGGCGTGGTCACCAACGTATGCGTCCTTGTGCTTGGATTTGGCGTGGACGTGGTCGCTGGGCTGCGCAGACGGCGGCGGGATCACAATGGTGGTGGCATAGTAGGTCAGCAGGAGGGCAAATCCGAGCTTGACCCACTGGAATTGGATGGGCCACGTCTTTGGGCGCGGCGTCTTGATTTTGCCCGACAAGTTGTATCCGTCCATGGTCTTGAGGGCCTCGTTGAACGAGTCGAGCTCCGGGTCCGAGGCCGGGTCGAATACGGGGTCGGCAGAGTAGTCGACGGCGCTCGATTTTCCTTTGGGTGCCGAGGTCGCCGCCTGGGATGGTGAAGGCGATGGCGATGGCGATGGCGACCGCGAGCGCGACTGTGACTTTGGTTTCCTTGGCATTTTGGGCAAGCGATGTGGGGGGGGGGGTACTTGGTACTTGGATGGGATTGCCAGGAGTTGTGTCGGGAACAATTCAACGGCGATACATTTTGGCTGGCATGGACAACTGTTGATTCATATCGTCGCCATCGTCGCCATCGTCACCGCCCTCCACAGACTGCTCAATCCAACGAACGCGCTTCAGGGCTGGGAGCTGTGGCAACTGTGGCTGGGGATCAGCGTGGATGGCATGTATTGATGGAGGAAATGCACAAAACTTCAATACTGGGATTCGGCACCTTGCGTGCTCATGTCGTCGTCGTCGTCGTCGTCATCGTATTCATACGACTGCCCCATTTCGCTTGCACTCATTTCCCCTGCCGCAGACTCCAACTCTCCCAACGCCGACGCCAACGGTGTTCCTGATGTAACGGGAGCCGTTGAGGGCATCAACCCTTTGCCAGCAACCGAGGGCCGTCTCCCACCTGCACCGGCACTTGGCGGGGGCGGTGCACCAGGAATGTCAAACACGAGAGCCGCCGGACTCGTCTGCGCCGACGGCGCGGGGGTCGAATGAACCGACGAGTCTGCGCTTTTTGCAGCTAATGCCGCACCGATGGCATTCGTGCTGCCACCGACAAGCTCGCGCATCTGCGACTCCTTGAACTCGAGCTCGGTTTGGTGCTTGCGAAGCGTATCCTCCAGGCGCTTCTTGAGCACGGCATTGGCCGTCCCAGCAAGCTTGGCCTGGGTTTCCTTGACGCGTTGACGGAGCGTGTGCACCTCCTGCTGAAGCATGGCGACTTGTTCGTCCTCCTCTTCTTCTTCCTCTTCGTCCTCGTCGTCTTCTTCGTCGGAATCCTCGTCTTCATCCGTCTCTTCCTCTTCTTGCTCCTCATCTTCTCCTGCAGCCGTCCCAACTTGCGACACGCCCGCGCCCAACATGCTGCTCTCCTCGCCCAGGGCGGTTCCCGTCAACCGACTTGCCGCGTCGTCGGCGCTCATCATGGATCCCAACTCGGACTCGGCCGCTGCCCCGCCTACGGCCGTTTGACGGTCATTACCCAAGTTGGTTGCCGCCTCATCGTCGTCGTCGTCGTCGTCATCTTCTTCATCCTCATCATCGTCCTCATCCTCGTCTCCAAACTCGCCCATGCCCGTGGCCTCGTCATCGTCGGCCAACCCAGAAACCAAGTCATCCACATCGGCATCATCGGCCGACCCAAGATCATCGGTATTGACCGACAACTGATCCAAATCGAGCGGATCCAAGCTGAGCGTCGACGGCGGCAAGTACGGCACGGATCCAGGCAGTGCCGGCGGTGGGATGACGCCGCCTGGGACCAGCGGCGGGGGAATGATGGGCGGAGGAATGCCCGCACTTGCAAGCGATGCCGACGACGACGACGATCCGCCGCCGCCACCAGGTACAAGCGGTGGAGGCACCATGCCGCCAAGCAATGGCGGTGACATGAGCCCCGAGGACGCCCCCGGATTGGCCGCCAATGGGCTCTTGACCAGCCACTTGGTGTCGGTGACAACACGCACGCCGTCCACGGCCACACGCTCCACCTCGCCTTCGACCATGCGCACACTTGGCTTTGCCGTTCGCGGGCCTTTATCTGCGCCGCCCCCGGGCACCACGCCCGCGGCCGCAAGCGCTGCCGCGGCTTTTTTACTCATCTGGGTCTCGACCGCATGTCCCATGGCCGCGAGCGCTGCCTCGGGTGTTCCCTGATTGCCCGTCCACACGGGCTCGCCCTGGTCGTCCACATTGCACACCTCGACCAGGGTTTCTTCCGAGTTGAGGTCCGCAAACAGCAACCGTTCGACCATGTCGTCGCAAAACTCGGCGTCCGGGTTGGTTTTGCGGCGCCGGAACCGGTCGCGGCGCACGCGGCGCAAGGGCGGCGAGATGCCATCGGGCCATTGAGTGTAGAGGATCGGGTCAAACACGGTGGGTTCCGAGGCAGACGCTGGTGGGGGCAGGTTTTCAACGAGCAGCATTTGTGCGATTTCGCCCATCTTGTAGAATTGCTTGTTGTCGTATGACTTGTGGGTTTCGAGAATGGTGGGCAGGTCGACGAGTTTGGTGCGCAAGGTGGTCGAGTCAAAAGTAAATGTGCCCGTGCGCTCGTCTATTGATGATTCGACCTTGGTAGTCAGTCTCCATCAACAACAAAATGAAATGTTATAATACAATAGAAATCGTACCAGTAAACATGAGCTTGATATCACTCACCTCCTCCCTCATCTCGACCCGCTTGCGGAACTTGGCTACCAAATCCGGGTTATCTGCAGGCAACCGCAACAGCAGCTGTTCCTCAATGGGCCCATCCTCATCATCCGCATCGTCACGCTCCTTGACATCGCTCATCAACTGGTAATCATACCCGGCAGCGCCATCCATGGGTGCTGCCTGCGATGCATTGACCACCTTTTTCTTCCTACCTGTAATCCCTCCACCTCGTGCACCAGTTGCTGCGCCTCCGGCGCCGCCTCGCCCTCCACGTCCACCACGTCCTCGCCCGCCACGGCCGCCACGTGTCCCCGCCCCAGCGCCACGTCCTCCACGCCTGCGCCCACCGCCACGTCGACCGTCGTCGTCGGACGAAATGTCCATGGGGTCATGATCTGGATCGTCGTCGTCATCGTCGTCGTCGTCCGAATTGTCGCCCAAACTAAACTCGCCGTCGTCATGCATGGCGTCCGAAGCAGCAACCGTTAGTGTGGACATGAGTCGAAGCGATTGGGCGCTGGCGGCAGTGGCGGCGGTGGCAGTGCCTCGTCCGCGGCCGCGCGAGCCCGTGCCCGTGCCCGTGCCGCCGCCGCGTGAGCCACGGCCCCTGCCCCTGCCTCGGCCGCGAGGTGCGGGAGCGGCGGGTGCGACGGTTGCGGCGGATGCGGGAGGGTGGGCAAGCGGCGAGGGGATGGCGGGGGCGTGAAATGTGGCGCCATGGTGAGAGTGAGGTTGGTGCGGGTGGTAGGGCGGAGGTATCCCCGGGGCAGTTGCAGTTGCCGAGGGAGGGGCAGGAGGGCGGGCGGGTGGGGGCAGGTAGGGCGTGCCGATCAGGTGTTGGTGGTGGTGGTGGTGGTTGTTGTTGTTGTTGTTCATGGTTGGAGAAGAGAGACTTGGTCGAGTGATTTCATTTCATCGAGTGTGATTAAAATTCATGTTATCCTTCACTGCTTGAGTTAAGTCAATAAAAAAGATGTCTCCCATGAAATTAATGTTTAGAAATCGTTTGAAAAGGACATTTTTAATGTTTCATATTTACAGCCACTCCGATCCATCTCCATTTCGATGCTGAACATTTGACAAGCTTGAGAATGAGTGAGTCACTCACTGGACATTGACACTTCACTTATAGCAATGAACCAATGAATGAAATTTCCACAAGATGGACAATTGCAATCGCTCTGGCACTGGCACTGGCACTGGCGCTGTTCTGTCGGTGCGCATTGCCACCATCGACCATGTGCTGGTTGCTCCGGGTCCACTTGACCGTCAAGTCGCGCCCTTTCTGTCAGCGTCGGTCACTGATTCAAGTACGAGTGCAATGACCCGGCTGCCCAAAGTGCCCGTCTTGCGTGTCTTTGGCACCTACCAGCTTGCTGTGAATGCGAATGCGAATGCGAATGCGAATGCGGGGTCAACAACGAATGCCACAACGGCATCGGCAAGGGCAAAGGCAAGGGCAAAGGCAGCCTGTGTCCACATTCACGGCGTGTACCCGTACCTGCTCGTCAAGTACACGTACACGGGAGGTGCTGATCAGCTCCAAGCATTCATCCACCGTTTGGGGACTGCCATCAACACGGCCTTGTCCTTGTCTGCCTCTCACGCTTCCCGTTCGCGACCCCAAGGTGCACCCCCAAATACCTCATCACAGCCCCATTCCCAGTCAGCGTCTCAACCGGATCAAGAGGTACTACCCGAGCTGCCACCGCCAACCCCACCTATCGTCAATCTCCGTCATCCCAATGATACACACAAAGTACAACCACACGTCATTGCCATCCACCCCATCCGCGCCCTCCCCTTCTACGGCTACCATACCCACCCACACGTCTACCTGAAGATCCACCTCGTGGACCCTTCCCTCCTCACCCGCCTCGCTCAACTTCTCGCGTCAGGCGCCATCTTGCACACACCCATGCAGCCGCTCGAATCGCATTTCCCTTACCACTTACAGTTTCTCGCTGACCATGCCCTCGACGGCATGGGATGGATGCACTTGTCGGACGCGCTTGCTCGCCCACCATCCCATGCCCAAGGCGTTCCCGTGTGGAACACGGCAAGGTATCCCACGGCGGGCCAACGGGCAACCTACTGCGACCTTGAGGTCGACGTGCACGCTTGCATGATTGTCAATTACCACACGCGCCAACGCGAATGGCGGCGGACAAGTGCCGCGTCAGGTCTATCGCCATTGCAATCGCTCACCCAGGCGACCACCACCCATGGTCCTTCTCCTTCGTCCCCTGCTTCACGGTTTCTCATTTCGTCGCTCGATGCCATCTGGGACGAAGAAGCACGTCGCCGTTCTGCCCTCGGCTTGCCCGCCTACTCAACCCCACCCTCAGAATCGCGTACACATGTCGAGTCGCCGTGCGACAAGCCCAGGTGGACATCCGAATTGGATGCCGTGTTTGCCGCACGTAATGCCCGCGAGCACACCCAGGCAGACCTTGTGGATCCAGAGGGGCACCAAGCGCTCGATGCGATCCCATGGATTCAAGAATCTGTCAGTTTCTTGTGGCCCACGGGGTTTCGGCCAGATTTGGCGGCGGCAGCGGCTCCCGAGGCAGCCCAAGTGCAACCAGTCGTGGACCAAGGCCACGAGGGATTCGGCCACGACGCGGCGTGGCGCATGTATCCGGACCTGGTGGCCTTTTCGCAGCGTGCACACGCGGCGCTCTCGCAACGGGCGCCATCCCAGCAGGACTCGGAGGACACGGACAAGATCACGCCACCGGCATCGCAAAATGTCGACGAGATGGGCGACCAGGTGGATCTCCGGTTGACACAGCAGGTCCTCGAGCAAATGCTTGCCCAAGAGTCACAGGATGTGGAGAGCGAAATCGAAGACGACTTTGGCGACGCCAAGGTGCCAAACGGTGGGCACGATCAAGAACATGCGCATGGCTTCGGGCTGATGGACGATGATGATGATGCCGTGTTTCAAGCTGCCGCGGACCAGTTTGATAATTTCCAACCCTTGAACGACCACGATGACATGGCCGTTGACTCGGACCCTCCACGCCAAGTCCAGCACGATGACAGCGATGATGATTTCGACCTCGACGACCACCCTTCTTTTCGGCCATCGCACCCACCAACCACCACCACCATTCCGCAATTCAACGGACCGGGTGACTCGTCAGGCAACGACGACGACGCAGTTGCACCCCCGCCCCGCAAACGTCACCGACGCAAGGGCCCTCCGTTGCACAAGTTTGCAGACACGCTGCCGCCAGACCTGCCAACATTTTCCGCAATTGCCAACGAGCATCTTGCGCGCCAGGATGCCGACGACTTGGAGTTGGACTCGATCCCATGTGTATCTGTGCCGCTCGGGACTTGGTCGCCAAGGGACGACGCCGAAGTATGGTCGCCTGCACGGCCACGGGCCGGGAGCAGAGCGCACAGCGAGTGGCGGCTCATGACAGGTGCACACGAGCTCTTGGCTGGCGGTAAGGACAACGAGGCGCGCGCGAGCCGAGCAGATGTCACTTATGTCCCATCGACACTGCCATCGACGAGGTCACCAGAAACCGTCCAGGCAAGCTGCTCGACCAGTCTGGATCAAGTGGATACCAGCGTTCTTGTCGATGTTGAGCACCAAATCTCACCTACGCCGCGTCCCGGTCCCGAACGTCGACTACCCATGCTTCCACCAACACAAATCCCCTCACGCAGACCCTCTGCACTCGGACCTGCATCGCCCTTCATCGCCGCCCGTCCGCTGCCTGGCTTGCACGTGTACGCGCTATCGCCACCGACCGTGACCGAATGCGAGCAAGCACTTCTGGCAGCCAATCTGCCGCTCGAAATCCACCAGCCCCCGTTTTACGGCGACATCAAGGATGCACACATTGCCGCGCGCGCACGCACATTTGCGGGCCGCGAGTACAAGATCCCGCTTCATATCAAGGGCGACGTGTCCAAACTGCCGCCATTTTCCAGAGTGACGGCTGGCGTGGGTTCCAAGAGCGCAAGCAGCCCTGGCAGTGCGATTTGCGGGCCCGCGGCCGCGTTTTGGACGTATGCTCGGGCTCCACCCAGCGTTGCAGAAGCCGTTCGCGCATGTGCGTTAAAGTTGCCGACCAACGTGCAGGTGCAGCCGCGGCGCGCGCATGCAAAGAACCTATCGCAACTCGAAAAGTATCCTGGCGGCTACTCGCAGGCCGCGTCGCCTGACGTGTCGCAAATGGCCACACCGGGCAAGGTGGGCGGCCGCGGTCGGGCGGGCGGCACATCGGCGGCTGAGCTGGTGGGCGAGCCCAATGCCCTGCTGTGTCTTGGAGTGGAGGTGCATGCAAATTCGCGTGGCGAGCTGATGCCGGATCCGGCCGTGGATGCGGTCCAGGCAGTTACGTGGGTCTTGTATTCGGATGCTGGGGTGGAGACAGATGGCGGTGAGACATACTTGCACGAACCACCTTTTTTTTTCGCGACCGTGGTCAACGCTCTTCTGATGCTTATGATTGCACATGTGATATAGGTGGGGCGTGCTCTCTGTTGACGCCGAAAAAGATCACCGGCATCTGGCGCCATCACGGACGCAGGTATTTGCGACCGAGGCTGACATGTTTCAAGGCCTGATTGCCCTCACACGCAAATGGGACCCAGACGCACTGCTCGGGTACGAGCTGCATGGCGGGTCGTGGGGGTACTTGATTGAACGATGTCATCGCATTTACGGTTCGTATGGCTTGCTCCTGTTGACCTACGCTGCCTCATTTGCCAATCACCCACATTCATTGTACCATACGCAGGATTCGACCTCACGCTTGACCTCGCACGCACCATCACTCGCCGCACCCAACTCGACACGCGCACGCTCAACGCTTGGGGCTACCGCAAAGGCTCGTCCTTCTCGGTCGCGGGCCGCCTCATTCTCAATGTGTGGCGACTCCTCCGATCGGAAATCAACCTGACCGACTACTCGCTGGAATCGACCGTGGCCCACGTCCTGAAACGCCGATTCCCGCGCTTCCCACCCTCCCTCCTGACCCGTTGGTACACGGACCCACGCACGCGCCACCGCACCGTCCAAGTGTGCGTCCGGCGCACGCTGGCGTGCATGCAACTCATGGTGGCAGGCAGCTACCTGGATCGCACGGCCGAGTTTGCGCGTGTATACGGCATCGAGTTTATGGGCGTGCTGACGCGCGGGTCACAGTATCGGGTCGAGGCGGTCATGATGCGGCTCGCGCGCAGGCTCGGGTACATCTTGTTGTCGCCAACACGCCAGCAGGTTGCTGCTCAGCGCGCAGCAGAATGCACGCCGCTCGTCATGGAGCCCGAGTCAGCGCTGTATGTGGACCCGGTGGTCGTGTTGGATTTCCAGAGTTTGTATCCGAGCATCATGATTGCCTACAACTTGTGCTTTTCGACGTGCGTTGGCAAGCTCGTGAGGGGTGGGAAGGAAGTCGCGGCCAAGCTGGGGTGCGACGAGGCATACGAAATGCCGCGCGGGTTGGCCAGGGACAAGGTCACGGTGACGCCCAATGGCGTCATGTTTGTCAAGTCGAGCGAGCGCGGCGGCTTGTTGGGCAAATTGCTTGTCGAGTTGCTCGAGACGCGCGTCATGGTCAAGCAGAGCATCAAGTTGTACAAGGACAACAAGGCCATGACGCGGTTGCTGGATTTCAGGCAATTGTCGCTCAAGCTCTTGGCCAACGTCATTTATGGGTATTGTGCTGCATCATTTTCGGGAAGGATGCCAATGGTAGAGTTGGGGGATGCGGTTGTCCAAACGGGTCGGGAAACGTTGGAGCGCGGCATTCAGTTGATCAATTCGCATCCAGATTGGCGGGCCCGGGTGGTTTACGGAGATACTGGTACGTGTATCATTCCATGTCCTCTCTCGGCTTCTTTCCACATGGTTTGTTGACGTTGAGATGTCGTTGTCGCAGATAGTCTCTTTATTGAGCTCAAAGGCGCAACCAAACCACACGCTTTCTCCATAGGTCAAGCCATCTCGCGCGCCGTTTCGGCTCTCAACCCGCAACCCATCCATCTCAAATTCGAAAAGGTGTACTTACCCTGCATCCTCGTGACCAAGAAACGGTACATTGGCCACAAGTACGAGTCGCCTGACCAATCCGAGCCAGACTTTGACGCCAAGGGCATCGAGACTGTCCGGCGCGATGGATGTCCAGCAACGGGTATCATCATGAAGACGGCACTCGAAGTGCTCTTTGTCCATCGGGACGTGAGCAAGGTCAAGGCATACGTCACGCGGCAGTTTAGCAAGTTGATGGAGGGGCGGATACCCATCAAGGACTTGATCATTGCCAAGGAGGTCAAGTTGGGCAAGTACAGGTGCGCATTCCATCTCCTTCTCCGAAACTGGAATGGAACCAGACATTCTGATCCGTGTTTTCCCACCGATGCCATCTTTAGCGATCGCGTCCTTCCTCCGCCCGGTGCCTACTTGTCCATGCAAAAGATGCGCGCCGACCCGCGTACCGAGCCGCAATACGGTCAACGCGTCCCTTACATTGTCGCGTACGGCGCGCCCGGCGACCGCCTCATTGACCAAGTCATGTGTCCGCGCGATGTGCTCAAGCACGCCGAGTTTCGCGTCCACGCCCACTATTACATTTCCAAACAGATCATTCCGGCGCTCACCCGCTTGTTTCAGTTGTTTGGTGCAGATATTGGCGAATGGTATGCCGAGATGCCCAAGGTCGCGGGAAAAGTGGTTGGGCAGGCGGCCGCAGATTCGGTCAAGCGCATCACGTTGGACCAGTACTACCAGTCGCGCCACTGCGCAGTGTGCGACATGGTCGTTCCCGCTGCACGTGTGCGTTCCTTGCAAGCAAAGAATGGTGGCGGTGGGAGCGGGAACAACTCGGCCTTTGTGCTCGTTTGTGACACGTGCCGCGCAAATCCAGGCAAGCTGGCACGCAAGGTCCTGGGCAAGGTACGGGCGGCGGAAATGCGGTACAAGGCGCTCGCGCAGCTGTGCACGGATTGTATCGAACTTGGTCCGCTGGGAGTCGAGGACATTGAGTGTGACTCGTTGGCGTGTGCTGTGCTGTATGATCGGGTCAAGGCCGCGAGGGCAAGGAGGGCTGCGATGCAGGCTGCGGTTCAGGTTGGGGTTGTGGGTAGCAGTGACGGAGCGGAGACTGCAGTGGTAGAGATAGATGATTGATTTTTTATTTTTACACATGTAAACCGTTTTCTTCGCGTGTGGACTTGGTGCCAATCCAAGTTGTTCGCACCTTTTCTTTTGCGACATGACCAAACTCGTTTTGCCGCTACTGCCCTCAACATGATGACACTGATCACATTTATCCAAGGCCGGCAATCGAACACATGCATGAATCAGCAATGCCTTCAATGTGCACCAGCACGCCCACAACTTATCTTCTCCCGCACTTTGAACACACCCTGTACCAGACTCTGTCTGTGACTTCCCCCATCCTCGCCGTCTTCAACTTGAGTCTGTACTTTCTCCTCACCCACGTTACATACCAGCCGTCATTTCACTTCTCACCGCAGCGGTCTGTTGGCCGCCGCGGCTGGCTCCTGATTGCGCTCAGCCTGTGCTTCATCGGCCAAGCGTGCAACGACATGTTCCACGCACACATGTCGCCATGTTTTCCGGCAGTCCGTTTATGGCCAGAGTACATGTCGATTCGACTCGCATTTCAAGCACCCGTGGGCGGGATCGCGGCGCTTGTCCAGCTCGAGCGGGCATCGAGCATTTGCTTGAAAGATTACAAGATTCGCCAACGGCTGTGGATGGCAGGTCTTGTGCTCAATCTTGTCATCACGCCCATGAATGTGGTGCTCACGGCCATGGATGCGATCCACCATGAGGGCAACGCTGGGTACTGGGCGCAGTATCAAGGCGCGGATTGGCTCTACTATGTCAATTTCGTGTTTCCGATTGTTGGAGTTGGCGCGACGATTTGGACTACGCGAATTGCGTTTTCGTCGTCGAGTGTTGTGCGGTTGAAGACGAAGAGTGGCAGCAGCAGTGGGAATGTTAGCTCATCGACCAGCCGGGCATCGGCGTCAGGCAAGACGGCGGCGGTAGGCATTGGGTCAGACAATGGATTGCATATCGGATCATCCATTAGTCAAATCCCAGCGTCATCAGCATCCCCTCATCAACCACTCGCATCGACAGGAAAATGCCTCAGTCTGCGTTTCCTACAGCAAAATCTCCCGGGACCAACATCGTCGCCAAGCACGCCTACCCCGTCTGCAGTGTCCTCGCCCATTCAAAGCTCGATCCTCTTCACGTTCAAGTTCCTATCCGTCATGTCTATTCTATCATGGGTAGTTGGATCCGCCATGGTTCTCGGCGCATCGCAAATGTCGGCTGCACCCAGGTTTTGTGTCGCGGCCATGTCTGGATTTCCCGGGCTGACGGTCGAGATCTTGTTTAAGCGATTAGTGCGACTACGACGCAGCCGGCGCAGGCAGGGGACGAGTGAGAGCCGTCGCATCGAAGGTGGAGGTGGTGCGAAGCGAATGTCTGGTGCGAGCATTGAGAATCATCCTCTCGAGTCGCACATTGTGGTTACTGCGAGAGGTGAGGAGGAGAGTTTTGAGGTTCGGTGTGGGGTTGAGCGCGATGAGGTACAAACTCATGTGCAAAAAGCAATCATGTAGAATAAACGAGTATCTAGGCAAAAGACTTTGATGGCGGAAAAGAAACAGACAGCGAGTAAATAAGTGACAACAAAGCGACCAAAGCCGGCTGGGCCAAACCGTGCATCTGGCCACAATCAAGGCTCAAACTTGACGTAAATGTTTTCGTGCGAAAAGCGCAGAATATCCTCCTCGATCCTTTTGAGGTGCTGCTCCATGTTGACCTTCCTGCGGCGCAAAAGAAGAAGTGATCGAGTCAGGGACGTATAGTCAAGAGCGAAAGGAAAGGGTGAGGCAACACACCTGGCAATCTTTGGCACGGTATCGACCGTCAACGACAGCTTTTGATACTCCGAGTTCAACTTTTCCCAATTAGCCCTGAGCCCTTCCAAAATGGCCCTCCTTTCCGATTCCGGCAATAAGACCATATCCCCGCCAGCACCTGCACCGGCACCCTCGGCAGCCAATTCGGCCGCCCCGGACTCGAGATACGCCGCCTCCTGCATCTGCTCCAACTCGATCTTGCGTTGTTCCAAGTACGTTGGCGCGCGCCCATAGTTTGCCTTGCGCCTAAACGACCTGGGCGCCGGGGCAGGTGCAGGCGGCTCGGAATGCACCATGGTGGCGCGATTGCTCTTGATGAAATCCGTGCCGCTGGGTCCCGGAATCACCCCAGGCTCCTCGGGCAAAGGCGCCTTGCGTACTGAGCGATTCGGATGATGTTTGGGTACTTCGGGCTTGAGCTTGTCGCCGTCGCCGCGCTTGAGGTACCGCTCGGGCCCGTGGCTCACGACCCTGAGCGGGCCCATGCTGGCCATGGGCTTTGTGCCCGACCAGTATTCTTGGCGAGCAAGTGGCGCGAATTTGGAAACGTGTCGCGCGTGCTTTGCGGGCGGGGTCACGGCAATCGGGATCAGGTCATACACCGACTCGTCAAAGGGGTCTTGTGGGATCGGCGGGATGTAGATGTGTACTTCGTATTCGTGCGGGTTGGCGCGCGTTTGTTCGCGGGCTTTGGTTGCTGCGCCGCCCGGTCCGTTGGCAGCGAAGCGGCGGTGCGGGGCAGAGGTGGAGGACACGGCGGGTTTCGGTGTGGGTTTGGCTGTGGTGGTTGACTTTGCGGGGGCAGAGGTCGGGGCTGTGGGCTTCTTTATGGTGGTTGTGGCCGTGTTTTTTGCCGATGCGCCCATGGTCGCGGCTGGTTTTTTGGTTGCGGACGAGCGCGACGTGGCAGGAGCAGGTTTGGCGACGGGGTGTGGATCGCGGGCCATATTCAATTAATTTGAGGGTGGATGCGGAAACGAATGCTGAGTGTGTGGAACACTACTGGAAGCATGGACTATTGCATTCATTTACAAGTTACGAAGCAGACATTGGGCTATTTTCTGCCAGGTGGGAACCAATGCGTCAGTGGATGGATGGCGGTGCGGACAAGCGAGGTGAGTAAGTGACGCGTTTGCAGCAAGACAGATCGGAGACCGGCCACCACGAGATCACGTGATTGTGGGATGTGATGGCAGAAAGCGGAGGGATCGGCGGCCCAATCGGCATGCCATCAGATGAGTCTGTCCGATTGCGATCCCGATCTGTTCCTGGCCCGTCAGTCAACACACAAACACACGGCCAAACCAAAACCAAAGACGCCGCCATCATCTGCTCATCTCGTCAAGTGCGCAGCCGATCCTTCTTGTCTTTGTCTTTCTCGAGGGTCTCTCTTTGCTTGCCTTGCCATCTTTACACCCAACCATTTCAAGCAACGCCATCAGCACACCCATTACCCCACCCACCATCCTCATCATGTCGTTCCTTGCCCGCTCCGTTGCCCGTGTGGCCCTCGTACGTCTTCATGCCTCTGGATTGCTGTCTCCACACTCCCCAACACAACAACGTCGTCCGCCCAACCACCTCATCCGCCCCTTGCCTTGTGCGGAACGTGCCTGGACCTGGGGCCGAGGGTACCATGGCCACTCACCCTAGCATGCCCTGTCGCCAATGTCCGCCATTGCCATGGACGCCATACCGAAGTGGCCGCCCCGGCCAGAGCCGGCCACCATCGGATCCGACTCGAGCCATCACCAACCATGAACCGTCTCCCAGCCCTGCTGCTGCTGTCGCTGCCATTCACGTCCATGATCCTGACGGATCCGTGACTCGTTAGCGCCTTTGGCCGCGACGGCTCGAGGGGCCACCAACGATGGCAAGGCTGGGATCGCAACGGGCACACGCTCTTGGTCTGATGGTGAGCTTGTGGTTTCGCTCCCGTCTGAATGGCCTCACGGCTCATTGATCCATCCATTCCGCGCACACTTACACTCCCTTGACTCGCTTTTCGATGACGCCATTGAATCACATGGACTGACACATGGACTCGATGTCCACTTGTTGTCACATATTGCACAGGTCCGCCCTACCCAGCGCGCCTTCTCCAACGCCGCCGTCAAGGCTGCCGCCGCCAAGCCCGGTGCTTCGGAGCTCTCTTCGATCCTCGAGGAGCGCATCCTTGGCTCGTCGGCCAACTTGGACGTGCAAGAGACTGGCCGTGTGCTCTCGATTGGTGACGGTATTGCCCGTGTGTACGGTCTCAAGAATGTCCAAGCCGAAGAGATGGTCGAGTTCTCGTCGGGCATCAAGGGCATGGCCCTCAACTTGGAAGCCGACAATGTCGGTGTGGTCGTGTTCGGTAACGATCGTCTCATCAAGGAGGGCGACACTGTCAAGCGCACGGGCAAGATTGTCGATGTCCCGATTGGCGCTGGTCTCCTTGGCCGTGTCGTGGACGGTCTCGGTAACCCCATTGACGGCAAGGGCCCGCTCAAGAACGTGCAATCGTCCCGTGTCCAAGTCAAGGCTCCCGGCATTATCCCCCGCAAGTCTGTGCACGAGCCCATGCAAACTGGTCTCAAGTGCATTGACTCGATGGTGCCCATTGGTCGTGGTCAGCGTGAGTTGATTATTGGTGATCGTCAAACCGGCAAGACCGCCGTTGCTCTTGACACCATCCTCAACCAAAAGCGTTGGAACGACGCTGCCGACGAGTCCAAGAAGCTCTACTGTGTCTACGTTGCCGTTGGCCAAAAGCGCTCGACCGTTGCCCAGTTTGTGCAAACTCTTGAGGAGAACGATGCCCTCAAGTACTCGATTGTGGTTGCTGCCACCGCCTCGGAGGCTGCCCCGCTCCAGTTCTTGGCCCCTTACTCTGGCTGCGCCATGGGCGAGTGGTTCCGTGACAACGGCAAGCACGCCCTCATGATCTACGACGATCTGTCCAAGCAGGCCGTGGCTTACCGTCAAATGTCGCTCTTGCTCCGTCGTCCCCCCGGTCGTGAGGCCTACCCCGGTGACGTCTTCTACTTGCACTCGCGTCTCCTCGAGCGTGCCGCCAAGATGTCGGACGAGTTTGGTGCCGGTTCCTTGACTGCCTTGCCCGTCATCGAGACCCAGGGTGGTGATGTGTCTGCCTACATTCCCACCAACGTGATTTCCATTACGGACGGTCAGATCTTCTTGGAGGCCGAACTCTTCTTCAAGGGTATCCGCCCCGCCATTAACGTCGGTCTCTCCGTGTCCCGTGTCGGTTCCGCTGCCCAGGTCAAGGCCATGCGTCAAGTCGCTGGTTCCCTCAAGCTCTTCCTTGCCCAGTACCGTGAGGTTGCTGCCTTTGCCCAGTTTGGTTCCGATCTCGATGCCTCGACCCAATTCTTGCTCGGCCGTGGTGCTCGTTTGACCGAGCTTCTCAAGCAGCCCCAATACCAACCTCTTGCCGTTGAGGAGCAGGTTGCCCTCATCTTTGCCGGTGTTAAGGGCCATCTCGATCGCGTCGACACCAAGAAGATCACCGAGTTTGAGGCTGCCTTCCTGCCCCACCTCAAGTCCAACCACGCCGAGTTGCTCGCCACCATCCGCAAGGAGGGTCACCTTTCCAAGGACACTGAGGCCAAGTTGAACGAGGTGTGCTCGTCGTTCGCCAAGCAGTTCACCGCCTAAATCAGCACAAAGTGAAATGTGTTGGATATTTTTTTTGCGCACGTAAGTTGGATTCTTATGTTGTAATCATTGGTTCTTCTACATGCTCATTTGCCTTTTCTGTCTTCTCTGCAGTTATTCATTTTCTTTGTGCTCGCCCCGCTGTGTGTGAGCATATCTTTACTCTGGGGGGCGATCTGCGTGTGTGTATTAATGAAGCAATGCCCTTTCCCCCTCCCCGCCTCCCAACCTTTTGCAACCGCGTTGTCTGAATGTTTTTCGACTTGTTGACCCCACCCCAACCCCCCAACCCCAAGCAAAGTATAAACCACCAACTCCAGTAGTAGTCTTGTCTCCTTTCTCCTCTTCGCTGTCTTGAATACGTGATGAATGAATGAATCCGATTCGGAACTTGAGAAACTCATTTGGCAGTCAACTGGTCAATCACTGCCTGCTGGTCCTGCTCCATCTTGGCATATGTTTCATACTGGCCCATCAATCTGCTCGCACGGCGGGACGTGAGTCCAGATATCCTGCAAAACGAGCATACAGATAGAACGAACCGATCCAGTTGCATTTGTCGCTCACGCAACAAAAACGAGATGCGATTGAGCTCGGCGGTCCGTCGTGCCGGCTCACGTTCCACGGCCGTGCGAAGCGCAATTGCCTGTCACCGTCCCGTACGTCGTTAATCGGTTGGAGACACATGCAAGAAGCAGCGGTTGGTTGGACAAGCGTTGGAATCAAGAGCGGAGGCATACCTTGAGCTTTTCTTTTTCAATCTCGCGCGCTTTGGCCTCAACCACGTTCAATATGTCCGTGACCAGGGTCGAAAACTCGGTTACCTCTATTCATTGACCAGTGCACAAGGATTAGCATGATTCGGTAGACGCCAAGCGAACTTACGCATAGCGGACGGACTTGACGAAAAGTCGCGGCACTCTTCGCGCAACTTGTCCGAGGCGTCGACGAGCGGGGCAGGAACGAGGCGCAGGCGGCCGAGATCATCAAAGGAGACGGCGGCGGTATTGGAATTTTGCTGAGAGATCATTGCGATGGTGTTTTCATGGACTGGGATACGGTAAGTATTTGGTGGGAACGCAAACGTAGCGGATGTGTGGTGTTTGCCGTCGATCCATCGCGACCCAAGTAAATCTCGATCACACGCGTCCTGAACCGATTCATTTTACTTAGCACGCTCAATGGATACATACACGTATGCATGCATTCTGCCCGCGAGCGCACCACCAAACCCCAGGCAACATCATCCCCCGCCCGCAATCATGTCACTGGCCTCTTCCTCCAAGCGCCCACCCCTGCTTCCGTCCTCGTCGGCTGCCCGCGGAGCTGGTCCCGCTGGCTCTCGCCGGCACCTCAGTGCCCCGCCAGAACTCTCGGATGACCAAAAGCAGGAGATCCGCGAAGCCTTTGACCTGTTTGACTCGGACAAGGACAACCTTCTTGACTACCACGAGGTCAAGGTCGCCATGCGCGCCCTCGGGTTTGATTTGAAGAAGGCCGAGGTGCTCAAGATGCTGAAAGAGTATGATCACAATAAGGGTGCTGGACCGGGGGGAAAGCAGGCATTGGAGTGGGACGATTTCTTGCGGATTGGTGCGATTCGTTTCGACTTTGAATCCTTTTTGTCATGCATACTGAATCGACTGGGTCTTCATTTGCAGCCACGGAAAAGATTCTCGCTCGCGATCCGCTCGAGGAGCTGCGCAAAGCGTTTGCCCTGTTTGATACCGAAAAGCGCGGACGCATATCCATGCGAGATTTACGGAGGGTGGCAAAGGAGGTGGGCGAGCCCTTGGACGATGAAGAGCTGCAAGCCATGGTGGACGAGTTTGACTTGGATGGCGATGGCGAAAGTACGTCACGGTAAACATTGTTTTGTTGACAGTATACTGGCACTGACGACTGGGATTGCATCTGTCCGGCCATAGTCAATGAGCAAGAATTTTTGGCCATCATGACGGACGATTTCTGATTTTGGCCTTGTCTTGGCGCGATTCGTTTCATTTCAAGTTGCCCATTGTTCCCAACCATTTAACTACTTTTTGTCTTGCTTCCATGTGTTTCAATGTATATACCCCACTCCTTGACTTCATGTTCGGCGAGCTTTCCCGTCAGCAATCTGACCAATTATCAGAGGCACAGCGGGATGCATTCATCGATTCATGGACAATTGAGTCTTGTCATGCAAAACACTTTCGAGTCATTCAAATCATTGAAGTACAATACCATCATTACAAAATTGGCGACAACAAGACAATGAAAAAGCACAAGACAATGCACAAGAAGGATCCCCTCTCATCACTGCATCACGCACTCTGCTCACCACATGCAATTCCCAACTGCCTCGCCTCCAACTTGTGCATGCGCAACTCTGTGTAATAAATCCACACGGCAAAACATGCCGATCCGCGCACAAGCGTCCAAAGTGCGAAATCAGGCAGCAACACCGTGAGCAAGATGATCCACGAGTCGAGCGAGTCCTTGAATCCGGGCGCTGCAGGAACAGGTTTCCCACCTAGCAGTCGGTTGGCTTCGGGCTCGCCGCCGCCCTTGACAATGAGCAAAAGCGTCACGCCCATGACACCTGCGTACATGAGGACGTGGCCCACAGAAAAGAGCAGGTAAATGAAGACCATGCGGGTGTTTTTCTGTTGGACAGCTTCTATTGTGAGGGAAAGAAATACACGCGGCACGACAAATGGAAGAAAGCGGCAAGCATACCAAGTAGAGTGCTAAAAACCCAAATCCACTCATGACAATCCCAACTCCACTCAACACGGCGGCCACATACAACCACGCGGCCACCTGCTGAATCATGAAATGAAACTGCGTAAAGATGGCCTCGGCAAACGTCACCTCGGTTCCCGGCTGTGTTGGGTCGGCAGCCAGTCGCCGCGGGAGCACGCGCACAAACAGGTTGACCATGACGGCCACGAAAAAGATGGCCGCGAGCACCGTGTACGTGAGCAGTGCAAACCGAAGGTAGCCAAACCATTTGGTGTTGAGGATGGTGGTCGGTGGGAGAACCTTGTTGTGAAGTGTGTGGAGACAGGGAGGCGCTAAGTTGGCTGGGAACTTGGCCGAGGTTGTCGAGAGGCGGCGGGATTTCGAGGGTGGTGACGGGCTCGACATGGTTGATCAGCGAGAATGAGTACAAGTATTATTCAAAGGATCTGGGATAGGGTCAATGGAGGATGAGAGACGTTGTGAGATGACACGACGGGGGTTGAGCTGCGATTATGTATGCACCACCGGTGTGTCATCGTGGAAGGCAAGTGGGAAACCTTTTTTTTCACGCAAGCTCTGTCCCCGCACCTCTGGCGCATTTGGGGCAATGATATGCACCGCTTCGTCACATCAGATGGGCAAGATTTCTCGTAGGAGACGCCGCCAGGACGGCTGATATCGGGGCTGCTCAAGCTGGATTTGGTACACAGCGCTTTGGCAGCATCCAACGCGTTTGCATTTTGGGATGAGCATCGTTGGACATGAAGCGTAAAGGAAACGAGGGCGGAGAAACTGCATGCGCCATTCGTCGGCACGCGATTGGAGCCAAGCCGCAAGAGCACTCGTTGGCGAGCTGGCAAGGCGAGAAATCGCGTGCCTCGATGGTGCGAACAGGGATTTTGCCAGTTTTACCGTGCCCATTTCTACCACACCCTAATTCTGAAGAGCCACGTCACCGTGCCAGAAGAGTTGGAAAGGCCCCGTGTATGCACTTTTCGAGCTCTAGATCGGAGGAGCCGTTGACGTGGCAAGGCATGGTGGGGATGGGGTAAGACTGTGAATGTGTCCCAAGCAAACTCCAACGAGTGATGTTGACTCTCTCGCCGCTTTGGAATTTTGGATTTTTCACCACTTGCAAGTGCGGCTGCGCAACTGTCCTCAAGCGCTCCAACATTGACACGTGCAAAGGTCGGTGCTTTCGTGTTAACCCGCAATCATGCTATATCAGAGCAGTTGATTACTTGATTACGATGTTGACAGGCAGCTGGTGCGAGGGTTTTCACATCTTTCGTCGCCTGCTGAGGGTTGTCGGAGGTAGATAATTGTGCTTTCACTGGGTGACTGCCATGTTTGATTTAGACAAAACTGGTGGGTATATCTATCGAGTTGGATGGAAACGAACAACACATGAAGCAAACGATAGCAAAAGACGAAATGACGATGCAAGTCTTGGCACATGTGACAGCAAGTGATGAAAAGCGAAAATGCGCAATGATGCAAGGGTTTTGCAGCCCACTGATCCGTGACTAGATCAACCGCAAACGACGTGAGGGTTTTGACAATTGCAAGGGTGCGCGAGACACACACCACGAAAGCTCTCACTCCACTAGGCCTGTTCAATCGGCGTTGGCTTGGGCTCATGCACCTCCCTGGCAACCTGCACAGACAAGTTTCCCCTGGCCTCCTCGTCGCCCACAATCTTGTCGAGCATCTTCGTCTCGGTGTAAAACACCCACGTCATGTACAGGACGCCTGCGCGAATCAAGGTCCAAAGCGTCCAATCCGGAAGCAGCACCGTCAAGAGCACAATCCACGACCGGGCAGCATCCTTCTTGTCGAGCGACTTTGGCTCCGAGACTACACGCGTGCCTGGGTTTTCGCGCGCCATCAGGAACAAGGTGGCGACCATGGTACCGGCGTACAGGATGAGGTGTGCGAGCGACCACCACAGGTAGATGCGGATCAAGGACGTCCGCTCGGATTTGAAGGACCAGAAGCCGAAAATGTTCATGATGAGCTGTTTGAATGTGAGGATACAGCGGAACAAATCAGTTCATCCAGTTCCAAAGATCAAGGACGGCAGTAACGGGAATGTGAAATACGTACGCCAATGACGGAAAGGGCAACCGCAACCCACACCCATTCCTTTACCTCTTGCACCATGAAGAAAAACTGGTTGCCCAGCGTGTCCAAGAGTGTCGGATCTTGCTTGGTGGGAATGATGTTGAATGCGAGGTTGAGGCCCGTGGCGAGGAAGAAGAGTGCCGCAAGGATGGTGTAGGCGAGGAGCAGCCGGCGCAAAAGCGCGAGCCATTTCAGAGTAACGTGGTGTTGGTGGTGGTTGTGCAGGTGAGGCGCCGTTGGCGCTTGCGATGTCGAGGACGCAGCGGCGTCATTGTTGCTGGGTGAGGCGGTCATGATGATGATGATGATGGTTGGATGAAGTTATAGGTGGATTGGAGAGCGCACTAGGTATGCGATACAGTATGTACTTTGCAGTTGATGGGAATGGTGGGAAGGTGGTATGGAAGTGTGCAAGGCGAGGCCAGCTATTTATCATCGACGAAATCGAGGCAAGGGTCGTGGGGCCCGACAGGTTAATGTGCATGGAGACTCGTTGCTTGAATTAGAGCTGGCTGTCACACCACTGCAAGACACCTTGGCTGGACCGGGGCCATTCGGCGTCATGTTACGTCAGAGCGTATCGAGGAAAGGTTGATGCGGATAGAGTGACGTCGTTGACAGTGTTTTCGGTCGGCACACAATTGCAACTGTGCATTGGTGCCGGGAGGAGTGGAGCTAAGGTTTACCGTAGGCAAAGTTCGTTGCTGATACGTGATCGCAATGCAGCAGGGTGAATGCAGCCTGTGATGGCATGGGCATGTGTGCTCGGTCCACATGGTTGTTTGGAGTTGGATTTTCACACCTGATGCATGCATGCCAAAAAAACATGCATGCGTGGAAAACGCGAGGAGCTGTGTGATGCAAACGATCAGGGCGAGCGACACGAAGGAAGCCTAGCGAACTTGGATGGAACAGGAAAGAAAATCGTAGTGCCTGATGAAGAGCTGATGGGCTTGAGGTGGCTTGGGTTGATTCACTCGAAGTACCAGAAAGTCATGGAATCAATGGAAACGAGTTCTGGATGCGCCTCATGTCTTGGCATTTCCAAACCACGTGGGTTGGATGGGCGTTGACAGAATGATTTTCCAGAAATGAGAGGAGCGGCTGCAACGTGTCCTCCGCCACCCGAGCAAGAGGAGAGAAATGACGCGGGGGTCCAGATGCAAAATCGTTGGCTCAGGTCCATTCTGGAGGTATTGATGCTGATGCTGACGGGGTCATGAGGATATCGAGGGAGGGAGTCAGCTGCCTAGCGCCATGAGAATCGCAGATGAGTGCATACAAGCAAGTATTGACCGGCATTGGCGTATGTATTGGTGAGCCTGGTGGCATCGGCGGAGCGATTTCCGAGTGCGTGCGGGGAGAAATTTGTTCTTGGGAAGTGCGCCGCCTGCTGAACCGCTGCCAAGTTCACCCGCGCTTTTCCATTCCATGTGTTGTTGGATTTGTCACGCGTGCAATACTTAAGTACTGCAGACTCCCCGCGAGACTCACCATGTCAATGCACTCATCCCAGCCCCATGCAATCCAAAGTCGGTGACTTGAATCAATCATCCATTGTACCAGTACCGACTTGTCTCGCGCTTTGGCTTTTCTCTGCCTCCTTGACGACACTCTTTACCTTCGAGACCGGCAAGCGTATACTTACCCAACGACGCTCCGCTCCCGCCACGTCCAGTTCGCCTGGCCGCCAATAACATAATCCCAAGTCCCAGCTGAGTGACCATCATTTGTGGGAACGCCCCATTGCAGATCGTAACTCCATTCGCCTGCTCCCAAGTGAGGTATGCGATTGTGTGTTTATAGACGGCTGGTCCCGGCCGCTGCATGCCATGCCCATGTTCGTCGAGCTGTTGTTAACCGCCATGTTATTTTCTTCCGGTTGTTTGCCCAGGCCCAGCTCCTCTCGCACTTTCTCCTTCAGTTTTCGCTTTCGCTTTCGCTTTCGCTTTCTCCCTATATTGCATCGCAACAGGGACGCAACCTTGTCCGCGTGCACACACTCCGCGTTCAAGCGCTTGCGCTTTGATTTCATTTCACCTTCCATTTGTCACGGCTGTCCCGTCGACGTGTGACCTGTTGCCCACGTTTCCCACGACCAACCAAGCCGGTCCACTTGCCGAGGTCTGCATCATCGAATTTTACATTCTGGCCTCATGTACGTCAACAATTTCCTTCTTTGCTCACGTCCGCACTCGGAAACGAGGCGTGCTCGAGCCGCCTCCCATCTCAGCACGTTCTGCACCAGATTCAAGGTCCCTTGTTGGCCTTGTGTCGGGCAGCTCGCGTGCTCTCCGAGCCATGATAACGTCCCCACCGGGCAGCGTTGTCGTCGTTGTCTTACGGCTGTCTCACGGTCACCGCGCGCATGCTCGCGGCTTTGTCGTCCTCCTTGTCACTCACTTGCTTGGACGGACGCAAGGTGGTTCGCCGTTACAATATTTATGTGAACTGACCAATCCATCTTCTACTGTTCTACCGACTTGATAGCCGACCCCTGACGCTTGGCAAGCCAGCGCGTTCACCATCGTCATTATGGCTCCACCCCCACCCGTGGCAACTGCATCCAGCGTTCCTGCTGCTCACTCTGCGGCTCTTGTGCCGCCGCCGCCTTCGTACGGCGAGCACCTGAGCCACCTGCTTCGCGCAAGATCGCCCTGCCCGTCGCCCGCCTTGCTCTCTTCGCACACGCTCAGTCCAATTCCATCCCGCTCAAACTCAGACTCTTCGGCGGCGACAGCGTCAACCGCCCCGACCTCGCCGTCATTGGTTTTTGCCACCCCATCCCCACTGTCATCTTCCGAGGATCCATCGCCCATCTCTTCTGCACCCAATTCAGCCATTTTCCCGTCATCGCAGTCACTGTCATTGCCCCGGTCTGGCGCGTCAACACCAACCCCACCCGTCATTCATCACAGCCCCAGTCACAATCACCACCAAATCGTCGTGTCCTCTGCATCCTCATCACCATACCATGCATCGCATTCTCGGTCACAATTCAACACGCACTCACCGCACCATCATCATTCGACGGCTGGCCTGAACCGCGGTGGTGCGCCTCAGCGGCTGGCTCGACTCACGTCGGTCGCCTCCATGCTGTCAGTCACTTCGGGCGTCTCCATGGCATCCGCGCACCGCACTCTTGATCCCATTTTGCTTCAACATTACCTGGGCTTGTCGAGGACCTTGGCCGATCTTGCGCCATGCCCCGAGCTACTTGCACGAAACCAAGCACACGTTGCCCAGCTGGAGCGCGAGGTTGCTTCGCAAAAGGCCTTGTTACCAAAGCTCAAGCGTCAATCGTACGTTTTGTCATGTTTCTCGCTATTCCTCCAGTTTTCCAACGTGCCTGACCTGTGGCCTTTTGAATCATTCAACAGGCACAAGGAACACAAGGACGTAGAGCGTCTGCGAAAACTCACCATCTCCTCGCTGTCCGCCATGCTCCGGGGCAAATACTCGTCCTCACTGGCCCGCGAAGAGCAAGAGTTCTGGGCCTCGTACGCCGCCCTGCAAGCCGCCGAGGACCGTGTCGCTGCCCTGACCACGGCTCTTCAGGTGGCTCGCGCAACGCAAGCATCGCTGCAAGCCAAATGTGCCGAGCTCGAGGCGGCCGACCGCGAAATGGCCGAGCTCGAGTCACTCTTGTTCCCAGACTTGATTGCACCACCCGTCCCGACTCAGCAGCAGCAGCTGGATCGTGGGCGGACACTGACGCGCGGGCCAAGAAGTCGCATGGCGTCGGGTGCAGCCACGCCCCGTCCGCCATCGTCCGCGGCCATTGTGGATTCGGGTGCGCCATCCATGATTGGAACACCGCGGTGCCGGTCGCTTTCACCCAGCATTCATTCGATTGTCTCATCGGACCAGCCCCTTAACGGGTCAAACAACGCCAATGCTCAGCCGTCTCGCCCTCGCTCCACATCACCGCATCAACACCACCACCAATCCGCTGCGTCGCTGCTTGTCGGCCCGCCTACCACGCCCGCAGCGGTCCGTGCCCAAGTAGCGGTTGCACTGGCGCAACGCGACTCGACGCTGGAATTCATCCGCGTCCAGCAACGACGTTTGGACTCGGATCGCTCGTCCCTCACAACGTCACACGATCATTTGAATGCAGCGCTCAGGCATGTCAATCATGCGATTGCCGTCATGGACCAGATTCGCCCCGACCCGTGTATGGAGTGTGCAAGATTGGCGAGGATGGTCGAAGAGGCCGGTGGCGCTGGTGCTGGTGGTGGGCAGCGAGCAAGGAGCTCGGGCCCAGTCCCGTCCGCATCGGGTTCACAGCAACAAGCACGCAGGGGCAGATCCACAGGGCCGACAAACGCCTCTTCAGCTCCCGCCGGAGTCACATCTGGCGTATCCGACTCCGAGGGCGGGTACACGTCTGGCCGAGGAGCCGGATACGATACCGATGGCCCCGTGCGAGCGCCACGCCGCCGATCCATGTTCCGATGGGGCATGTCGTCGTCCGGATCGACATCGATGCTGCAGCCACCTACTCCTGGGCGCCGCCAACGCACAATCTCCGTATCGTCAACCACGTCAACATCGTCATCCTCTTCGGACTCGTCATTCGAGCACTCCCAGCACCGCCAGCACACGTCGGCCCCCAGCCACCGTGACGACTCTCCATCCCGGTCCCGGTCACGCTCGCGGTCCCGTAGCCGATTCACACTCGCCATGCTGCTGCCTCGCCCATCGGGCATGGATCTTTCAACACGCGCCAGCGCATCCGACGCCGACTCTGTGCGCGACCAGCTCGAGCGCCGCGGGCGCATGATCCGTGTGGTCGAAGATCCCGTCTCGCCCGGCCCAGCGTCCGCCACGTTCCCGACCCGACCCGGGCCTACCAACAACAATGACATGGACGACGACCGGCCCATGCCCGTTGCCCCACTACCGCTCACCCACACACTGAGCGCGCCCGTGTCGCTCGTAACTACGCGCAATGACCAAGGGAGGGTGACACGTCGCGGTCGCGGTCGCGGGGGGCACGCACGGCTGGCCGCCGCGCGTTGCGGTGGGGCACGGGCCGAAGGACGGATGCAGATGAGGACGAGCCAGAATCGCCAACGTTCCCGCCACGCCGCCAGCGGCAGCAGCAGCAGCAGCAGCAGCAGCACGGCCAGCAGCACCAGCAGGAGCAGCCCAGGATAAGTGTGACAGATCTCGTTGGTAGGTGCTCATTGCATCCGAAGGTGATTCCCGGTACGCCGACCAGGCGATACAGTTTTTCGATTGGCGGGGCTGTGGCCAAGGTGGCAGCAGGGGCCGCGGGAGCCAAAGGGATGGGTGGTGCCGAGATTGGGTTGCCACAGAACGTGGTGACAAAGGTGTATGACGATACGCAGATTGCGAGGCTGCACGTGCATGAGGCCGTGCAAGCGGTGCCCGATTTGGCAGACGTGGTGCCCATGCCGAGTTTGCAGGTCAGCATCACTGCGAGTATGTTACGTTTTCGTTCCACTTGCTTGTTCACGTATTCTTGTGCTGACCCATTCTGTTGTTGTCTCAACAGCCTCCGTGGCCAACATTCGCGCACGTCTCAAGACTGCCACCTCACGCCTCAACCGCCTCATTCAAGAAACTGTCCGGCGCCAAGCCGAGCTGGACAACGACGCGGCGTTTTTGCGCAACGATGCCGTGCGCGCCAAGCGCCAAGCGGCAGACACGCTTGTTGCTCTGCTGCGCAGCGCGGCGATGGGCGGTGAAGCACCCGCGGCGGCCGGTTCGGGCAGCTTTTCCGCGCCATTGTCGCTCTCATCTGCCGCGACACCTGCAGAAGCGGCATCGGCGAGCAACGGCAGCGGATCAGCAAACGGGTCAGGATCTGGGCGGACACCCAGTTCCACGCTGCAGCGGTTGGCAAGGTCGACGCTGGCGGCCGCCGGGATGGGGTTGACGCAGACTATGGACCGGTTGCCTGCGTATGAAGAGGCGGTGGCGGGCGGTGCAAATGGGACCGCGGCACAGGAGCGGTCGGGCATTGAGGTCTAAGGTTGCCTGGCGTGGGATTCGGCGCCTGTACATATTGTGTTTTCTTTCTGTACTCTGTTTCTTCTCACAACCATCGCGTTCTCGATTCGCGAGCCGTACCTGTTGGCCAATCGTTTGCATTGGCCAGCCGTTTTTTTTTCTCTCTTCTTACTTGTTGGCTGTGCTTTACACTTTGCATTCTTCTCTCCCTTGTCGTCGATGCTTTCTCGCCTTGCACGATCATTCACATTCTTGTCATTATCGGTCTTTTCATACAATTCGAACCAAGCTGGCTGTTGATTCCACGTGTCTCACTTTTTCCCGATCCTTGTCAAAGGTCTCACCCGAAGCTCGGACTTACAAAACAGAGTCGAATCCTCATCGGCTCCGAGTTGACGGAAATGCAAGTATCCTGGAGTTGCCCCATGTTCACGCAAGAATCTTTCCACATAACTACCAATATTCTGTCCAGCAGCAACATGTCCTCTTCGTCCCAAGACCAACAGCAAGACCCCGCCACGTCGAAACTCGCGACGAGCACGAGGGCCAGCCGGGCCAAAACACGGTCGCCGACCGGCTCCAAGAACTGTACAAGCTGATTGACGGTATCGGTATCGCCATGGTGACGTCGCGCCGCCCCCGCGATGGCCGCCTCGTGTCGCGCGCTCTGTGCGTTGGCAAGCGCGTGTCGGGCGTCGACTTGGCATTCATCATTCCCACGACCAGCAAGATGGTGGACGATATCAAGCACGACCCGCATTGCAATGCTGCGTTTTACCGCGATCGGACGGGCGAGTGGTTAGGTACATATGAATTCTTTGTTGTTGTCGCGCTGTGTACCTTGTGACATGCTCACACGCATCTTGTCATCCCATGTGAATTAGTGTCTCCGGTATTGCGACTGTCCGTTCGATCGCCGACCCGGAAGGCACCGGCTCGCTCCCGACTGCCGAAAACATTGCCTCCTTCAAGCAACTCGTCCTCGACACGTGGTCGTCCGACATTGCTGCCTGGTTCCCGGAAAACACGGACCCAGTCTCGTCACCCAACGTCTCGGTGCTGCTCGTGCGTGCCATCTCTGCGACCTATGCGACCACGCCTTCTGCATTCACGTCGGCCCGCGTCCTGTTTGACTTGGGCGTGTCGGCATTGACGGGCCATGTGCAGCCCACGGCTCAGGTGTCGATGCATGGATTGGGTGAGGCGGATATGGCGGCGGCCAGGGTGTTGGAGTCACATGAGACGGGACCAAGGTGGTAAAGGAAGTCAAGGAGGAGATCAAGGCGGCGCTGGTCAGGGGAATTCGTGAGACGCAACAGCAGGTGCAAAAGGTGGAAGAGTAACGCAGGTCCAAAGCGGAGTGTATTGGCTACCAAGGAACCATGATGAGTTGTGATCTGTGAGCGTGCGTGTGGTACTGAAACCAAGTTTTGTATATTCTTTACCCGTCGATTGTTATGGTCTGTCATTCCTTCCAAGCTAAGGTAAAATAATCATTTGACTTATTCACTTTGCGTCTTGATCTGATCTGGCGAGTGCAGCCTAATTTTCAACTTGATTGAAGTGAAGAAGAGTCATGCCCTTTCGATTGAACTGTCCACGACAAACTACACAGCTCCTGCCAGTACGGGGTTTGACCTTATCCCAGCAATTGTGTTTGGAGTGCCTATTCTCGATGGAAAAGCCCATGCGGGAGACTCACCAACGAAATAGGTCGTGGTGGGTGGACTATGCCTTGGGTGAGACAACTATGGATGTGAGACAGGCAGTGAGACGCGACGGTTGACGTTGTTTGGGAACATGCTCATGCAAGCATGCACAAGCATCGGGCGAGGCCAACAGCATAAGGCGCTGCTGTGCAATCTTTCCTATTCCTCGCTTACCTGCCCAATGAAACACAGCAAGTATGAGCGCTGGTTGTCCCACTCCCCGGCCCACAGCGATCGTTGTACGGCGCCGAGCGGCGAGCGGCGAGAAACGGCAGGGTTGAGCATTCCGAAGTCGCCAGGGAACGGTCAGAACTGTCACAGTACATGATACAACAGATGACTGTCCACGTCCAGGCCCGTGATGACCCTGACACTTGCCCTGACCCGCTGCAATGTGCTGCTTTTCATGTGAAGCCTTTCATGATGCGACTGTGTGCGAAAGCTCGAGAAGGCCACTTGGGTCCGAAATAGCCACTCTCGTGTGTCTGGAACAGGGTTTTGGAAGCATTTCAGCCCGTTGCGTGCTTGGACTGCGACCTTATCGCGCGCCTTGCAATTTGAGCGGATTGGCTGGGGCTCACGCGGACGGATAACCTCCACCAGGCATGTGCATTGGCATAGGGGCGTAGGAGGCCGGGGTTCATGTGCGGTACGTGGGTGGTGTGTTGCGGAAACGTTTGCGAGCTGGGCTGGTGCGCATTTGCGGCCTCAGGGAGGGCGTGTTTGAGTCCTGAATGGAGCGACGCGCTCACGTGATGGAGGTGAGCGAGTGCGCTCGCCGCTCACACTGGTGTGAACACGCCTCGGATGGCTCCTGATTCCCCTTTGCCCGGCGTGCCTTCAAGACCGAGCCACGACCCCCCTTCCGCCAGCTCGCAACGGCATCCTTCCATGTATTTTGCCTGCGGGACCCACCAACGACCAACCGGCTTCAGCTCAACCAGTGTTCTCCGTCACTCGCTCAAAACATTTGCTGTGTGCAACGTGCCCGAGTGGAACCGAGTTCCCAACCGACATCCACGTTCGTTCGCTCAATTTTCGGATTGTTTTTTTTTCCTCGCTTTCCAACTCGAGCGTGGCCTTGCAAAGCTGTTCGGCGCATCCTTGCCATCCCGAGTCTGCAGCATCCCACGGTCAATGCGACTACTTTACAATCCAGGTCTCATCTGAAGCGCTCGCGTGTTTTCCCCCTTGATCAGGTCGTCCGTCCGCAGCCAGGCAGTCCTCAGCCCGTCTCCCACTTGGTCTCTGGTGTTCCACACGATAGGGTATGTACGGTTGGGTTTTGAACTGCTCTTTTTTTTGGGATCATTTGTCAAGCAAGCCTCACTGACCCTTGTGTCCCATCTGCCACTTTCTCTGTTCGCCTTGCCTCCCCTTCACCTTTCCTCGACACGTTGTTTCCACGAACCTGCACCAACGCTTGACCGCAAATTTCATCTCTCTCTCAATTTGCAACCGGTCGTGCCCCCTGTCGCCGCCGCCGGCCACTCCACCCCACTCGCGCAATTCATCCAAATCGCATTGTCCCAGTCCATTCCACGACGTGTCAATCCGCGATCGACCCACCTGAATCGCTCGCCCTCCCGGCATCCATCCATCCAGCTAGCTACGCCGCCATCCATCGTCATCCGTCACGACAGCATCCGATCCGATTTGAATCGCATCCCAACATGGCCGAAACAGACAACACAAGATCCCAATCCAAGCGCAAGCGCACCACTGTGGATCTCGGGTCGACCTTGTTCCTCAACAACTGGCTGTACCTTTGGACTTTCGGTCTCATCCACTATGCCCGCCAAGGCGTCAAGCCATCGCTTGCGCTTGCCCGAAAAACCTCACATCGCGCTTCAATGGCCGCAACCTCACGGATGCCTGGGCCAACCGCGTCGGCAGTTTGGCGAACATGCCACGGTGCTCGGTGCCCTGCGTGACGTGTACACGGTTCACTACTTCTGATTGGCCTGTGGAAGATTGTGTGGGGCATTTTCACATGTTGGACTTGGTACTTTGTCAAGGTGTTTGTCACCTATGTCGAAAAGGACGAGGACGAGTACTGGGGCCATTTTTGGTCAGTTGCGCAGTTCCTGTCGTCCTTTTTGTCGTCGATTGCCATTCATCAGCTGTATGGCGAGTGTGCCAAGGAGGGCATTCGCATCAAGTCTGCGCTCACATCCTCATCTACCGCAAGTCGCTAACTTGGCCCGTGTCCGCGGTGGTGCCGGTGAGGTCATCAACATTGTGTCGACCGATGTGGCGCGTGTCCAAGATGCCGTGCTCAACTTCCATTACCTGTGGACGTCGGCCCTCGAAACGCTCACCATTTTGATTTTGGCCTTTATCGAGATTGGTCACTCTGCGTGGGTTGCAGTGGGTGTCATTGTCCTGCTCATGCCGTCCAGGCCTACTTGGGCAAGAAGACGGCCGATTTGCAGCGCGAAAACACCGAGATTCCCCAGCGTGTGCACATCATGTCCGAGTTTGACGGCCATCAAGCTTGTCAAGTTCTATACTTGGGGTTCGTCATTTTTCCTCGCTTGACGCTGTTTTTCGTTGTCGCAATCTCACGTCTCCTCGCATTCGCATTGCTTGCCTGATACAGAACGCGAGTTCTTGAAGAAGGTTGGCACTGTCCGCTCGAGAGAAATCCGTCTCGTCCTGTCGGCTCTCCGTATCAAGGCCGTCAACTTTGCTGTCGTGTTTGCCACGCCCGTCGTTGTTGCGACATTGGCCCTCACCACGTACCGGTTTGGGTTTGGCATGCAACTCACGTCGGCCCTCTCCTTCACCATCCTGTCCGTCTTCAACACGCTCCGTTACCCCGCTCCTCATGTTGCCGCAAGCCGTCAAGTCGTTTGCTGGTGCCTGGGTGTCGCTTGCTCGCTTGACCACGTTTATGCAACTCGCCGAGGTTGAACCCGTGCCGCAAGAGACGCCTCGCCCGGGTGACGATACCATGATTGAGCTGACGAATGCTAGCTTTGCGTGGGAGGGCGACGAGAACAACACCCTGCACGACTTTTCGCTCAACGTCAAGCGTGGCGAAATCATTGCCGTGATTGGTGACGTGGGCGCAGGCAAGTCGTCTTTGGTTGCTGCATTGCTCGGGCAAATGAAGAAGACGGCCGGCGAGATCCACATGTACGGGTCTACGTCATACGTGCCGCAAGAGGCTTGGTTGCTCAACTTTACGCTCAAGGAAAACATTTTGTTTGGATCCGAGTACGACCAGCAAAAGTTTGACGAAGTTGTGCGTGTGTCGGCCTTGACGAGGGATTTGACGCTGCTCGCGTCGGCCGAGTACACGGAAATTGCCGAGCGCGGTGCCAACTTGTCGGGTGGCCAAAGGCAGCGCACGTCGTTGGCGCGCGCCGTGTATGCCGACAAGGATATTGTTCTGCTGGACGACCCGCTTTCCGCTGTGGATCAGGCCGTCGGTCGCCACATTTTCCAAGAGTGTCTCAAGACGCATCTCAAGGGCAAGACAGTCGTGTTTGTGACGCATCAGCTCCAGTACTTGCCCGAGGTTGACAAGGTTGTCCAGATTCAAAAGGGTCGCATCACAAAGTACGGTACCTACGCCGAGCTCATGGCCAAGCACCCGGATTTCGAAGAGATGATCAACAACCACGTGGCTGCTGGCGAAGAGGGTGACGACGATGTCGAGGCCATGCCGCTGGAACCGATTGAGGGTAACAAGGTGTCTGTGCCCGTGGCCGGCTCTTCGATGGGTGATGCTGCAGCCGGGTCATCGGGCGAAAAGGGTGCCATTGAACTCAACCAGCTCACGGTTCGGTCCATGAAGAACATCCAGATCAACGAAAAGACCATCTCGTCCATGATTGAGCGCAACCAATTGTCGGTCATCAAGGGCGCCAATCACTCGCACGACTTTGCCGATGCCATCCAGCGCAATCAGGCCACGATTCACTCGGTCAAGGACTTGCAGGCGCTCGCGGCTGTGGGTAACAATGACGACTCGGACTTTTCGGACGACGAGGGTGGCGATGCCGAGAAGGAAGCATTGCAAAAGGGCAAGCTCACTTCCGAGGACAAGTCGGTTGAGACGCGCGGCTGGTTGGATTACGGTGATTACGCCCGCTCAGGCAACGGCACAAGTTGGACCATCTTCACCATGTTCTTCTTCTTTTTGGTGCACGGCGTGCGTATCGGTTCCGATTACTGGTTGCGTTTGTGGATTCCCAACACGCTCAAGCTTGAAAGCAATCCCGATGCGACCTACTTGGGTACCTATGCTGGTTTCGTCATCGTCTTCACGCTTGGTGTTTTAGCCCGTGGTTTGCTCTTTGCACGGGAGGCGCATGCCAAGGCGCTCCAGTTGCACAATGACATGTTCCACCGTGTGTTGCGCGCGCCCATGGCCTTCTTTGACCAAACTCCCTCGGCCGCATCTTGTCGGCATTTGCCAAGCACCAGTTCCACGTGGACGAGACCATGCCCGACTCTGCCATGCAAGCCCTGCAATACGTGCCCTTGACGCTCGGTGCCTTTGTGCTCGTTGCCATTGTCGTGCCCTGGAACTGGGCGCCCATCTTGGGCTTGCTCTTGCTCGCCTTCTTGTCCGTGTACTGGGTCACGCCTGCCGAAAACAATCTCAAGTCTGCCGAAGCAGCCACCAAGCCGCCCATTTTCTCTCATTTGGCCGCCACGCTCGAGGGTCTCTTTTCGATTCGTGCCTACAGTGCGCAGCAGCGGTTTGATGGTATCAACATGGACAAGCTCGATGAGAACCACCAGCAGTTTATTGGATTGCAAATGGTCAAGTCGTGGACCGCTCTGTACTTGGACATTATCACATCGTTTGTGATTTACTTCACGTCGCTCTTCATGGTGCTGTTCCAAGACCAGCTCGGCTCCACGGCCCGCGAGCGTGCATCGAATGCCGGTCTGGCCATTTCCAACGCGTTGCAGATTCTCGTCTTCTTGCAGTGGTCGATTCGCATGATTGGCGAAGTGCAAGCGCAAATGCCCTCTGTCGGTATCATCAAGTTCTACTCGTCCGTCAAGCAGGAAGCCCCCGATGAAGTGCCCGAGAACAAGCCCGCTGACTCGTGGCCGACCGAGGGTTACATCAAGTTTGACAATGTCGAACTCAAGTACCACGAGTTTGGCGTTTCCGTCCTCAAGGGTGTCTCAATCGACATTCGTCCGCAAGAAAAAGTGGGCATTGTGGGTCGCACAGGTAGTGGTAAGTCCACGCTTCTTGTTGCCCTGTTGCGCATTGTCGAGATTTGCGGCGGTAAGATTACGATTGACGGCGTCGACTTGAGCAAGATTGGTTTGCGCGACTTGCGTGAAAAGATTGCCATTATCCCGCAAGAGCCAGTCTTGTTCTTGGGTACTGTGCGGTCCAACTTGGATCCATTCAACAAGGCCACCGAAGACGAGATTTGGCGTGCGCTCAAGGCCGTGCATTTGGCCGATTCCATCATGGACATGCCGCTCAAGCTCGAGTCGCCAGTCATTGAGAATGGAAAGAACTTTTCGCTTGGTATGCCTTGTCTCCCTTTGTGCACTTGGTCTAGGGGCACACAACTCACCCTCCGCGTGCGCATGTGTAAATAGGTCAACGCCAGCTGTTCTGCATTGCCCGTGCCATCTTGTCGCGGACCAAGATTTTGGTGCTTGACGGTTCGTTTCCTTTTGCTTTCCTCGGTGAGGCTCGCGGATGCCACGCCTCGCTGGTCACGTCGTGGACACACACTGACTCGTGTTCGCAACGCCTCATCACCTTCAACCGCTTCTCCTTTCGCGTTTCTGGTTCACAGAGGGTATATACTCTTTCATTTTCACCTCTTTTGCACTCTGGGTAGTCACTAACCTTTCCAAATGCTCGATTTTTCGTCTAGCGACTGCTGCAATCGACATGCAAACGGATGAGCTAATTCAAAATGCCATCAAGGAGAACTTTGCGTCGTTGACGGTGCTCACGATTGCCCATCGGTTGAACACGATTATCGCTTCGGACCGTGTTTTGCTCATGGATGCCGGTCAAGCACTCGAATTTGACGAGCCGCTTGCTCTGCTCGACAAGCCCAACGGCCATTTCGCGTCGCTCGTGTCCAACACGGGAGAAGCCACGTCGGCCAAGCTGCGCTCGATTGCCCAGCAAGCGCACGACGAGCGCAAACATAAGGCTGTAGCCGAGCGTGCATCCAGTGTGCCGTTGCCGGCGTCGGCGCCTGGATCGCCAAACCGGGTTGTGACGACGGTGGGTGGGCCGGTGCCGGAGGCACCAGAGGATGCGGCGTTGTTGGGCGACCATTAAGTGCTTGACTCTATTTTTTTCCGTACATCTTTCACTGCTCCTTGTTCCCTCCCCTTTTTTCCACTTTTTGGTCCGTCTGTCCATGAACCCGTTTCCCGTCTCACTCTCAGGGGTTGTTTCCCTGGTGGTTAGTTGTTTGTTTTTCCCCTGTCTCTTTTGAATGTGTATGTACCACCTTGACTGCTTGTCAGTATCCACTCCTTCACCCCTGCGTTTTTGTCCACTGCAGCTGGAACGACAGTTGTTTGGCATGCGCTCATCGGCTATTTCGTTGTTTTTCGGTTCCCTTTTTTTTCCCGCTCTCTCTCATCGTCCACTTCCCTACCTGTCTCCTTGTTGGTTTGTTTTTCGGTTGGTAAATATTCCGTCTAGTTAAGAATAAGATATACAGACACTCTTTGATGACAGCCGCTGACCGTGAGAAAGATTGTTTTCTGAAATCGTTCTTTGATCATAAAGTGGTCCGCCGTTGTTCTGCTGCTACAAGTATTTCCACGACAAGACGACGCCAAAAAACACTGCCCTTTTGCCCTTTTGCCCTTCCTCTCCTCTCACC
This sequence comes from Catenaria anguillulae PL171, assembly GCA_002102555.1. Lineage (NCBI taxonomy): Eukaryota > Fungi > Blastocladiomycota > Blastocladiomycetes > Blastocladiales > Catenariaceae > Catenaria > Catenaria anguillulae. The sequence goes on along the minus strand of MCFL01000028.1, from coordinate 113,547 downwards.
CCCTCCGAGTCAGCCTACATTCATACAGATTTACTTATGATGATGCTGGTACGCTCTCTCCCCATCATACGCTCCCATTGGTTGATCCGCATCACGACGTTGGCATCGCTCGTTTCGTCCAGGCCTGATTGATCAAAGCACACTCCGCCACCCACTCCAAGACGCGCAAGTCGGTTGCAGACTCATTCCCAATTCTCCATTTGGACTCGACCCTGGCCACGGCCGTCGGCGGCGATGGTGGCTTTCCTGGATTTGACGTGCTCTCCATCGAATTCGACGGGCGCACCTTGCTGTGCATCCGCAACCGTGTTGTTCCACTTGCGACGAACCTGTCAGCATCGATCCCGGACAGCTTTTTCGTCCCTCGGCCAAGGCACTTCCCTGGACCTCGACTCCCCCTTCTGCCGCCGCAAGCACCGCCGGCACGCTCACCGACGCTCAGGACGTAAAGTCGTCGCCAGTCGCCCCGGCCAAGTCGCGCTCACAGACAACTTGGTGGTGACCAAAAGGTTGGCAAACAGCTCGCTGGGCACGATTCATCACATTGACTGGCCATCAGCAACCATCTTCACTAAAATCAACGGAGCTGGCGGGCAAGTCATCCGCCTAATGTCATTTGGGTGAATGTAGACTCAGCCAAGACCAAGCCACGGATTCCCGGAATGCCGGACGATTGGCCAGATACTGTTGTGCCGGTTTTGATCCAGAGGCGGTACTTCAAGTATGACATTGTCAAGCGTACGGCTGCCCCGGCTGGTCATGCCAACGCCTTGTCAATCATCAATGCCTCGATCACGCAGTACCCGATCGTCCCTGCCTATGCAATGACTTGCCATGGGGTCCAAGGCAAGACGCTTTCTTCCATCTTGATCGCCGATCCTCGGCCAAGTGGAATGACCGTCTCCCCACAAGCTTTCTACGTTGCATTGTCTCGTGTGCAGGCGTCTGCTGGTCTGGCTCTGGCCCGTGCTCCAACGATAGCCGACTTTGAGGCCTTTGTACCCAAGGAGGATGTACAAAACGAGGCCAATCGCCTCAAGGGCTTGTCTGAAAGCACCGTTGCTCGGATGAAGAGGCCACGCCAAGACGGGCGTTGATCTTCTGTTGAATGTTTCAAGTGTTTATACTCCCTTGTCGCGACGGTCGGTCGCAACGACGTTTGGGTATGAGTGGAATCAAAGTGAGTTGCGGCCAAGGAATTGAGGTCGAAAGAGGCTGGACCGGCTTGGGATCAGCGGTTGGATCGGAGGTGCATCTGGACGCGTTAGCTGGGCTTGGCGTTGCCATCGCCCCGCCATCATTTTTCGCTCTCCAGTCTCCCATCCAGCCTGCATTGTGCATATCTAACGGCAATCCCAAACCGTTGACGTGCTTCCCAGGTCCGTCCCCGAGCCTCTGAGTTTCTCCATCCTCCTTTTTCTCAGTTTCTGTCCTTTTCGTGTGTTGTCCGGTCATTGGTTTGTCTTGTCGTTTCGTCTGTTTTTCTTTACCATCTTCCCACTCCCAATTCATCGATTGTTTTTGTCTGTCAACCATTGTCTTCATTCGATTACGTTCCAAGATCAATACAGTCTCCCATCCAGCCTGCATTGTGCATATCTAACGGCAATCCCAAACCGTTGACGTGCTTCCCAGGCTACGGGACGACCACCGCTCTGCCACCAAATCCAGACCAGCTTCCTCACAACTGGTGTAAGAATCCGGGCATCCATACCATCCATACCATACGCCTCTCCCAAGTATCAACATCGGCCTATCGCCACTTAGCCTCGCTCCCGGCCGTCCATCTCGACGCCCGCAGCACAGTGCATTTACTCCATCACTCCACGTCAAAACTTTCCTCACCTCACGCGTCACGCGCCAAACCGATCACGATTTTCCCACACAAATCGACTTACCATGTCGACCAATTCTCAGCCTGCGCCGACCCCCGAGCCAGCGGCTTCTTCGCCGTCGTCCACGACGGCAAGCGACCTGTCTTACACAACCAGCGATGGCCCATCCAGCATGGAGGTCCGCGGCTTTCCCAACCAATACGTGTTTGATGCTTGGACCAAATTTCTCCTCAAGCACCAAGCGTTGAAAAACTCATGGGATACCTATCTCGCAGATGCCGACTTGTCGGCAGAGGAGCTGGTGGGCGATGAAGAAGCGCTCCATCAATACGCCATGGCCATTCCCCACGATTCGGTGCATTACCGTTCCTTGATCATCTTTGCAAATCACCGTGGACCAGTCGCAGTACGCGCAGCGCGCCGCCAAGGGATCATTGGGCCGGGCGAGAACCTCAATACCTCGATTCCTGGTACACCAGCCACGTCTGAGCAAGCTCGCGCAGCCGACGCAAAGCCATCAACCAGTCTGCAGCAGCAGCTCGATGAACTTCGTACTTCACGTGCGCACATTGGCGAGACCATGGTTACAAGTCAACCCGTCATTGTCTCACCAACAACGTCAATCAAATCACAAGCAACTGGGTATTCGGCGATTCAAGCGGCGGCGCATTTGCGGAGTACGCCGGTCACCGTTTCCGGGTTTGATGACCTGATCGAAACATCTCAATTCAACTCTGCCGCGAACAAGGTCAATCAAATGTTCAACCGTTCGCGATACTCGGCAGTTCCTCTTGACCTGCTTTTGGCCCTGGCTGATATCACGCTCAAGGCCGACCTGGACTCGGCTGTCGCCACAAAATTCGGCCCGCAGCAAGCGGAGTCGTATATCGCGACCATGTTGGGGTTTGAACCGTGGATGGAAGACCCGCGTCGGGCGATATTGCGTGTTTTGAAAACGGCAAAAAGTCTCAAGGTACCGCCAACAAGTATGGCGTTGGGTCTGCTCCTTCTCTGGGTATTGCCAAAGGACCGTCGAGTTCAGGCCATCAACCTATTTCCTGAGGGCGCAACTCTGCAAGCAGTCGCACAGCATTTGGACGAGCGCTTCTATGACCAAGGGCGTCTACGCAGTCGCCTCGACCGTTTGCATGTCCGGAAACTGTTGTCGATTGCCGATTTTGATCAAGGTTTTGCGGATCAAGTTGAAAAGACCATCCGAATCAGTAACGAGATGTTGGAAGAGTATACTGGTGACTTGTACGAGATGATCGAGTACTCCAAGAAGATGGCCCAACTGGTACTCGACAAATTGCCACCTCTGGCGCAACTCAACATCCGCCTCGCCGTTCAAGCTGGGACTCGCCAACTGGAACCGCTCAACCGCCAGTTTGATCTCCCGCTTCGGTCCATCTCGATTGTCATCATTGAAAACATCAGTAAACCCGAATTTTGGGCGTCCTCGTCGGCCATGGAAACGCCATTGTCTATCTCTCCCCCAATTGTACTGCCATCCTCGGGAAATTTATCCAATTACTCGGCACCAAATGCTTTTCCCGAGCCGAGCGCGTTGGTGGCGACCAAGCCGCCTATGGCAATTCGGCCACGCAACGAGTTTGACCACTACCTTAATGCGGTCGAAGTCAACGAGGTCGCTCGGGGTAAGGGACCGCAAAAGATGACATGCTATTATTGTGGCCGGGAAGGCCATGGCATTAGGGCGTGTCCAGCGGTCGAGTTTGACGTGGGTGTCTTGATTGAGTGGGACAAGGACGAGCAAGGGCGTAAGGCGTTGTATTCCCGCGGTGGCAAGATACGCAAGAAGCTCGATTACGCACAACCACCGATGCGCGATCAAGCTGTTGAAGCGCTCAAGAGCGGGAAAGACGAAGAAACGCAGAGCGTCAAGATCTCGGCAACCAACAAGGACATCCATTGGGGCCCGCAAAACTTCAACGTTGAGATTGCAATGGTCACTATCGAAGACGACTCAACTGTCGAAGTCGACTCAGCCGATGGGCGACCACTCAAGCGGCGTCGTGAAAACGATTTCGACAATGACGCTCCGGAGCCTGTATCGCAAAAACCGTCCCGACATGACAAGGCACGCAAGCAAAAGCTTCTTTCGGCGCTGGCGCAAGTTTCAGCAGACCGAGTCATGGAAAAAATCATGTCTGCGCCGATTACCGAGGACATGAAAATCAGCATCGGCGATTTTTTCTCATTTCCCATGCTTCGAAGTGCCGCTCAACGTGTCACGGGTCCCCGATCGGCCGAATTTCGAGCCCGTTTGGAACGCATGGCTAATGCCAAGCAAGAAAAAGCAGGTGTTTACTCGGCGCCCCAACTGAACCCACAAGTACCGCCACCATTCAAACCCGGGCATACATTCACTCCGTCGACAATTCCTCGCACCGCACGAGAGCTGCTTGATTCCGCACCACAGCTCCCAACTCATTTGGCCCAACTCGTAGAGGCATTGTCTTCCGACGTTGGGGCAGATGCCCCAAGTCCCAACACTGAGTCGGCGATTGATTCGGAAGTTGAACGCATGATTGCCGAATTGGAAAAGAATCCGACTTTGTGCCTCGCTTTCGCTCGACAGGTCCCAGAGTGCACCCGCCTCGTCCAAGACCTCATTGCCATCTTGAACGAAGACGTATTGGTTTCTGCTATCCAAGTCAAATCGTGCGGGGGTGACAGCCAAACCGGTCAAGTCCGGACGTCGGCCCTGTGTCCTGAGATCGAAGTCAAGTTCGCTGGGGCAAAGATGAAAGGACTCGTCGACGCTGGTTCTCAAGTTAATTTAATTTCCGAAGACCAAGTCAATCAAGCTCAACTCACGATTCTCCCATTGCCGCCATCGTTGTCTCGAGTTCGCGTAGCAAATCAGACGACAACACAACTGCTTGGCGTCGTCGCAGAAGAAACCGAGATCTTAGGCGTCAGGAAGATGTTGATTGCCTTTGTGATGCCGAGTATGTCGCGGCCGTTGATTCTCGGCGCCAACGTGCTCTTGGATTTTGGAATTGCATTGATCCCGAGCGGGTCTGGGTTCCTTCTTACGACTGTGGCCGGGTGGGCTCATTTCGCGACAACTTCAAATTTTGCGACTGTCAGCATCAACGACGCATTCGCATCAACTTTGGTACCGGAGCTGGTTGAGGATGAAGATTGCCAGATGCTCGCGGATTTTTGAGTCGGCCCACGGTTGCGGTGGGCCTCCAAATTCCGCCTGATCCTGGCGAACGCAGTTATTGGCGCCGGCAAATGAAGTCAAGGCACAAGGTTCAAGGCAAGTGTCGACGCTGGAGCATGTGGCGTCGCAAGAAGAAGGCATGGCGGGAAACAAAGCGCAAGAAGGCTTGGGCCGACCACGAGCAGGCGAATCTCAACAAAAAGAGGCACAAACCGTCCAAGCAGGAACTGCGTGACGCTCGCAAGAAGAGGAGGGCGCTCAGGAAGAGGACCGTTCGCGAACGAGTCGAGCGCACGTTCTTGGAGGAAATACAACGGTCTGCCCCTGACCCCATTGTCGAGAGCCTACTGCAAGACCCAGACGCGCTCGAGATTTTCACCATCATCATAGACGACCCAAAAACTCAGAAAGAAGCTGTGTTCGACCCCGGAAGACAACCTGATCGGGAGGGGGAGGGGCACGGTCAAGCGTCATGCGAATCAAGCGAGTCAAGCGCCATTCAAACTTTCGAGGATGGGTCATGCGTTGTCGACCTCAGCGACGGCTTTCAAGACCTGCTCCAAGAACACGAGCGCGAATGCAACACCGCCTACAAGCGAGTCGCAAACAAAACGCGTCCAGTCAACTCAGCTGGCGATGGGACTGCTCCAAATCCCCGTGCGTCGTCTCCAGCCAAGCACAACTATTCACCTGCACTCCCCACTTCACCACCACCCCCGCCACGTCTCAAAGTCGACAATCAAAATCAAATCCAATTTGGCACACAACTCAACTCACAAGAGCGCGCCAAGTTTCTTGAGGTCTTCCGCCGCCATGACCAAGTTCTGGCTTTCAACGATGACCAACTCGGGCTACTCAAGGACACGATCGAGCTCCCTGTCGTCATTCGTACTGCCCCACACGAGCCATGGCAGCAACGTCAAGGTCGGCTCGGTCGCACCGAGTATGACGTGTCGATTGCGATGCTCAAAAAGAGGCTCGAGCAGGGCGTATTAGAGTGGTCTCAAGGTCCATACTCGTCTCGCTGGTTCCTTGTCCGAAAGGCTTCGGGCGGTTGGCGGTTTATTCAAGATGTACGGCCGCTGAACGCTGTGTCGCTACGGGATGCCAACGTGCCACCCGTGATGGAACACCTGATCGAGCGGCTGGCCGGATTCCCGATCTATACGACGTTGGACATGAAGTCTGCGTATGACCAAATCCCGTTGGCTTTACGATCTCGAGACTTGACAGCAATTTGGACTCCATTGGGTTTGCTCCGTATGACACGATTACCTCAAGGTTGGACGAATAGTGTCGCGGTGTATGACCGAATCATGTCTCGAATCCTGGCTCCGGTTCGCGGCGAATGCGCCGAGTCATATCTTGACGATGTGTTTGTCTATGGGCCATCCAGGAAGCGGGACGATCGGGTTGGTCAAGATGGGATTCGCGAGTTTGTTCGAGAGCACATCAAATCGGTCGAGCGTGTATTGGGGCTTTTGCTGGATGCGGGCATGACAATTTCGGTCAGCAAGATGAGGGTGGGCGTCGATTCGGCTGAGGTCCTCGGGTCTGTCGTTGATTTCTATGGACGTCGGCCGGCGGATAAGTTATTGGGTAAGATCCAAGCTTGGGGCCAGCCGTCAAAGCTGCGCGAGTTGCGCGGTTTCTTGGCTCTTGTATCTCAAGTGCGCATGTATGTTCCAGACTTGTCAACCAAACTGGATCCGCTTCTCGATCTTGTGCGTGGCCTACCTCCATCGCCTAAACCAACCGACGACGTCAACTGGACTCCAGCGGCTCTCACGGCATTTCAGTCTCTCAAGACCGAGCTCGCAGATCTTCCACCGCTCAGGTGCCCGGACCATCAGCCCGAAGCGCCCCTCCATGTATTCACCGACGCCTCGAACGTGGGCCTAGGTGCCGCGCTCATGATTCGCGAGGGCGACAAATTGATTCCGATACGTTTCGAGTCGACCGTTCTCAACTCTACGCAGCGACTGTATCATGCCTCGAAGCGGGAATTACTCGCGATTCTCACCGCCGTAAAGCGGCTGCATCACCACCTTTTTGGTCGCCGGGTGATTGTGTGGTCCGATTCGCAGGTTGCCGTAGGAATGGTCAACAATCCGGCTTCTGCGCCTGACGCGACATTGTTGCGATGGGTCACAATCATTCGGGGGTTTACCGAGGACGTGCGATACATTCCACGGGAAAAGAACTCGGTGGCGGATGCATTGTCGCGCATGGAAACAGTTGCATCGGACCACGAGCCTGGAGCCATGATGAGCGACGAAGAGCTCGACAAGTTCGTTGATCACAACGTGGATCGATTTTCGCTCGCGACCGAGGTGCACGAATGGTTGATTGAAAATGTGGACGCTGAACCACGCCCGCAACCGCTCAACTCGAAACACAGCTTGATTATGCGGGTGTTGCAAAACCCTGGGGCGTTGTATGAGGATGAGCTGTTGCAAGAGTCCGAGGGATATGTCCTGGTCAATGGATTGCTGTTCAAGCGAGAAGAAGGGCGAGTACCACGGCTTGTTGTCGACTGCCCTCAAGAACAATACCGCGACGTCTTGTCTTTCGTTCGGCAGTGTGACTTGTGCCAGCGTCATTCTCGAAGTCAAGAAGAGGCAACCATTGGCTCACGGCCGGTACCAACACAACCCATGGAAGAGCTTGGGATGGACCATTTGGCGGTCAAAGACGGCAAGTATCTCATCGTCGCTCGATGCCATTTGACAAGTTGGGTCGAGGCGGCAATTGTACCCTCAACCGCAAGTCAACATCTCTATCCATTCTTGGAACGCGACGTCTTGCGTCGCCATGGGCCACCAGCTCGAATACTGGTTGACAACCAGTGTGGCGATGCAGCTCTCGAGGATTGGTTGCGACAGAGGGGCACGGAACTTGTTCGTACAACTGCGTACAATCCACAAGCAAATGGTATCGTCGAGCGTGGACATGGGCCACTTCTCAAGTCACTCGCCAAGCTGTGCGATGAGACGCAATTGCCATGGGAGCATGTGTTGGATGCCGCGCTTTGGGCAGATCGGGTAGCGATTCGAGATTCAACAGGTCACTCTCCCTTTTACCTCGTCTATGGCCGCCAGCCTCGTCTTGCATCGGACAACGGTTTGCTTCGGGTCGCTTCATTTGAGACGTGGAATCAAGGCGACAAATTGGCCGAAATTCGTCAAGACGCAGTGTTGAGGCTGCGGGCGAGGCGGCAGGTTTGGCGTTTTCGGCAACAGCAACAACAGAGTCGGGCACGCCATCTTTGTTCGGGCGATTTGGTACTGCGGCGAAAGTCGGGTCCGCGCTCCAAACTAGATGCACAATTCGTCGGTCCCTACGTCGTTGTGCGTCAAGTAGTGTCGTCGCGCGGTGGTCTCACACCAGTCTTCCAACTTGTGGATCTCGCAAGCGGCGATTTCGCGGGCAATGTCCACCGCCGTCATTTGAAGTACTACAACGCCTCTCAAGTGCACGCAAAGTTGGCTGCCGTCAAGGCCATGCGCGGCTTATTGGCACGCAAGTCAAATCGCTCACGCTACAACCCACGAACAGGTGCCCGACTGGTGAGGCGCCAGGCCCATTCATGGCGCGAGTATTTGGCCAAGCAAGGGTTACCGCCTTCGTTCCTCACGTAGCTTGCTTATGGGGAGAGGGATGGTGTCGCGACGGTCGGTCGCAACGACGTTTGGGTATGAGTGGAATCAAAGTGAGTTGCGGCCAAGGAATTGAGGTCGAAAGAGGCTGGACCGGCTTGGGATCAGCGGTTGGATCGGAGGTGCATCTGGACGCGTTAGCTGGGCTTGGCGTTGCCATCGCCCCGCCATCATTTTTCGCTCTCCAGTCTCCCATCCAGCCTGCATTGTGCATATCTAACGGCAATCCCAAACCGTTGACGTGCTTCCCAGGTCCGTCCCCGAGCCTCTGAGTTTCTCCATCCTCCTTTTTCTCAGTTTCTGTCCTTTTCGTGTGTTGTCCGGTCATTGGTTTGTCTTGTCGTTTCGTCTGTTTTTCTTTACCATCTTCCCACTCCCAATTCATCGATTGTTTTTGTCTGTCAACCATTGTCTTCATTCGATTACGTTCCAAGATCAATACAGTCTCCCATCCAGCCTGCATTGTGCATATCTAACGGCAATCCCAAACCGTTGACGTGCTTCCCAGGTCCGTCCCCGAGCCTCTGAGTTTCTCCATCCTCCTTTTTCTCAGTTTCTGTCCTTTTCGTGTGTTGTCCGGTCATTGGTTTGTCTTGTCGTTTCGTCTGTTTTTCTTTACCATCTTCCCACTCCCAATTCATCGATTGTTTTTGTCTGTCAACCATTGTCTTCATTCGATTACGTTCCAAGATCAATACAGTCTCCCATCCAGCCTGCATTGTGCATATCTAACGGCAATCCCAAACCGTTGACGTGCTTCCCAGGCTACGGGACGACCACCGCTCTGCCACCAAATCCAGACCAGCTTCCTCACACCCTCTGTGTTGCCACTGCAGTACAAGACCATTCCCATGCCAAATTATGTAGAAACGTTAATCACCCCGTGTCAGAGTATGCCTGGCGGGAGGGAGATGAGCAGTGGTGCTGCTTGTTTGCGATGGAGATTTGGCCTGGATCAGCTATAAGACAGTTTGGCGCATCAAGTGTTGGTGAGCACCAGCTGATACGGAGCCAGCGCATTACTCGACTGTACAGCTGGACTCAACTTGTGGTATGGGATCATGGGATGCAATCCACAGAATGATCGCGTTCATGATTTACACCAGACTGGGACAAGGGAACATAACAATCACAAACGACTCGATCCAAGCAATCCACATGACGGGTATCTGGGCGAATACGAACCGCCGTTTCAAACAGATTCAAACCACTTTGGTCTCCTCGGCTACTTCTGCCGGCACCGCCCGGGCATTGAGGTTAGAAAGGTACGTATTCCAGCCGATGGCCACGGATTGTACCACCAACACACGATGCTGCAGTGGCACAAACCAGAAATTGGCAAGCTGGACGCCAATCCACACCTTCCAGTTGTTGACCAAGGCCGTGGTGTAATTTGCGCGCAACTTGCGCTCAATCTCGTCCTTGCTGAGCCCCTCGAGCACGCCATTGAAGGTGAAAAACACGGCCACCGAGATGGGCGAAAACGCAAACTGGTCGAGCGCCACGCGGGCAAACAAGTTGTGGACCGGGTGCTTGATGGTGACACGGCGGTCGAGAAATCGGTACCAGTGTGAGAGCGCTGGGCCAGCAACAAGCAGGCCAAAGCCGGCGAGGCGCGCGGTGCGAGACCATTGGTGGTTGCGCCAGCCGCGGGACTCGACGGCTTGCTGGGCAATGAGGTCGCCGGCGACAAAGAGGGCGGCTGTCATTGGGACAGTAAAGAGTGAGATGAGATGAGATGAGATGAGCTGCTGCCTCGTGTCTGATGTCAGGGGCTCTGGACTCGAGACGTACAGGTGGCAACGCACTGGGTGCCGATTGGGTACCGCGCGAGCAGGCGGTTGTAGAGCGAAATCATGACGATGGATAAAGTGAGTGAGTCACTTGAGTGGGTCGTAGATATCAATTAAATTCATAGAGTGGTTCTAATCCATAGTCGCAAGTCAATACCCAATACCGTCACATTCAAGTTGTCATGATACGCATGCGAGTGGATCTGGCTCTGGCGCCGATCAATGGACGTCGCGTCGGCGGCGGGAGCCGATTGTGACGGCCATACGCACGCACGCATTGGGACGGTATTGAACGGACGAGAATCCATGACCGTCGACGGCACAGTATTGAGTCATCCATATGTAGCAATCATGCCATCGCCATCGCCATCAACGTCCTTCTCCTTCTCGGCCGCGTCCGCCACGTTTGCCTCCACGGCCGCCGCGGCCGTCGCCTCTGCTAATGCTAATGCTAATGCCGCCAATGCCGCCACGAGCGTAACAATCACCTCGACGCCGTCTTCATCTTGGCGGCCAGTGTCGCTCTTTGACCAATGCCACACGCCCTTCACCGGACCCGGGACAGCCGACCTGGCCCGCCTCGTGTCCGACCTCGATGCGGACCACGAGCTCGTTGCCAACACGCCCCACGTCGACAAGGGCCTCGTGGTCTTGGCGGACCGGTCGGGCAACATCCACGTCGCCTCCTTGTCGGTCGCTGCCGTCCCCGGGCCACGTGCTGCCCATGATGCAAAGACGCAGCCTCCACGGAATGCAGGACCATCGGCGGTTCCTGCGGCCAACGCGCCGCCCGCCATTGTCCTCGAAAGCTTTCCCGCTGCCGATGTCGGCATGCTGATTACCGCCGTCGCCATTGCAAAGGATCCGCGGGCCGCTGCATCCGCCGCTGCGGCTGCGGCCGCCACCGTACCTGCCGCCGACCCTGCTACTGCGGCTGCTTCTGTATCTTCAAACGCCATGACGCTACTGATTGCTGCCCAAGATCGCGACGGCACTCCACTCGTTCGCGTCATCCAGTACACGCCCACAACCATCTCTTCGACTGCTGCTTTACCGTCTTCTGCGCCCAAGTCGCTCCCATTTCGCATTGTCCGCGACCTACGCATCTCGCTCCCGACCGCCTCGGCTCTTACCTTGCTCTCGCTTGGCCGAGTTACTGCCACTGGTGGTGGGCAACAATCGGCGCAATCCCAACGCCACCCACTGGGCAGAATCACCCACATGGCCCTCGGCACACACCCGGTCCCTTCGTTACTCGTTGGTTTTGACTCGTTGGCGCTCATTCTGTTCAAGGGCGACATTGTCCGCGAAAAGCCCGCCAAACAGCTCGTGCTTCGCGAGCCCTCACCCACGCCCGACGACCCGATTTCGGGCATGACACACTCGGGCGTGCATTACTTTGTCACAACGCAGCGAGGCGTGTGGTTTGTCAACTCACGTGAACAACTCGAGGCGTTGGACGAGTCCAACGGGTCCCTGCTCGGGCCTATTCCGTTTCCCGCACAGAGGGACGAGGGTGGCGTGGGTGCGGCCGAGCCGGGGACTGCAGGCAGTCAAGTGTTGGTTGTTCAAAACAACGTATGAATGATCACCCTCTACCCTGTATGTTACAATGACTGACACAAGTTTTGCTTGATATAGGGACTCACCGTCTTTTGCGCCGAGTCGGGTCGCAATCAAACCTACCCAACCCCCACGTCTTCCGACCACGCCATCACTCACCTCTCTTGGCTGTCGCCCTCTCTTCCCTCTTACCTTGCGCTCGTGTCCACGGACACGGACCTCCACCAAGACACGCTCACAATCCTTCACCTTGACCACAAACTATTGACGTACGCCTCAAAACATGCGCGCGTGCTTGCCCTGACGGCTGCCCCCGGTGGCAATCTCTTGCTGCTGACGTCATCCACATCCGCCGACGTATCCGCCGGCGGCGTCGACCTCACCCGCATCAAGCTCAAACCGCCGACCATGCAACTTGCTGCGCTCACCTCATGCACCCCGCCGCTGTTTCCAACGGCCCTTGCCCTCGCCGACGACCTACGGCTCACCGGCCCGACACTCGCCGACCTGCACGGCGCCTACGCCACCTACATTCTATCCACATCGTCGTCGTCGTCGTCGTCGTCGTCGTCGTCGTCGTCGTCTGCCCCCTTGGACCCACAATCCGCGCTCCCTTACCTCCTCGCGACCATCGGCACCTGGCCCGCGTCGCGCGTGATCCGCCTGCTCACGCATCGTGGCCACGCAGCCCACCCATTACTCGTTGCCTACTTGCAATCCTTACACGCACGTGGCGTTGCGAGTGCCGAACACACCGAACTCCTTTTCCGGTCCTTGATCCGCGCGCGCGACCTGCCCGGAATCCAAGCCCTGGTGCGCGGCCAACTCCCCTTTGACGTGCACGTGGCGAGCGCGTGCTTGGTGCAAGGCGACATGTGTCCGGTGGCAGTGGACGTGGCGTTGCGCGCCGGGGAGAGCGGGGTTGCCGTGGACGTGCTCGTGTATCGGATGCGCGAGTATGCCCGCGCGACCGAGGTCTTGATGCACATGGAGCACAGTGGTGAGCGACGCGCAGTGGTGGCCAAAGTCGGAAAGTATCTGGCAGACAAGGAGCCCGCGCTAGTGGCACAGGTTGCTCGGCAAGTAATTGGCGATGCGGTACGCGACAACACCCTGGATGCAGAGGTGGTCCAGGAAATGTGCGGCTTGTTTCCGGCCACGCCGCTGGGCGGGCCCGCGAGTGAGTTTGTGCTGTGGCTTGTGGTAGAGTGTGTGGAGGCGCGCAAGGTGGCGCCTGCAGACGTGTGGAATGCGGCCGTGGACAGGTGCGTGACGGGCGACGAGGCGCTCCGGGTTGTGCAGTTGGGCGAGTGCCGGGCGTGTGTGGATCAGGTGCTGGCTACGGCAAAGGCCAGGGGATGGGTCGGCGTCATGGCGTATGTGTACGAGCAGCGTGGCGACGTGTTGGGCATGGTGAGCGTCTTGGAAGGTGTCGACGAAATGATGCGTGCGGCCGTCAAGCACGCACCCAAGGACCAAAGGGTCTGGTCCCAAGTGCTGTGCCGCGCTGCAGGCCAGGACCCAATGGACGCTGACCAAGTGACGCGCGTCATCGAGTACATTGACGCGCACGCCGTCATGTCGCCCGTGGCCATGTTGCGCGAGCTCGCGCGGTACCCGAACGTGCGCTTTTCGCTCGTCCGCGACGTGTTTGCGCGCCGCGTCACACGCGACCGTGCCGTGATTGCCGAAAACGAGGACCTTGCGCGTGCATATCGGGCAGAGACGCACAAGTTGCAGGCCGAGGCCAGGATGCTCGAGCACGAGCAAGTCACGTTTCAGGGGACGGCGTGCTTTGCGTGTGGGCGCACGTTGGGGTTGCCCGCGGTCCACTTCTTTTGCAAGCATTCGTTCCATGTCGGGTGTTTGAACAACAATTCCCAGCAGTGTCCCAAGTGTTATCGTGAGCATCGCAAGGTCGGCGCGTTGAAAAAGGCCATGGAGGCCAGGGTGGGCGAGGATTTGGGGCGGCAGTTAGAGACGGCGGCGGACGGGTTTGCAGTCGTTGCGGATTGGTTTTCAAGGAGGGAGATTCGTTGATTCTTGTTGAGCAACCCATATTGGACACATTGACATATATGTGGAAAGTGCACATGTATGTTTGCATGCAACCAGCCTCTACATGCCTTCACCGTGCATACCATATCCCCTCCATTTGTTCCGCCTCAGGCTGCCGCCCGCCGCCGTCGCAATTTGTCTGCAGTGTGATCGAAACTCTTGAACGGTGGCCCAACGAGCGGTCCGACAGTACTTATCCCAACAAGGCAGTGTCACCCTCTGTACTCTAAAGCTTTGCAACTTTTTGCAATACATTCGCATTTACGTTTTCCAGCCATCAGCGCTGTTTTGGCGGGCCTCGGCGGTCATGTGCCGCCTTAGTTCGCCCGTCTGTGTTATCGATCAAAGCACCGACGACATAACGTCGTCACCATCGTCAAGTGCGTTTGAGTCTTTTCTTTGCCTTTTGCCACGGACCGAATCAATCAGAAAGCACTGACGCATTTCCTTTTCTTGTGTGTGCATGCAGGTGCTCCTTGGCATTGCAACCTCCTCCCGTGGTGCTGGCTTGCGTGGCATCCTGGTCCAAGACATCGAGTTTTCCGAGCGCCCGGCTACCACAGCGCAGCCAACTGCCACCAATCCTGCGCCTGATCCTGCCCACCGTGACGCCATGCGTTTGTCATTCTTTTTCGTCGTTTCTCGCACTTTCGCCCACAAATAGTTCGTTAACAAACTACTGTTGCCATACTTTCTTGCAATGCACTGTACAATCGCCAGAGTTTCCTGCATACCTCCGAGTCCTGATTCCAGCGCAGCAAAACTCGCCCGCCGCCATTTTCACCATACATGGCAGCTGCAACGTAGATGACGCATTGTTTGAGGGCGACATCGAGGTCCATCTCCCTGCCCTCCTACTTGCATACTTCCACGTCACTGGCCGCTCATGTGGCTCCTTGTTTTCGTCGGCCGATGACGGCTCTTCTCGACCGAACCGATCGCTTGTGACCAATGCCGTCAAGCGCATCGCTAAGCTTGGTGGCATTCAACTCGCCAGTGGCGACTCGCAGAGTCGCCACGCTTCTCGGCCCACTCGCTCCGGCGCACCGCCATCCACCGAGCACTGCGCTGCAACACAAGCGCGCTTGATGTGCGTGGCATGACAGCGCACAAGGATAGCCTCGTTCTTGCAACCTACACAACGAACGCTCGCGCCGAGGGTGCTAAGGACATGCGGCAGTGGGGCCTGGACAAGGATCCGTGGTTAATTTATTGGCCATTCCGTCCCGTCAAGCAGGTCGTATACCAGGGGCCAGTGGCATGATTGCATCGACCGCAATAGACTCTTTTCGTTCGTCCAGAAAAGGACCAAATGGTTCATCACGTGCAGTGCAGATCATCGCTGCGTTGGAGGCCTGTATGTGATGAACTTTCTTCTACAAGCTTGCCACGTCGGCCACGATTTGGACGCGCATGACGTCGGTCCATGCTTTCATGGTCAATCCGCCGGAGGAAGTGCTTGGCGAGATGGATAAAGAAGAGTGGACCCGCGCCGTGCATGATCGCCTCTTGCGTTGGGACGAGTTTCGTGCGACAATTAAAGCGAAGTTCGATGATCTCATTCGTGTCAAAGACACCCATGTCGCTGCTGGTATTGCCGTGCCTGGTCGTGTTGTCGACTTGGCCGCTGTTCCGATCGCCGTCGCCAAGTACGAGCGTACCGAGTTTGCCTTCACGGCTGAGGCGCTCATGGAACCGCTTCTCACCATCAGGACGTTTGCTGACCCGGATGGCAACATTCCGGTCAATCCATTCGTTGCTGCAGGTGCGGCGGGAAACCGCGGTCCGGGTCTTACCGCCCAACGCGCGGCCGGCACCGCAGGTGCTGCAGGCGCTGCAGGCGGGGCGGCGACAGGTCAGACCCGGCTCAGGGTCCAGCGGGCATCGGCGGGCCGTCGCCGCAAGCGCCAGCGCACGCAAGACGACGTTGAGGACGACGATGAGCAGCACCAGGAAGACGACGATTCGTGAGCATTGTGACTTGCTGTCCCCTCAATTGTGCTCGCATGCTTGTGCTTTCTGTGGTCATGAACCGCGTCAATGTGCCTGTTCCTCTCCCCTGCAGTGTTTTTCTTGCTCATCTGCTTTCTTGTACTTCTGCCAACTCGTGCCTTTCTCTTTTGTTTCCGTTTGTTTCCGTTCTTGTACCTGTTTTCTGTACTTGCCTCGTTTTTTTTTTTTTTTTTTTTTTTCTTCCCCTTGTCTCGAGGTGTGAATGTGAGTTGATCCTGTCTAGTTTTCATTCCGTTTGTGTCGTTACTTACCAGCACATTTCCCAGTCAAATCAAATGAACATTTCCTTTCCGAAATAAGTACGCATTGTGTTTTCCCCATCCAACTGCGTGGATGAAAAGCGTGCAGTGGTGTGCGACAAGATGGCCGAAGTCAACAGCCTCAACGAGGCCAGGCAGACTGATTGACGACATGTGAACGGCGACAATAAATGTATTGGAATCGACACAAACAAACTCAATCAATCAAGATATCGTTCATCAAGTCATCCAACTTTGGCTCCACGCTCTCAATAAACCGAAACGGGTTGATGGCAAACAAGTTTGAGCTTGAGTGAATCATCATGCGCTGCGCACAAGAGACGGACACTCGTTCCCGTGTATCCTCAACAATCGCATCGTCCCGAAGTTTGCAATCCTCGTGACATTGATGCATGACAGAATACGACCGGGTAATCCAACGCACTGGAACAACGAGCACCTTATTGATCAGATCCAACAATGTTCCTCCAAAAATGTCGCGCTCGTCACGAGCGGAATACACTTGTACAAGAGCCAGCGTGTCTGTAGGCGCGATGGTGCGCGCCGCAAGCTGCCGTCCATTGAACTGAAGCTACATTAGGACGCGGCCACGAGACAGAGTGTGGAGGTCGTCGTCAGCAGTCTGGAACACCACCGACCAGTTGATGTCGAATGTGTCACCACCACGATCCACGCCGCGCCGATACGAGCGACAAGCGAGCGCTTGAAACTGGCTCTTGCTTGTTATCGCAAGATGTTGCGAGAACGACATCCACAAATCAGCGAGCGGCAGAGCGACAATAGGAATAACGTGATCGTTGACAATCAGCGAGGCATTCCATGCGGGACGTGCGGGATGTGCGGGAGTGGCTCCTTCGGCAGATGCACTTGGTGGGGTAGTCATGGGCGATTCTTTGCTTGCGATTTCAAGGTAAACGTCACCCGGATTGTAACGGCCAGACTTCTTGCCAGTCGGCGGGGCAAAGTAGAGCATGTCACGAGCAGCCTTGGACTCAAACAAACGAATCAACCCTGGGCCAGCTTTGTGAGCCTGGCCATCCTTGTCCTGCCACCTACCGCCTGAAACGACCAGCAAGAATCCGACGAGCAAGGCAAAGCTCAAGGCCAAGTCGCGCAACACCGCCTGCCAGTTGGAGTACACGGCTTGCTCGCGAACATCACCGTTGGTCCCCTCAACAGCCTCACACTGGTACGGCAAGTAGTGCACAAACTCGTCCAGATGCTCGTCGACGTGGACATGTTGATGAACTTTGAATTTGTGGCGGCCAATCTTCTTGAAGTCTGGGACATTGCAAAACAGGCGCAGCACTTGTCCGGAAGCAACCTTGAGCTTACCCGAATACCCTGCTTGATCGTGAACCGTTGACTGGTAAAGCAACTTGGTAACCGATGAGTTCGAGGCGCACAAAGGAATGAGCTCCCAAGACCGTCGGGATGCGAGGAAGCGAGCGAGGTATGGGAAGACTTGCCCGACGTACTTGAGGTCGGAACCAACCATAGAGCCAGAATGACGAATGATGGTGTTGCCATCAAGATAGAGCTGGAACGATGACGGGTCGATAGAATTGAGAAATGCAATAGCGCCTGAATCTGCCTTGAGTCCATTGAGCAAACACGACAATGCAATCTTGATCCCGCTAAGTGGGCCCAGTGCAAGGCATCAGTCACAGAATGACGGTGAATGTCCATATGCTCGAGCGTCAGGATGGCGTTGGGGTGTGCCTTGGTGCCTTTTGCGAGTTCGGTCACTTGCTCGTCTGTCAAGCTCTGGTCCAACATGGCCTCAATCGTCTCCACCGTCTTCTTTGCACTGCGCAAAAGTGGCCGACCCGCCGAATCCAAAGGAACATGATCCACCAATGTGTCCGACGACCGCTCATGCTCGCACATGCGGCAGAACCACAACGAACGGACACCAGCGTGGTTGCAAAACAATGAATGCTTTGGGCCGTTGCCCATGAAGCAGCACGCCGTCCCGACCAGAATGACAACGTTGCCATCCGGGTGCAAGCATGGTATACAGACCTCGAGTTCGCGCATGAAGTCGGCAATGATGACATTGGCAATGTCAAGGATGTTGGTTAAGGTGAGCGGGAATGTTGGCGAGGTGGAATTACCATGTCTCGAAATGCGACGATCGCTTGGAAAGTGTGCCGGACGTCTCATCGGCCCAAAGCCCGAGGTGCACAGGAATGACACGGGCGGCGCCGTACTTGGCAACAAGGGCCCGTAATGGGTGGCCACATCTGGCTCGGGCAACATCTGATTTGCTGGGGTTTGACACAGTACCACTGGCATGTAAATGTCCACCATATTCGACGTTCTACAGTCAACACATCATACGAGTGAGCAAATGTGGACGGTCGCAATGTGCAATGGACCGAATTGGGTGTACCTGCTGGACGACGTCCACGAGATCATCGATATTTACCAAGCTCAAGCTGAGCGTCGCCCGCGCAGACGAAGATTCTGCCGTTATGCTCAAGGCACGGGCGAATGGTGATGAAAACAGGGTTGTCTGATGGTGGCAAGACGAATCATGAAGCGGGCCGTGTCCGCGCTCAAGGCGGAAGATGCGAGCGAGGTGGATGGTTTGGTCCAGCGAATCGCGCCACTTGACCAAGTCGTCGACAAAGAACAAGACGCCTTCGGCGTTGACCGCGTTTGCGATACGACATGATTCAAAGAGCTTGCGTGCACGCGGAGTGTCCATGAAATGTCGGATGTTATACTTAGTTTATGTTTCAGTGTAGCCAACGTTCACGCTGCTGATCGATTCCCGTATTGACAGTCGTGTCGTGTTGACTGTGTTCAGTCCCACGACAACTTCGAAAGGTACACAAGGCCTCAATTATCCTTGTCTCCAATCAACATGCAAAATGCAAAACAATAGAAACTCAATGCAATTCTCCATCTCATCTCATTCGTCATCAGCAATGTCAAGTCCGATACCGCCGGGGCCACGCGAGTCCGTTGGCGTTGGCGGGCGTGCCCAACATGTGGCGGCGTCTTCAGCTGATGCAGCCTTAGCCTTGCGTGGTGGTGGTGGTGGTGGTGGTGATGGCCACACAAAGGTCGCGTTGGCACCATCAACATCAACAGGGCGAGCAGATCCAGCAACCTTGGCAAAGTTGTGCGGTGCAAGTGGTGTTGGTGGTGTTGGTGGTGGTCCTCACAGTGTCACCGTATGCTACTCGTACGGGCTCCGGCAGCTCGTGCGCTGACGAGGCACAAATGAGGACCAGCCTGGACGTGCGGCCAGCGGCCGTCCCCTTGCCCGCCGCTCCCTACCAGCTCAGTTCGCAGGCTTCTCACTCGGCTTCAAACCTGGCCCCTTACCACGCCTCAAATGCCGCCGCGACGACAGCGGCCAGCACCAGCACACTCTCTAGCTCGGCCTCTTTGGACCGAGCCTACGATAACCACGTCTTCCTTTCAGCCTCGGACGCCCTCGGCTCGTCCACTTCCGATTTACAATCTCACTCGACCGACACACTCTCTGTCGCGCAATCCCAACAGCGCGCTCAGCATCTCGCCACCCGCCGCGGAACACATGCCGGAACCACCACATCATCTGGTTTTATGGGCATTCCTGCTTTTCAAAACAACAGCCGCAGAGCGTCTGCATACTCTCTTCGCGACCCGCGCGTCGCCCCAATCGCATCCGATTCGACGTCCCACCTGACGCCCACAGACCGTCTGGCTGCCCTTTCGGGCCTGATCCGATCGTTTGCCACGCTGCCCACAGACGACCCAGATACACCCCCCTCGGCCGACCCATTGTCCACTACGACAGGCGCTCCACCACCACGCATTGCCACCCCGCTCACGTCCATTTCCGTCCCACACACGTCCACGCCCCTGACGTTAACCTCGGCCACCGACTCATCGCACATGTACACGACCCATCGCACGCTGGTCGAAGGATCGGCGGGCAAGATCAAGCTGGCAACCCACGTGCTCACGGGCGAGCAAGTCGTCATCAAATGCCTCGACAAGGCCACCCTGCAAATCGACCATGCCGCTTGGCACGCTGCATGCGCGAAATCGCCGTGACTGCATCGCTCGCACACCCAAATATTGCACCACTGTTGCAGGTCATGGACTCGTTGACAAGTGTCCAGCTCGTGTTCCAGTACGACCCGGCGGCGACTTGCTCGAGTATCTTGTCAGTCACGCAAAGGAGCGCACGGCAAAGTTTGAGAAAAAGTTGCGGGAGGAGGCAAATGCAGAGGGCAGTGATCAAGGGTCGCCACCGAAACGTGTGCTGGAGCCGTTTCGACGGTTGGGTGGGCAGTTGCCGGCAGAGTTGCGCAGCGGGATGAGCGAGGCAAGGGCACGGCATTTGGTTGCACAAGTGGTGCATGCGGTCGAACACTGTCATTCCAGGGGAATCGTACATCGGGACCTCAAGCCAGAAAACATTTTGATCAATTCCATGGGCCACGTGCAGTTGATTGATTTTGGTACATACGAATCCATGTGTTCCTCTCAATGTCGTGCGTGCTGACGTCCAAAACACATCAGGATTCACAAACGTGCTTGACGACCCGTCACACCTCATGACGACCTTTTGCGGCTCCATCTCGTACGCAGCGCCCGAAATGCTCGCCAAGCAGCCGTACGCGGGCATGCCCTGCGACGTATGGTCTCTTGGCGTGACCATCTTTGTCATGGTGACGGGCTACCTGCCGTTTGACGAGTCGAGTCTGGTCCACATGTATCAGCACATGATGGCGCGCAAAGTCGAGTATCCGAGCAGCATGTCGGACGAACTCAAAGATCTGCTGCATCACATGCTGGATCCAGATCCGTCGACTCGGTATACGATTCATCAAGTGCAGGCCAACGATTGGTTTGATGTGGAGCGCAGAGAGGCACCCTACTTGTTTGTCCCCTCAACCCCACCTGCGCCCTCGGACTCGGATTCGCCACCGTCGACTTTCCGCCCTGTGCGCATGCCCGTGCATTTGCCGACCTTGCGTCACATGCTCCACAAGTTTAGCACCGAGTTTCCCGACGCGCAACGCACGGCCGACCTGGTTGCCGCCGGACCCCCTCGCCCGAATTCGCAACCTACATGCTGCTTCTCGGACGCACGTCGTCACGACACTCGATCGACGCGCATTTTCCTCACGCACACGTACACCATCCGCACGTGTACGGCTCGTCATCGCTGCTCGCACACTCTGCGGCCGCAGACTCGCTCGCATCCTTGACAAGTGCGGCGGCAGCAGCTTGAGCGCGGGGGGAGCGCGGGTAACTCGGACGACGCCATCGCGTCGGCCCCCTTGTCGCCCGTGGTTGCAGGCAAGCTCGGGCATCATGCGAGTGGCGGGTTGGGATCCGCTTCAGGAGCACATTTGAGCAATCAGCGGTGGAACTCGTTTACGCGACATTCGCTTGCGGCACTCGAGGTGCAGCTGGAGCTGGTTGCCGAGGAGGTTGGCGCAGAGGCCGCAACGGACGCGGCCGCCAAAGACGGATCAAGCCAGGGGCGAGCTCAGGAGTTGGGCGAGGAGGATCCAGGGGTGAGAGAGTTGGGTGAAGGTGGATCGGGATCGATGCCGCCTGCAGTCGGCTTGGCAGGGTTTGGGGCGAGGCCGGCCAGGGTTGGAATGACGATCGTTGAAGAGGAAGAGGAGGAGCAAGAATAGCACAAGGTCAGCTGGTCGGTCGATGACAAGCGAGGATTCGAGCCTGGCATCGGGATTTTTGAGATTCACGCATCTGCTGTTTTCAATCGGAGTTTTGGCATCTACATCCTACATATGAAGAACTTCGCACTTGTGGCAGGCCCATTTGTGGCGTTGTGTTTGCGGACGTGTCGGTCGGGAGTGACCCAGCCAAGCGTGGCAGCGGATGCGTCGATGCGCGGGGGAGCACATGACGCAGATACCGGCTGGTCGGCCAACTGAATGCGTCGTACAGCCGGGGCACTTGCGAAAACCAGGCAATTGCCACTACATGAACGAACGAACTGTTGAGCAATGTGGGAGACTCGTTCCGGGGAATGAAAAGTCAACATGCTCCGAATTCATTTCAAACACAAATATTTAGTCGGATGCGCCCCCTCCGTTCCTGCTGGCAAATGCCAAGAGACATCGATTCACCGCATTTCCATTGTTCTTCTTCACTGGCGTCCAGTGTGTAACATCAGACCAAACTACCTACTCGACCTGCACATAATCCTTCCTCATCTTCCTGTTTCCATCCGTCCTTTGAGTGTGAGCTGGCTACCTATACACCGCAACAGACAGCTCCGCTTTTGTCGTCGCCAATACACTCCTGACTCATTACTAGTCCTCCTCAGCGCTCACTCAGTCACACATCCGATCTTTTTCGATCTTGGACGAATTTCTACAGATTTCGACCAGGTTCCCATTTCTGTCACCTCGCACCTACTGTTGTTCCCACGATTGGACGCGTCAGCAATCCAAGCATAAATACCCAGACTCGATCTTTGCCACAACTGGCAAGCATCATCGCCGTATTTATTACCAGCGTCAAAACAGCTTTTCCATTGCCCGCTCTGCTGCCCTGACCGCCCGCCAAGTCGATTCCCGCTTGTCTGGCCAACCGAGTCTGAATCCTTCATTAGGCGCATGTATCCCATCCATTCGCTGCTGTACATCCTCCTACCCCACTGTCAAAGTATTCCAACCCCTTTTGCTTCAAGAACCAAGCATGATCTCAACCACCTCTTCGGCGTCCTTGTCCACTTACACGTTGTCGTCATCGCCTTCCGCCGTTTTGTTGATGTCTTCACCAACCAAAATCGAGTCGCGTCCCACGCTTGCGTCACTGTCACTCGACTCGTTTGAGCAGCAGCAGCAAGCACGCCAAGTCAACAACTTGCCACTCTCGGCAATCCATTCCTCGACCCCGTCCTCGCCGGAAAAGCACGTCTGCCTTTTTTCTGCCATGACATCCTCCTCGTCGCCACCCCACAACGCGGCCGCCGCGACGGCCAATCACCTGATGATGACGACAACAACGGAAAACAACAACAGCCATACGGCCATGCCGCCATCGCCGGCTCTCGCCCCGTTTCATCACCACCCTTCATCGCAGTACAATCTTCCTAGCCAAGGCCACGGCCACGGCCATTTCCACCCTTCCGACGGAGCTGACACGTCAGGATTTTACTACGTGTACCCGCCCATGCCGCCACCCATGAGCGACGACGCGTGCCAGCCACCCATGCCCGACGCGTCCTTGTTGTTTGGCACACCAGCACCGACGCGAGTGCCGACGGCGGCGCCCACGGTTGCCAGTTCGCCGAGCAAGACATTTTTGGGGTTTGGACGGTTTGGCGGCCCAAGTGCCAGTAGTGGGAGTAGTGACAACAGCAGCACTGCGAGGCGTGGTACGGAAACATTTTCTGTTGGGAAACCGAATCCATCCATAGATCACACATCTCACTCATTCACTTGGACATTCTCTCAATAACAGACACCTCGGCTGCCGATGCACAGATGGTAAGCATGCTCACGCAAGCCATGGCTGCCCTTCAAACCAAGCAAGCAGCAGCGGCTGCTGCTGCTGCTGCCGCTGCCGCGGCCGCCTCTTCGTCTTCATCGTTGATTACAACTCTGGCCACGGCCGAGCCCATCTCACCGCAAGTCAACCACTCGGGCGCTCGCCGCGGTTCCGCCACCGTGACCACATCAGCTTCCGCTGGTGACCCCACAGGCACCAACCGGGTCGTCTCTGCTCAAGCCGCATCGCCCGCCTGGGAGCCCGCCGTGATTCGGCTCAAGGCACCCAAATTGCCACCTAGGATCGACACGCCGCCCGCCTCCGTGCTTTCCCTTCCGTCGTCTGGACCCATGGCAGTGCCGCAGTCATCGTTGCAGCTCATTTCCATGCTTCCCACGCCCGCTCAAGACACGATTGTGGAGGATTCGATGCAAGGTCGGCAAGGCGCCGCCGCGGGGCTCTATGTATCGCCTCGGCGTTGAAATGTTTGGCGCACACAAGAACAATCCTATTTATTCCCTTCTTATCCATTTGTCGACCAGCAAGCAATGCAAGCAACAGCAAGAGTACATGCAAGTTTCCTCCCACCACAAGTGCGGCGTCATATCTATGATTGAGAGCTGGATCTCCCCCCGCGGTCGCTCGCCCATGTCCAGCCGTGCTTTTTCACGCCACGGATCATGTAACCCTGTTTCCCTCCCCCCCCCCCCTACTCCCACCTTGCACACTTTTCCTTCGTGTTATTTGTTCGATGGTGTTTTGTTCCTTGATTGTTATTTCGTTGCCAAAGACGTCTGTGCACATACCTTTCTAGTTTTTTTCGTTTGCCACAACCACCCACCAATCCTTTTGCGCAACCAGCAGTAACAACTTGTCTTCGTCCTTTTGGTTTGGCGCCCGCCTTCATCCACTTTGTCCTTGCGTGCCGTCGCACTCGGCCTGTTCGCTCGCCCCTCTCTATTCGTGTTACCCTGCCGCGTTCCCTTGAATCCTGTTTACTGTGTCTCAATACCGACTATTTTCTCTCTGCGTTATTTTACATTCTTCATACATTCTGGATTGACCCATGTTTGTCTGTCACTTTTTCACTTATCGATGATACATTCTTTGCTTACCATCCACGTCGCCAAATGAATTCCGTATCTCGGTGGTTTGTGTTGAGTTAACTGTAAAAACCAAAGAATCGACGAGATAAATGCGCTCAACATGGGACGGAGTTGCGCTCGATGCTGACCTGGGCCCAACGAACGATCAAAAGCAAATGATTGGGCGGGAGAGAACTCGGGAGGCTGAGTCGCCCCGCATGTTGCATGCAGGGGACTCAGGAGACTGCACCAGACACTGCGGGCGCTTGATTCGGACCCGAGTGTCGCCGAGTGACGGGGCCAAGTGCCAGGTTGGGCAGGTACGAAGGCATGGTTTGCGGCGTGAACATCATGATTTCCTCTCACACAGCCATGATTGGTGCGAGTCGACGCAACGAACACATCGAAAAACTCGTTCCACTGCGGACAGACTGACAAGATGTCAATAGAGGAGAAAGGAAACGGCTGATGCAGGCATTTTGCATTTTTGCGTCCTGTCCACTATGGTAAATAAATCAATCAACCACATTTTGTCACCCTCCTCAACTCAATGAGTGCCGAGGCTGTCGCAATGGCTGACCGCGTCTCATCGAAGGACTGCGAAGGCGATCATTCTCATCTGTCAGACCCAAATGCCTGAGCTAAACATCATGTTAGTGCCGGTGACAAATGATGGCTGGACCGTGACACACACTACGGCATCGATACCAAAATACTCTACGCAATTGTTACCCATCATCGACAAACGCCCTTGACTGTCTCAGAAAGCCCATTATCCAGCGCCGTCGCGTTTTGCCTGCATATCCCGCACGACTGCGGTCGCTTCGCCTTTTCTTCACTTTCCGATCCTCTCACGACGCAACGCAGCCGGCTATCGCCAGCACATCCATATCCATTCGCTGCACATCGCCTGGCTGTGCTCATTGTGCCACCTACACAGCAGTCCGCCCTCGAGCTCTCGTACGCTCGCCACACACTTTCCGTTCTACGGAGCGCTTCCCGCAGTCTGCCGACCAAAGCCACAAGCAATCATAAGCCGGCTTTGTTTCGGCTTTCCATCGCACGCGTGCGATGACGGTTTATTTGCTCACCTAAAGCGTTTGCAAACCAACTTCTTCACAGGTCGGTCAAGCATCTTCATACCCGGCACACTTCCACCTCACGAATCACATACAAATTGGCCGCTGGCCACTGCTTTTCATTTCCAAGTCCCTTGACATATCTCGTCGCTTCGTATCAAGTGGCAAGTTGATTGTTCGGTTTCCCCCTGTCGCGCCGCAAGTACCAAGTGATTTTTAATTGTCGTCTCCATTCTCGGCCTTCTTCCCTGTCGAGGTACATCTTGGCAATCTCGTGGCCGTGGAAAGCATAGGACGAGTAGCATTTCTCAAACATCGTCATGGTTGTACTCTTATAGCCTCTTGTATCCACCGACGACCAAATCGTCATCAATTTCGTCAAGCTGTCCACTTCAATCAGCAAAAAACTCTGCCAGCGCTCGCACCAGCGTGGCCGCGGTCTTGACTGCGGCTCGGTCGACTCTTGCCATCATTGCCGCGACGTAGCATCGGCATTGCCATCCTCGGAGGTACACACATGACATCCTCGGCCCGATCAATGTTCATTGGATCCGCTCAACTCAACCCACTCTCTTGATTCATATGGTCTTCGAACAGAGGAAATCCAAGTCGCGTCGCCTTCGCTGGCGTTTGCTACATTCCATTGTCGCACGCGCACACTCGCTCGTCATGTCGTTTCGCCCCTTTTCCTCGTCCAAGAAGGACAAGGACAAGGACAAGGAAAAGCATAAGGAGAAGGAGAAGGAGAAGGACAAGTCAAAGAGTAAAACCAAGTCTAGCAAGGCGTCGTCTCCCGTTCCGCCCACTGTAACAACTTCAGCGCCTGCTCCAGCTTCGTCGAGCTCGGCTGCAACGAGACTAACTTCCCCTGCATCGCCATCGCCGCCCACGTCGCCATCCGAGTCTTCGCAAGCGGCCACGGCACCCAAACCGGCGGGGCCTGGGCTATTGCTTGGCACGAGCACATACGTTCGTCCGCGCGCACATTCTCTTCCACTCCCGCCGCAAGACTTGCCTCAGTCACATGCCGCGAGTGCCGCCGCTGCGACCATCGCCACCGGCCAATCCTCTGCTGCACCAGCGCGTCAGCCCGACATTTCAGCAGCCGCACCTGCGGTTCCCACGTCGCCCGCATCTCCCGCTTCTCCCGCCGGCAATTCACCAACCTTGCGTCCAACGCAGCCATCGCCCTTGTCGTCACCTACTTTCCCTCACTCGGCACCCTTCCGTCTGCTGGATCCCCCTTGTCCATCGCAACGCAATCGCCGACACCGATTGTCCCGCACCGGCCGCGTGCAGCGACTTCAAACACGCGCAAATCGTCGCCACTCAACCCACATTCCATCTCACCCGGCCCATCGTCCGTGTTTCCGCCGAGCCCATTGGCCACGTCCACGACTATTTCAGCAACGGCCGCCGAAGATGCAGGCACAAATGATACGCTGAATGCCCAGCAGCAGCAGCAGCTCGGTACGCCTCGCAGGCGATCGTCGAGTATGCGTGTGTCGAGCTCCTCGTCCAAATCCATCAGCCCCGGACCGAAATCGCCACACAGTCCCACCTCGCCTTCAGCGTCGTCGCCGTCATCGTCCACGTCGCTCCGGATTGTCACGTCAGTGGACTCGCTGGCGCCCGCACCTTCGCGGCCACTGTCGACAACGTCGCCCAATACGCCGCCGCGCGGATCGTCTACCTCATTGGCCAATTCGACAGGCCATGCACAGGGTGGGACTGTGGCTGCGTCGGCAAGTGTGTTTCCAGGTGGGATTCCATTGGGCGGTCGTGGACGCGCACACTCGCGGTCTGCATCGACTGAGCAGCTGCGCGTGATGAAGGAGCTGGCAGATATTGCGAGCGTACCATCGACGCCAACAACACCTACTGGCCATGCTGGATCGGGATCGGGATCCGACACGAGGTCGCGTCCGCAAAGTCCATTGACGCCTGGGTTCAGTGCAAGCAATCAGCCATGGTCGCCGTCATTGCTCCCTTCGACGTCGGGGTCACCGTCACCGGGGCTTGGGCTCGTGACAACACCGACGAGCTCGCCGAGACTCGTCCTTCGTCACCTGCCCTTGCTGCGCCAAACGTGACTGGTCTCAACAACAACGCCAGCAACCTGGGCCGATCAAACAGCACGGGCGCCTCGAAAGCGCCGGCGAGCGATTCCGAGCACAGCCCCGCGCCATCCACGCCCAGCACAATGTCCATTGGCTCGCACATTCGCAATGCTTCGCCTCGGACCACACCCTTGTATCATTCGGGAACACATCCACCCGTTGCACCGCTCATCCTCGACCGATCTGGGCCACCACCCCTAGGCAACACCTCTGCGGCCCCATCGCCCGTGCTGTCGCATCTCAGTGGTGGCCCATCGAGCGCCGCACCGTCGCCGCATTCGCGCTTGTTCGTCAGCGTGCGGCGCCATTCCACGGCAGGGACAGCAAGTTCCACAAGCTCGCCCGTGGGCACACCAAGGCTCGGATTTACTGGCGGGTCGCACAGAGGGAGCTCAGGCAGTGCTGGCAGCGGAGCAGGGAGCAGTGGCGGGTCCGTCACGGAGAGTCCAATGCCCGCGGCATTGCATCAGCAGCAATCAAGCCAGCAACAAACACAGCATCAGCAACCCTCATTCGGCACACCACTTCGGTCGCCCCTCGGCGGCGACGCATTCTCGCGGCCAGCGTCCACCCCGCCAAGTCCGTCATCGTCGGTCGACTCGTCCAGCGCCGCGTCTGGATCAAACCCAAACATGTACCGCCGCTCACGCCTCGGGTCGCATGATCCCACCAATGCGTCCGCACTGGCCGCTGCGGCTGCGGCCGCAGTCACGCACTCGTCGTCTGTGCCTTTGGACACGGCAGGCGGCGGCGCACTTGGTGTCAAGCGCGCGTCGTTTTCGTCCGTGCCCGACTCTGTGCAGTGGTCTGGCGCCGGCGGCGGCGCTGTTGGGACGCCCGCTAGAGTCACGCTTGATTACGCAACCCCCGACGATTTGTCTGATCAGGACGGATCCGTGCACTCTGCGCCCGATGATTTCTTTGGCAACAGTGCTGGCGGCGGCAGCTTCAGCATGCGGTCGGCAGTCAGTGCGGGTGGTGGTGGCACACATGATTCGGTGGCAGCCGGTGGCGCTGCGGGTGGGTTTCGTTCGCCATCGTTTTCGGCCGTATCGAGCCCACGGGTCCTGGGCCAGCAGCGCGGGAGTGGCAGTGGTTCGAGCGCGCTCGGGATTGGCGGATTCAGTTCCAGTTACAGTGGATTCAATGTCGGAGCAAACACGTGGGCGGGGCCAGGCAGCGCCTTGTCGAGCCCAACGCCCTCGGGTTACCCGAGAAGCAGCGGCGGCGATTCCGCTGCGCTTGGACTGTCGAGTCCCATTGGCTTGCCTGGAGGCATGTCGCCCATGCTCGGGTTTGGCATGTCGCCAAGAGTCGCTGGTGGCGGCGGCAGATTTGTGCCGCCGATCGACCCGTCGCCAATGCAAGAAATGCCTGCGCCGTACTTTAGTGGCGGCAGCGGACTGTCGTCGCCCATACCGTCGGGCGTCCGTAGGCACATGCAGCAACAGCAGTACCACGACGCTATGTTGATGGGCGAGGAGCATGCGGTGGGTGTTGGTGGCGGCGGACGGTATTTGGACCAGGACGAGGAAGAGGCCAAGGGGCTCGATTGGCCCAGGGTGCCTGGGCCTGCATTTCATGCCGTCGCCATGTTGTCAACGTCAGTGCCTCCGTTGCCGCTGCCGAGGGGTTTGGAGGTGCATCACGACCAGCAACAGCAAAAGCGCGGGAGGACTAGGGCAAGGACAAGGAGGAACCGCAGGGGCGATGCCAAGCGTCAGCAGCAGGCGCAGCAGCAAGCGCCACAACAGTTTGCATATCCGGCGCATTTGCCAGGGGATTTCTCCCCGGTCGTGGTGGAAGATCTCGGCAGTGATGATGTGGAGGGTGGTGAGGGAGACGAAGACGCGGATGAGCAAGGACTCGAGGAGAGTCCGCCTCAGCCCGTGGTGCGCCAGCGGCGGTCGCGAGCAAAGACGCTTGCAGCAGCGCCAACGAGGGATATTCGATATGCTTGGATGTCAAGCGCAGGAGAGGACAACAATTCCGACTCGCAAGGGTCCATGCTGCCGCCCATGGTGACTGGGCTATCCGAGTCTCCCGCATCGACTTTCCAAGGGCTGGACATTGCCGAGGGTGCAACCGGGCCATCAGCCCCAAACATGGGTTCAAGCGGCGACACTACTTTTTTGCCCATTTCCATGCACATGCCCATGTCTGTGCAGTCCATGCTCGATTTGTGTACATCCCCTTCGGATCGCCAGCAGCAGTCTCAACAGCAGCAGCAGCAGCAACTCCTTCAAGGACTTCCGCAAGGGCGTCACGGATTTGACTCTCCCAGTTCATTCATTTCACCGCCGCCGCCAGCTCCCGTACCATTCCCAACCAATCCGCCGACCTTCGCGCTGCCGCCCGCGAGAACCAACACATTCCCGAGCTGGGGCGCAATTCAAAGCACGGAATCTCCGACCTTGATGCCGTCCATGCCCGGAGCCATGGTGCGAAACTCTTCCCTTGGACGGTCTGGATCGCGGCATAGACCCTCAGCACTGCACACAACGTTTGATCCATCCATGTTTCTCGGGTCAGCGCCATCACCGACTTTGCTGCCCGGTTGGCAGGCAGGCGTTTCACCGCTCGGTGACAGCAGCTCGTTGGCGGCCCAAGTTGTTCTTCCCCCACCCGTCACCATGTCGCATCACCATCAGCAAGACCAGCCACCGTTGCCGCCACACCCATCGCGCCCGCAAATGCCTACGTTTCATTCACCACCGCATTTGCAGCAGCAGCAGCAGATGCACCGGTTTCCTCCGTCACCATTGCACTCGACGCATGCTCGCCCGCAGTCTCAATACACCTCCACGCCCAACACGGCCGCCATCGCCAAGGGTGCTGCACTTGGAGGAGGCGCAGCGTTGGATTCCCACGAGTCGTCCAACATGTCATTCCTGCTTCGGTCGCGCAAAGCTAAAGCCATCAAGTGGAAACGGACCCCGCGCAAATGGATCGATTGGATTGATGAGATGCGCAGTCGCTGGCGTGAGCAGGAGCGCGAAAGGGAAAGGGAGCTCGGACAAGCACGGGACCGGCGCGCGTCTGCGGGCTCGCCGCCATTCCCAGTGCCGATAGATTTGTCGTACCTCGAGGGCGGATTGCGGACGCCGCAAGCAAGTCCATTGTCCCCGCCGACCCCTGGATCGAGCACGGTACCCCAACGCCCCACGCGTACCAACTCGTTGCTGGTCCATGCAACTGTCGTCGACTCAAGTGTGCAAGCCCCGCCGCAACGCCCAAGATCGGCCAGTTTTGCAGGTACAAGCGCCGGTGATGTAGCATCCGCTGCGGCTGCAGCCGCCTCCTCGGCCCGTGCCAGCGCCAGCGCGAGTCAGCAGCAACTCGGTGTTTCGACCGAAATGTACCGCACGCAGTCCCTCAATCCAAGCGTGCCTTTGTCGGGCAATAACTCGCCAGTTTCTTCAGGTGGGTCGCAGCAGCAACTGCTGGTTGCGCGCGAATCGCGCCGATCGTCCTTGTCCATGTCACCAGCACGCCGTCGTGCGTCATCAAAGGATGCATCACCCATGCGTCGATTGTCAGTGGACAACATGCGCCGCATGTCGCTTGCAGGTGCTTCAACGCCATTGCCGCCCTCGCCGCCGCCACCACTGCCTGTTTCGCCACTGTCAGCTGTCGCGACAACATCGGCATCTGATGACAGTGTGCCTCCTCACGCAAATGACACTGTCGTCTCGACCACAGCGATTCAGTCGCCTTCTGCGCGTGCCAGTCCGCTGTCGTCGACAGGGACGCCGCCTCCCAAGATTTCGCCTTCTCCTCGCACGCCGACTGCTTTATCGTCCACTTCTTCACCACTCGAGCTATCGTCACATTCAACCTACTCGCACCTGGGTCTCATCAACAATGGATCACCCAGCATCAACGAGCTCAACGTGCCCATCGATAGTGGTAACATTGCTCCTGCAGCAGCAACCCCACCCACCATGCGCGCGTCGGGTTCGACGCTTCAAGGAAGTGGTGGCGGCTCCAGCACCAGGTTTGACGGATCCATGACCAACATTCGTGCTGGGTCAAGCGCCAGTGTGAGCGTGAATGCAAGCGGAAGCTCTCTCGCCCTTGGGCCACAGTCGTCGTCGTCCTTGTCGGCCGGAACCATTCCGTCGCTCATTCTCAGCCCCGACAATTCGCAGCCCAACTCGGTCAAGACGAGCCAAGAGGACAATCTCAGCCACGGGCTCGCTCAACCGCCCGGTCTATCGTCTTCATCATCAACACCAGCGCCGTCGCCGTCGCAACAGCAGCAAGGTGGTGGCGGCTTTGCTTGGTTGTCGCGGGTCAAGAGCCAGTTTGATCACTTTTCGGAAACCAAGGAGCAGTCCAACAAGGTGCTTACCTGCTCCATTGACGAGCTGTCTAAGCAAGTCGAGTACGAGTTGCGGAGCAACCCTGGGGGCCAAGTTGGACCCACACCCATTTTGCAAGGACTCATGCAGCTCACCACACTCGCGCAAGCTATTGTCGATGCGACCGCCCGTCATCTGTACGACCGGCCCGAAGTGTGCATGGCCATGGTCCAGCGCATGCACGAGCTGCAGCGGTCGCTCAACTTGGGCAACGATTACCTCGGACACACGGTTCGACACATGGTCATTGCCGCGGCCAGTTTGACACGGTTTCTCGAGTACAACATTGCGTGCACCAAGCGTGCAGAGCAGTTGGAGCGCAAGAGCGCGCGTCTCAAACGTCGGTCGGCCGGCGACTTTGATCTGGCGCTGGTCGATTTACACTTTCCCCAATCTAACTCGGGTAGTACCATTTCTAGCACGGGTTCAGGGCACAGCACGCCGTCGTCGTCGGCCACTACGACGGGATCCACGTGCTCGAGCGAGGACGAGGACGAGGATGGAGACGAAGTGGAGTTGGCGGAAGATGGAAGTGATTTACAAGAACGGGACGTGCGCACTCGTGGCGGATCCGACGCAGGGAGTGTCGGGTCGGCAAGCGAGACGATTTCTTCCAGGGCCAAGACGCCGTCACGGTCGGTCGCACACGGTGATCACATTATTGATGATGGGGTCGACAACGGGTATGCCGACGATGAGGCCGAGGCCGAGGATGATGGGGTCGGTGCCGTCGTAACTCGGCCCAGTGTGTCAGCCATTTCAAGTGCGCATTCATCACGGCAAGCTCAAGCTCAAGCCGACGCCAACGCTCAAGAGGCAAGGGATGACGACTCCGCACCACGGCCACGCCCATTGACCGCACCCGAGCCGCTGGAGCGCGAGCCGGTCACTCCCTCTCCGCCAGTCCCGCCAACGGCAGGCCATGCCCGACCTGAAGAAGCATGGACCGCCAATGAAAATCTTTCTCAAGTGTCGATCGATGCCCTCTCGGCCGCGCAAGTGGTGGATCCTCCGCTCCTTCCGCACAGTCAAACCAAGAGTACCGACCGCAAGGCCGTGTTTGTGTTTGAGATGTACCTGGATGGCCGCATGCGATCCATGTCGCCCATGTTTGCCAAGATTGCCATGTGGAAGCTGGCGACCCCGCCGTCCCGCATCTCGGAGCTTGAAGGGTTTGCCATTGACGATGAGCGGCTGTTTGTCGAGGCCATGAACCGCTTGTTTGAGTCGTCCCAAGTTGATGATCATGCATCAGCCACAGTCCAGTTTACGTTACAACAGGGCGAACGGCAAGTCACCATGGAGGCCAAGGGTGTCGTTGTCTTTGACTTGAGTGGCGCCGAGGACCCGTACGCCGTGTGGGTAGCGACCCAGGATGTCCCGACTGTGCTCTGCAATGTATGCGAGCGCCGCGTTCTCAACTTCCTGTTCCCAGATCACACGACCATGTGCGCCAACGTACACAAGATCGAAAACGTTGTCACAATCGCGCACGACAACTTGCGCACGCTTCGCGCCGAATTCGCACAGTACCTCGACAACGGCGAGGACAATACGTTTGCCCGCGAGCTCATGCAATTACTTGACGATGCACTCGCAATCCGCCCATACGTCGATGATTACAACTGCAACGTACCCATTGCTGTGACGCCGATCCCGCTCAACGAGCATGGCGAGCCAAGTACCGACAACTTGCCAATCTTGCACGAGCAGTGCCCATTGTGGGTTTCTCCGCGGATTTTCCAACTTGGCGAGCCTCCAGCCATCGATGACGAGTACTGGAGCAGTTCATATGTGGCTGTGTACCGATGTGTCAAGGATTGCATTTCGCTCAACACTCAGCTGCTCGAAGCCCGTCAAGTTCAGTACGTGACCCTCAAGGAAGAGCATGCACTTGAAGGGTCGCATGTTGTTCCGCCCTTGCCTGACCACGTCCCGAACCGCCGCCGGTCACGATCGCGACACTCCCGTTCCCGGTCACGCCCGCGCACTACCATGTCTCGGAGGGGCAGCCGTGATCACGAAGTCCGTCCAGAAACCGCGCCGGCTGGATTGGCCGATCCATCGTCCGCTGCATTTGCCGAGCCCAAGCTCAAGAGGTCCAAGACCAAGCGCCGGCGCCGTCCGCCCAACCTTGAGATTGCACCGCACGGATCTCGAGTTGCTGCCTCGTCTGCATCCCCACTTTCGCCCAAGCATGGCGGCCTCAAAACCACCGTCACTTTGCGCGACTTTGAAGTGCTCAAACCCATTTCTCGAGGGGCGTTCGGCTCCGTCTACCTCGCCCGCCGCAACGTATCTGGTGAATTGTGTGCCATTAAAGTCCTTCGCAAGGCTGACATGGTTGCCAAGAATCAAGTCGCCAATGTCAAGTCGGAACAGCTTCTGCTCATGATGCAAGATGATTCGCCGTTTGTAACGAGGTTTATCGCGACATTTGAGACGCCCGACATGCTGTGCTTGGTCATGGAGTATATGAATGGAGGTGATTGTGCTGCATTGCTCAAGGTACACCCAGTTTTACTACTCGACCCTTTTTCATCCCAGCTCACAAGAATTTGTTCACAGGCTGTTGGTTGCTTGCCCGAGGAGTGGGCGAAAAGCTACATTGCGGAAATGGTGCTCATTCTTGAGTATTTGCACGAGAAGCGCGGGATTATTCATCGCGATCTCAAGCCTGGTCCGTACTTGCTTTCTTTGGCCGATGGCATGTCTTGTTTGGGGGCTCATTTATCTATCCGTTTTGTATTGCGCGCTGGCGTTGTAGACAACTTTTTAATTCACCAATCCGGCCATCTCAAGCTCACCGACTTTGGACTCTCTCGCATCGGGTTCCTAGGCCGCCGCGGCAATTCCAACATGACCTTGCCACCGCCAACTTTGCCGTCCTCACCCATGGTACACATCAAGACCCCCATGTCAGATTCACGCGACTCGGGGAGCGAAGGTCTCGCGCTGCCTGTCAATCCGCTCTTGACCAACTACATTTTGCACAGTCGCCGGGGCTCAGTCGTAGGTGGTCCTGACGCAGCTATTCGTGCGTCGTCTACCAATCTCGACTCTGCGTCAGTCTCGGAGCCATTCCACCCGCTCGCTGGTGGACACAACTCTTTACGAGGCTCCACGGCCAACCTCCCTTCATCCTCTGGTCTGTCGGTGCCTGCATCCAGTCTCGGCCCCGCTCGATCTGCGCCACTTGTAGCAAGCCCCTTGACCGACTCGCCTCATTCAGACCCAGCTACTCCCGAGACGGGTGGAACAGGTGCATCGGCCCCGCAATCCCGCGAAGAGCCACCTGCATCAGAGGCATCGCCCGACCGGCCGCGAACCTTTGTGGGCACGCCCGACTACTTGGCTCCGGAATCCATTCTTGGCATTGGCAAAGACGACGCAACCGTGGACTGGTGGGCTTTGGGCGTGATTTTGTACGAGTTTATTTACGGCATTCCTCCTTTCC
Organism: Catenaria anguillulae PL171; assembly: GCA_002102555.1. Classification (NCBI taxonomy): domain Eukaryota; kingdom Fungi; phylum Blastocladiomycota; class Blastocladiomycetes; order Blastocladiales; family Catenariaceae; genus Catenaria; species Catenaria anguillulae. The sequence continues at coordinate 77,583 of MCFL01000028.1, read as the reverse complement.
ATGGCGATTCGGTCGAGGAGGTGTTTGAAAACATTATTGGCCACAAGCTCGAATTGTCCGAGGAGCTGGATCCGGAAATTACGCCCGAGGCGCGCGATTTGATTGCCAAGCTACTCAACCCCGATCCCGAAAAGCGATTGGGTGCCCAGGGCGCCGCTGAGGTCAAGGCGCATCCCTTCTTTGACGATGTCGACTGGGAACATCACATGTCTCTCACGCCCAATTTTATTCCCCAGCCGTCCACTGTCGACGATACCGAATACTTTGACTCGCGCGGAGCCGAGGAGCTCGAGTTTCCAGGCATGTTGTCGTCGTCACCCAAGGTTCAAGAGTCGCGCAAGGGCAGTGTGGATAGTGCCTCCCGTCCTTCGACCGGCGGTGGCTTGAGCGAGCCCTCATCCAGTGGGGGTGGTGGGGGTGGAAGTGGAACCCGCTTGCGCCGCACTCGCACTCGTGGTCGGGATCGAGAACGAGTAGCTTCTGGCTCATCCAACGACCCCCGGGCAGCTGCGGACTTTGGAAACCTTTCCTACCGCAACGTGCGACTTCTCGAAGAGCAAAACCTGACCCAATTGCAAAAGCTAAGTAGCGAGCGTACCAAGACCATCACTGGCAGCTTGTCCATTTTGTCAACACCATCTGGATCGTGCTCGTCATTACCAGCAGCCTTGCCACCGCAGACCATCAAGACGGTCAACTCACCCCGCCCACGCTCGCGTTCCACGTCATTGACTCAGCAACGGCCGCGGATCTCCATGATCAGTGCGGCATTGAGCTCGGCTCCAAAGTTGGCTTCGGCAGCGTCATCCGATGTTCCCTCGTCGCCCATGACTGAAGGAGCAGTTGATTCCGATTCGTCTGTCGGACCCATGTCTGGACCCGAATCGACAGGAACTCGGCCCATCAACATCACCATCCCGTCGCCCACTGTCGGAAGCGCTCCTCGATTCGTCGGTCAGTCGCCACCACGCTCAGGGTTCATGAACCCGCCAACGGCGCCCATCACTCCACTTCATCGTTCGCTGCTTGCTGGCCGCCAGCGCACGCTGTCCTTGTCGTCGGTGACCTCGTCTGGTGGACCACGTTCGAGCGGATTCGCGACCGAACCCATGTCGTCCGACTCAGAAATGATGCCACTGCCCATGGGTGCTCGTCCGGCGGATGTGATAAGCAGCGGTCTCGCAAGCGGATCCGGAAGCATGGATGCATCGTCATCGTTGCCTTCCACGCCGAGGTCGGGATCCGTTCTCGCACAAGGCGACATGATATCGGCACTTTCTGCTGACGATGCAATGTCGACTGACTCGGTGAGCGGATCGCCGACCGCATCATTGTCAAGGCACGGACTTCTCGGCGTTGGGATGTCGGACAGTCCTGGACCGCAGTCGTCAGTTCCCACATCACCCGTTGTCCCCATTTACTCTGGTTCGCCAGCAAGTCCCGGCGGCCCGCCAGCTCCCTCGCTCGGGTCGTCGCCTGTGGTTCAAGGCGCCACGAGAGCGGGCACAGCCGGCAACGCCACGCGGCGTCGGTCTGATCGGCCGATTCGTGTTTTGGTTGCTGATGACAACCCGATTGCTTGCAAGATTCTTGAGACCATTCTGCGGCGGCTGGGCGCGCAGTGTTTTGTTGTGTACAATGGGGCTGAGGCCGTACGATTGGCAACAGGCTCTGTTGTTTTCGATTTGATTTTTTTGGACGCTGGAATGCCATACTGTACGTCGCTTTTGCATTTGGGTTGGCTGGGCACCGTCATGTTCAATTCACACTTTGCCCTCTGCGGCGCTCCATGTTGTGTTGTAGTGGACGGCGAGCGTGCTGCACAAATGATTCGGGCCACCGACAACGTCAACCGCAACACTGTCATTGTTGGGGTGACCGGATACGACCCGATGCAGCTCAACCAGCGGTTTTTCAACGCCATTTACCAAAAGATGATTACGAAGAACCAAGTCTTGGAGCTGTTTGACAAGTTTGGAATTGGCAATAGTTCCCCAAGCTCCTAATCGTGCCCTCTTCAACTTCACTCGGCCTCGCCTCCCTCAACATTTGATTTTTTTCCCTCTTAATTTTCTTCCGGAGTTTTTTTTTCTCGTCCATGTATTGAGTTTCACCACCCTGTCCTCCACACCCCGACCGACCCCTCGGCCGTTCTCTCCATGCATGTGTCGCGACTCGGCCGTTGTTTCTTCATGTCACTTTGCTCCCTTTTTAAAGCGTATACCCAAGCATGACCGATGGCTGGCGGTCGTTTTGATACAATCAGTAGGTATCTACACCATGATATGTATCCCTGGAGTTTCATGCCAAGGACGAATATTACATATGTGAGAACTGGCAGGAAGTCGCGGACACGAAAAGCAGCGCAGCAAATGCCGATTCTTTGATGTTCGCATTTGCCAGTGGCATGGTGAGACGTCAACGCTCACGACACCACGCAATCCAACGCGCATGCGAAAAGATTTATATTACAGACCCATAGCAATCAAGTGTTACATGTAGCCACATTCCCCTAATGTCTTCACCTCCGGCTCCAAACTCAAGCGTCGTGGCCGCCGGTGCTGCTGCAACGACCACCATCGCGAACAACACATTGCTACCCCGGCCCAATCCACTGCCTTCGGTCGCAATAGAATCGGGAAATCCACCTCAAATACCTGTCCCAGCCTCAATTCAATCACTCAGCCGACGTACATCCATGAATGAGCATTCCCATATCGACCCGTTGAATCCTCCGTCGGTTGCCAACACGGGTTTGGCTGCCCCAAGCGTAGACACCATTCCAGGTGCAGCCATGCCACGAAAACGCTCGATCGTAATTGTCGACTCGCGCCGTGCTTCAACGTCAACCACCATCTCTGTGAGCCCCGCCCCTCAAGGTGATGTCGTCACACCGTCCAACACATCAAGTGACAACTCTACCCGTCGCAGCTCTGATCAGCTCCGCGATTCCCCCTACCGGAGAGCATCTGTTGCTCCTGGACTTACAGCACCTGAAGCCGTTAAGGAAGAGCCCGAGGGCGAGTTGATCCCCAGCCATCACGATAGCCAAGTCGCCCCCAGTGTCCGTGGGGACCGATTGCTTGCCAACATTCAGTCGACTGTTTCGCTCACGGGTGATAGCAGCAATGTACTTTTAATGGCAAGCAAAGGGATATTCTCTGAAACAGCAACACCTGCGGATTCCCAAGCAGCACTCGCATCAAACGACGTTCCACAGTCTTCAACTGCGCTCGGCTCTGGGCATCCGTCAGGGTCAGGTCGCACTGTCCAGCCTGGCAGTCTGTCGACGGCGTCAAACGCATCGGGGGCGTCCAAGCCCAACATTGCACCACTCCTCATGATGGCCAAACGCCAGCCCGCAGGCTTGACCCGATCCACCTCCAATGCGCAAAGCGTCAGCCCCAATGAAACACTGTTGAAAACTCCTGCCTCGCTTGCTGATGACACCTACAACCCATTCGGTGAAGCTTCATCGCCTTCTCCGTTGTTGCAGCGTACCCAAACTTTCCGTCGCATCATGAGCTCGGCCTCCAAATCTCTCCGCCGTCACCGAACCGATACAGACGCGTCAGTGGCAAACAGTACATTGGATCCAGATTCGCCGACTGGTCACCAGTCGTACCTGGCCATGGCGAAAAAGTCGGAGCACGACAAGGACGGGGAAGGAAAAGGTGCTGGCAAAGCCCCTGGTGGCAAGGCTCGCCGAATGTCACTCGGTGCGGCGCTCATGATGCCGCCCCCTCCACGGACAGCAAATGCCATGGATCTCAAAACCATTATTAAGTTTACGATTAGTGCGGTCGGAATTCTCTACGGCGATGTAGCTGCGTGCGTCATCTAGCGCCTATACTTTTGTTCATTTTCAGCCAATGATGACCTCTGAACGATGTTGCTGCAACCGCTTCCACTCCGCAGGGCGCCCATGTTTGTCTTCAAGTCTGTTTTTCGTGAAGGAGTTATTCAATCTGATCCGCAACCGACATCTATGGCGCGCTGTCCATGATGTTTTATACGACCCTGTTCCTCGGCATTTTCAAATATTGCCTTGTGGTGTTGCACGCCGACAATAACGGTGAGGGCGGGATGCTTGCATTGCTGTCCTTGGTCCCGCAGCCCGATGACGAGAACTGCCCGCCATGGTTGGTCAAGCATTACAAGAAGATTTTCTTTCTAGCCTTGACTGGATGCGCCTTCTTGCTTGCAGATGGAGTATGACTTGATTCGCACTCCACACCACACGGTTCCACTGAGACTGACGCACTCTGGCGCATTTTCAATAGTTTGTCACCCCTGCCATTTCCATGCTCGCAGCCTTGGAGGGTTTCTTGGTGGTCGAAGCCCAGTTCCCCGAGCGTTTCACGGATTTCCTGTCGACTCATGGCGGGTCTGGCTGGCCATGTCCATGATGATCCCTCTGTTCTATGTCCAACGATTTGGCCTTGGGCGAATCACGCAACTATTCCCAGTGATCCTGACCATTTGGTTCTTTGCCATTGCAATCATTGGCGCTTACAACATTTACCTGGTTCCCGACATTCTCAACTGCTTGAATCCAATGTGGATCGTGAACGTGTGCATCTTGCGTGGCATCAATGGATCTCTCAGCTTGCTGTCGACCGTTTTGCTCGTTGTGAGTGGATTGGAGTTCCTTTACGCTGTACGTTGGGGCCTCCCGTCATCCCGTTCGACAGCAGTCAGGTTCACGCTAAATTGCTTCCCCCCTGGCGCGCGCACCCATAGGATCTCGGTGCCTTCACTCGAAAACCGATCATGCTCTCGTTTTGCATCGTTTGCGCGCCGTTTACGATGCTCAGCTACATTGGACAAGGCGCCTACTTGCTCCATGCCTATCGTTCCAACCGGTACACCGATGCACAGCTCTTCAAACTCATCAATAATCTCTTCTTTGAGGCCGCGCCTACTTGGTTATTATGGCCATTTGTGATTCTGGGGACTCTGGTATCGATTGCTGGCTCCCAATCTGTGATTAGTGGGTGTTTCGCGATGCTCGGTACATACTTTCTACTTGATCGTTTCCATCGGCCAAAGGCACCGTGAGCGACTTACCTTTCCAAAATAGACCAGGCTATATCGATTCGGGTCATTCCGCCAGTCGAGAGCATTCACATTGTTGGTGCTGGCGGCCACGGCACATACTACACGCCGTCGTTTTGTTTTGTCCTCTTTGGTATGAGAGTTCTACTTTTCCGTTGCTTAGTCAGTGTGCACATGTTGACGCATTTTGCGCCCCCCCCCTGTAGTTGGCGGCATCGTGCTGTGCGGCAGCTACCGGAGCTCAGACGGTCTCTCGGAAATCATTGGCTTTTGTGTCGCAGGAGCCATGTTCATCACGTCGGTCATGATCATGACGGTCATGAAGACCAAATGGCATTGGCCAAACTGGAAGGTTGCGATTTACGTCCTATGCGTCTTTTCGCTCGACATTGTCTACGTGGTTGCAGCATTCACCAAGGTGTTTCAAAATGCGTGGGTCACAGTGCTCTACTCGGCCTTGTTTTTCGGCATCATGTACGTTTAACGACATCTATGCATATCATCGTTGAAGAGCTCAAGACTCACTGTGTTTTTCGCGTTTACCGATTAGGTACGTGTACGTGGGCACGCAAGAAGACATGAACTTGGCCTTGGAAGACAAATGCTGGACCATGCAGCAAGTACGCCAACACGTTCGCCAAAATCCGCGAACAAAGGGCTGTGGCGTGTTTATCGCCAACCACGACGAAGAAGTCCCGCTTGTCTTGACCATGGTTGCATCCAAGCTCCCTGCACTTCCCGAAGACCTGATTCTCCTCACTGTTCAATGTCTCAAGTCGCAGCCGTTTGTCAGCGAAGATGACCGCGTCACTGTGCGCGTTGTCGACCCAACCCACGGAGTGTACCGGGTGCTCATCTTGTTTGGGTTTGCGGAACGGTCGGCAGACATTATGCAGTCGCTGGCCAAGGCAAAGAAGCGTGGGTTGAGGATGAAGCATGAGCAGGGCATGACGTTTTACATTTCCAAGCACAGTGTGCAGGCAATGGCAGAGCGGCCCTTCTATCGCCGATGGAAGCACAAGATGTTTGAGGTATTGGCGCGGAATACCAACACTCAGCTCAAGACGTTGGGGTTGCCGCCGGACAAGGTCATGGAGGTGAGCAATGTTTTGTTACTGTAATTCTGGGCACGCTGTTGGGCATTCTCTATGATAGACAATTGTCACGGTTTCGTTCCCACAAGTGCATGACAGCGCTGACTGCAGAGCCCTGCCTGACGCGAGGACGCCGAGACGTGCGAGGTGGATAAGAATCGTTCCATCGTTCTGGACGGTGCTTCCATCACGTGCACCTTGCGGTGTGGCGCGTGTACCGTATAGTAGATGGATTGTTCTTGGCAAGTTGTGGCGAGAATTAGAATCCTTGGACATGGACATTTCATGCTACTTTGTCACCACTGGATGAATACCGACCCGGTGCAATCGACTGCCAACAGCCGACTCCCATTGCGAAGAAAGCCTCGCCTCGGCCATTCTCACTCGCGCCGCCCGTTCTCTAACGCCCGGCCTTGGCCTTGAGGAGTCCATCGTCCATCTCCTCCGCTGTTCGTCTCCAACGACACGACGGACGGACCGTCACATTTCCAGCTGTGGGCGGGCGCCAAACTTGTTTCTTATCTCAGCAAACTTGCTCTGTCCGACGCCCCAAGTACTTGCATCCTGCGCACGTTGAATCTGCGCCCCGCGCTCGCTCCGAGTCAGCAGCCATGTCATCCAGCACAGGATCGCCCAAGTCATCGCGCCCACCGCAAATCCGTACAACGGACTTGGACCAGCCACGGCCTGGACGCGGTGGAAGCCCAAGAAACCACTCTCGATCCCCCGTCTCCCGATCGCCTTCACCGTCGCCAGGCTCGCCACTCCCCCGCGCACTCTCTCCTCGTGTGGGCGGCCCACTCGTAACACGCTTTCCTGGCGCTTCCCTGGATCGCCCTATGGCGCCGCCGACTCGCCAACGGTTGCTCGTCAGCGTCGCAATGGCCCACCGTCCGGGGCTTTTCTAGGGCTGCGCCTCTCGGAATTGTCGCCCGGTGACTTTCTTGGGCCCTCTCGGCAACCAGCTGGATCTTCTTCTTCAGCTCAGCGATCCCCAACCATTCCGCAAACTTCTCCAGCGTCTCGGCATGTGCACCTCGTCCCGCTCAATGATGCAGACGAGTTCCGGTCCCCATCTATGCATCAGCACCAACCCGTGACACAACCAACGCTCACAACTATTCCACCAACCATTGATCGATCCCTAGCTCGTGGCACCTTGTCCTCAGCCAACAATGCCGACATTTCGCAAGATGCCGCTCCGGAGCCGACTGCCTTGGCAGGCAGCATTGTCACTGCCACCTCCTGGTTGCAACGCCACCGCCTTCCGCTCTTGACGCGCGGCAATGCGCGCAGCAACTCAACTTCATCGCACCACCGTAAGATCAATGTCCGCACCCGGCTGGCGCTCGAAGGCGGCGGCGCCCATTCTATTCCCATGTGCAATCGACACCGCTCAATCGTCGCGTTTCGTACAATTCCCCAAACGCACCACCCAGCACTCCGTTTCCAGAAGCAGCTACCCCTCAAGAACCGCAAGCTCGCGCCATTCCTTTCGGCGCTTCAGAGGAACCATCTGGCCCATTGCCTCCTCCCCTGCCGCCACGCAACACCATGCTGAGCGGCTTGCGCACGCTCGCAGCACACATCATGGGCGACGAGCGCACAACCGATCTGCGTGCGTCGCTGACACGCAGGCGCACGACTATGGCACCTGCTGTTCCTTTGTCTGCGCCACCGTCTCGCCCTGCATCCGTCATGTCGTCTGCACAACCCAGTCTGTCACGGCCCGGATCCGCATTTACCCCTCTCACACCCGTCCTTCCTCCTCGACCGACCCGCCCACTTGCCCCCGAATTACCGCCGCGCCCCTTCGCGACCGACGCAGCCCCAGCGGCAAGCACTGAAATTCCTTCAAGGACCTCATCGCCTGCACTTGTCACAAAATCCTCGTCGGGGTACCTGATGGCGCCCTCGTCAGCATCTGCGCCGCCCCCTAGCCAGTCGTCGACAAAGGTGTCCGCGCCTGCCCCTGTGGCTGTACCGACCCACCCACACAGGGTTGGTTTTGCTCCAGAGCTCGGCGCATCGTTCTTGACCGCATCTGGTGATCAGTCCATGCTGCTCGAGCCGGCAGCCGCCGCCTCAGGACAAGACGAACTGGTCGTTGTGAACGGAGTGGCGCTGTTTGGACGCACATTGAAGATGTTTTCGCCAAAGAGCAAAGTCCGCCAGTTTAGCGCATCGTTTGTCACAAACAAGTACGAGTTCACTCACTCTTCCATTTTGCCCATTCCGCTGTGGCCCATCAAGCGAAAACTCAATGTTTACTTTCTTTTCAACAGGTTTTTCAAGCTTGGCATCATGCTGCTCATGGCCATTCACTGGCTGCTCATGGCCACGCGAGTCTGGTCAAAGGACGAGGCCAAACTCTTCACCCTGTTCACGTCCATTCACGAGATTCTGTTGCTGCCCATTTTTGTCATGTACACGATCGAGGTCGTATTCAAAATCATTGCGTTTGGCGCCTATAACCCTCCCGTGCTTCCGACCCAACAAGACGCAGATGACGCAAACGCACCGCAAGTCGATACTCAAGTGGTTCTCGATGCCGACGCAGACATTTTGCACGGTGACCAGCGCGCCGACGACGACCCGAACGACAATGCCGATCTTGTGGACGGCATGCTGCGCATGGATGAGGCCCAGCGTGCGGGCAGCGATCCGGAGCGCGCATTGGATGCCACCGCCGAGGTCACGCCGTTTGGCAGTATTTTGCGGCGCCGAAGGAGTCGCAAGGTGCCGCCACCCCACCAGTGCCAGCCGAGGTCGTCGACCAAGAGCACGAGCAACATGCGTCGGGTGCTTCGACACCGCGGTCCCTCGCGGATGCCATCAACTCTGCCATTCAACTGGCCGACAGCCCGTCGACGACCATGGCCGAAATCGGCATGCAATCCCGCCCGCCTTCTCCCGTCGACCCACTGGCGCCTATCACCATCAATAATGTGCTGATTGCCGATCCGCAGGTACCTTTGCTCGTTCAAGATTTGTATGACGGCGACGAGGCAGACGACCTCGACTATGGCGGCAACGACCAGGGCGAGTTTGTCGATCCAGTCTCTGCTGCTGCGACTCTTGGCCGCATGGGGCTAGGTGGTGATGCGGATCCTGGCGCGACAGACCTTGAAACCTGTGTTGTGGTCCAACCCTTTTTCTCATCCGTCTTCAACCGGGTCGATTTCCTGTGCGTCCTTGCGTTTTGGCTCTATGCCATTTTCGGTGTCTCTGGTGTCACCGGCCCGCTCTGGGTGTTTCGTGGCCTGTCGTCGTTGCGCCCGTTCCGCTTCCTGGCCGTGACCCGTGGCACGCGCATGATTTTGACGAGTTTGCGGGCGTCGCGCAAGCTGTTGCGCAACGTGCTGGTGTTCTTGTCGTTCATCTTTATAATTTGGCCATCACTGCGGTGCTTGCATTCAAAGCGTCGTTCCAGCGGCAATGCACTGTGCAGGGACTCCCGTCAAGCCGGTCCGGTATTGTGGAGGGTGCGGCTTGAATCAACATTTTTTTTTCCATTGTTTCGTGATACTGACTCTGGTTTGTTGCAGGCATTTGGCCCAGAATGTAACCGAACTTCCACCAATCAACGTGTTCCTCCCCAACGGCCAGCCACCACCCCCAAGGGCCATCTTTGTCCCTGGCCGCAGGAATGTGTCGGAGCGCTACCAAATCCCGAGGACAATCTTGCTTCGTTTGACAACATTGGCGCCGCCATCTTGGTCCAGTTTACCGTCATGACTGGCGAAAACTGGTCGGCTTTCTTGTACGGCCTCATGCAAGCCGAATCGAGATTTTCTGCGCTCTACTTCATGGTCGTGATCATGATCCTTGGATTCATGCTCATGCAGTTGTTTGTTGCCGTCATTGCCGAGTCCTTTTCCGCGGTGCGAGCAGTCTACTTGGCAGAGCGCCGTGCGAACGTGCCGAACGTGAAGCCCAAGATGCTGCTCGGGGCAAACCACACGACCCCAAGCACGCATCCGGCGATACGGATACTTCATCGTGGCGTGCGCAAGCCCGGATACAGTCTCGTCGTGCCATCAATAGCTCTACATGGCGTGTGCTCTTCTTCTGTGCTCTGGTTGTTTACGCCGGCCTCATGTCGTTTGTGGCACCTATGGCCGAGCAACGGCTGCGCGAATCGCTGGGCCTGTTCCGACCGGTTGAGGTCGTCTTTACCACAGCATTCGCCCTCGAGACGCTGCTCACTGCCCTGGCCGCCGACTCGTTTGGAGCGTTTTTAGGGGCCCATCCAATAGATGCGCTGCTCTCCGTCGTCACCATTGTGTTGCTTGGCGTTCCGTTCAATCGATACCTGTCTGGTTTCTTGGTCGCTCGAACGTACAAGCTCGTGACGTATTTGCCGCCCGTGCGCGATCTCATTTTCGCAACCAAGCAGTTTATTGGTGTGAGTGCAGTGATCGCCTTCATGCTCGTGGTACGTCTTTTTTTTTTTGAGATCATTGGGTTTTCGTCGTCTCCTTTTCTTCGCAGCTGATCTTTGTCTGCGCTTCACAGTCTCTCTGTGCTTCAGCAACAACGGCCATGCAAATGCATGGTGGCATGTTCCAGCTCTCCGAAGACAACCCATGGATTACCTTCAATGACTTCCGGTCGGCTTGGCTCGCCATGTTTGCCGGGCTCATGACGGGCGATGCGTGGCCAGAATACATGTGGGGCACCATGAAAGCCCACCGTGACGGCCTTCCCGCTTTTCTCGGGCCTATCATTGCCGCCATTTTCGTGCTTGCCGTATACTCGCTGTTTGCCTATGTTGTGCTCAACCTGCTCGTGTGCGTCGTGCTTGACATCTTCGAAACCGAGGACGAGGAAAAGCGCAAGCGGCAAGTCGAGGCCGTGGAGGCGGAAAAGACGCACGCGGCCATTGCCAAGCAAGTTCCATTGTCTACAAAGATCCGAGCTTGGTTTGCGCTGTGGTGGAATTGGGCCACCAAAGGCACGGTCACAACGTCGGCTGTCAAAATGACGGCGCCCAACGCGATCCACGGCGAGCCGGGTGGAGGTGCGCAGCACAAGTCGGACATGGAGCTCAGCAACATCCCTGCCGACTCCACTGACAAGCTCACGGAGCGAGTCAACCAGTCCGACCCTGCATTGAACAACCAAGCGTCAGGGCTGGCGTCCAAGCACGGCAGATTGGCGGATCTGCGCCCAAAGGTGCCCCCTGGCTCGGGCACGATCGGCCGGAATCCGGACGGCAGCTCGGCGGGTGGATTGACGGATTCGTCGACGGGCAATCTGTACCTCAACCGACAAAGCCTTGTCTTCATGTCATTCACGGACGGTGTGCTGCAACCAACGATTCGGCGAACCAATGGTCGTAACAGCCAGGACCTCGGTCTTCGTGGGTGGCTGCTGCGTATCATTCAATCCAAGGTCTTCACCGCTTCGGTGTTTGTCGTCATTATCCTGTCAATTGTGTCGGCCGCTCTCGACACGCCGCTCGCTCGACTGCAATCCTTCCGTGAATCGGGCAAGTCCAAGTTTGCCGACTTTTCCGAGCCCTTTTTCTTGGCCGATGTTATCTTTACGTCTGTGTTTGCGTTCGAGTTTCTCCTCAAGTTTGCTGCCATGGGATTCGATTACTTCCTTAGCCCGTGGGATTTGCTCGACTTTTCCGTCCTTGTCACACTGTGCCTGTCATTTATTGCCGAGGGATCTGCCGCACACGCACTTCGCATGGCCCGGGCACTGAGGCCGTTGCGCATGATCAGCTACATTTCCGGCGCCCAGTCTATTTTTGCTGCCCTGGTTCTCGGCATGCCGCGTATCTTGTCGGCCGTTCTCTTTTCCATGCTCGTGCTGTTTCCGTACGCCCTCTTTGGCATGTTCCTTTTTGCCAATCGATTGCACCGGTGCAACGACTCGTCGGTGGCAAACCAAGCCAAATGCGTTGGTCTCTACTTCAACACCGAGACAGGTGTGTGGACTCCTCGGGTGTGGGGCCATGTGCGGTCGTCATTCAATTGGGACTCGATTGGGAATTCGCTCCTCACTCTGTTTGTCATGGCGTCACGCGAGGGGTGGACCGAGATTCTCAAGCTCACACAGGCGATCCCACGGGATCCAACGCTGCAGGCCGCGTCGTCGCCGGCCGAAGCTCCAGCTGTATCTTGGTGGCATGCCCTGTATTCGGTGTCGTTCATGTTTATCGGATCGCTCTTCACGCTCAACTTGTTTGTCGGTATCATTGTCCGGTCGTTTGACGAGATGACGGGTGATGCGTACCTGACTGGGCCACAAAAGGCTTGGAACAACATTGCCAAGCGCATCCAGTCGTTGCGACCGCTAAATCTTCGCACCCCAAAGCGCACGCGCATCCCCTTGATTCGCTGGGTCGCTCGCAAGCAGCGCCAGTATGGTCGCCAATTGTACTCGTTCGTGACCGTGACCATGTGCGTGCACGTGCTCCTTTTGCTTACCGAGCACGCCGGCCAGCCACAATTGCTGGATGACATCAAGGGCTACGCATTCCTGGTCTTTGTGGTGCTATACCTGGTCGAGTTCCTCGCCATCTTGATTCCCATGGGCCCGCGCTCATACTTTTTGAAGTCGTGGTGGAACGGGTTCGATGCGCTCGTGACCACGTCGGCCGCCTTGTTTGTGATTGCCCAGCCATTTATCAACGACCGTTCTTTGACCGTTTGCAAAAGGTGTTTTTGGTCGGGTACATGCTCCGATTGGCCCGTCGTGTCCCAGGCTTGCACACCTTTTTCAAGACCATTAGCGCATCCGCCCGTGACTTGTCGCGCATTGTCATGGTTTTGACCATCTTGTTGCTCTTCTTTTCGCTCGTCTTTACCGAGCTATTTGGCTTGACACGGTTTGGGGAAAACTATTCCGGGTTTGGCTCTTTCCGCACGTTCTGGCTCTCGTTTTTGCTCTTGTTCCGGCTCTTGACTGGCGGTACGTTGCTCTTCACTGCACGCATGCTCAAAATTCGCACACTCTGTCTTGATACTGACATGTCCCGGACCATGACGAAAAGACGACTGGCCACTCGTCATGCACGATGTCAAAACCTCTGGGCCGTGGTGCGTCGATGTCAAGGGTTCTGGCCCCAATGCCTTCCTCCTAACGGATTGCGGCAGCCGTGGCATGGCGTTTTTCCTGTTTATCGTCTTCTTTGTCGGTGCGTCCTCCTGTTCACTCATGGGATATGTTTTCGTCATTGCAACTCATCATTTCTGTTACCAGTTTGCACATGGATCTTCCTCAACTTGGTGATTGCCTTGCTCGTCGCCAACTTTGATTTCGTCTTTTCGCGGTCGTACGACGAGCTGGTAACTGACGAGAACCTGAAAAAATTCCGTCGTTCCTGGGCCTGCCTCGATCCCCGCGGAACTGGCCGTATCCCGATGGGCAATATCGCGGCACTGCTCCACCAACTCGAGGCGCCGTTTGAGTTTACCGTCTACACGCGCGAAGAAGCCGTTCCACGGCTAATGTCCATTTGGGCATCCACGCACCCAACGGTTCTCCGTTCGCACCATGGTGCGACCCGTGGCGCACATGAAGAAATGTTTGATTTTGGCCATACCGCGGCGCTTGAAACAACGCCGCAGGCCAATTCTGCATTGTCGCAAATCATTCAGGCCATGGACCAGCAGACCATTCGCGCTCGCAAACGGCGGTACAATCTGATTTACTACGACCTCGTGCGGCAGTGCGACAAGGGGTTCCTGTCGTTCCAGTCGGCATTGATGACGGTGAGTTTGCATGTGATTCCGCTGGAAGAGTACTTGACGTACGGTTTCTTTTTCCCCTGCCTCCTCATGAACAACGTCTCGAAGAATGCGCTAACCCACTTTGTGGCCTTGGGCTTGTAGTTACGCTCAATACAAGGAGCGTGTAGAATATCTCAGTCAAGTCCATTTACACGTTGCTCGAGTGCGCTTTGCCGGCCTCTTCAAGATGGCTGTGCAGCGGCGCAAGTTCAAGCGGCAGCTGCAAGAGAAGATGGAGCGCGTTCGTCGAGAGCGGCTGGCCGCGGACCAGGATCCGTCATCTGCAGACCAGCCCATTTCACCACTTTCCCCTCCACCTGGTTATTCGTTTGCTTAGTGTCCATCTTGTTTCCTTCCCTCGTTTTGTCTTCCTCCACACAATGCTTAGATTGACCACTCTTTTTGTGCCCCACCTCCGTCTTGTTTCTCTTATCCTACCTTTGCTGTTGATTCATGTACGTACCCCCTGCCTCCCATTTTGCTGTATTGTATTTTGATGCAATGTATTTTCATTCGGTGCCTGAACAGGTTGTTGGAGAACACGGGTTGAGTGAACCATATTGGACTGGTCGAGTGCGAAATCGAGTCAAAGCGTAAATCATGACAAGTTGCGTGCATTGCTTTTGAATCACAAGGGACAGACCACAAGAGATGGCAAAACAAAAACACAAATCTCGAACACTTACACGAGGGAAAATGTCGGTCAAGCAACAAGAATCCATGGGGGACAAACAAGGAAACAGTCGACTCCTTAAGCGCCAACGCGACGGAAGAACGACTTGAGGGTGCCGTGGTTGTTGTAGATCTTGATGCCGTTGCCATCGGGGACAACCGAGCCGTTCTGGATACCCTCCTGGAAGTCCTCGCGCGAGAGCTTGGTGAAGCCCCACTTCTTGGACACGAGAATCTTTTGGCGGCCAGGGAACTTGTACTTGGCACGACGCAAAGCCTCAATGACGACGGCCTTGTTCGAGTCCTTGGTGCGGATCGAGAAGAGGATCTGACCAATGTTGACACGGGCAGCGGTACCGTAGGGCTTGCCGTAGGCACCACGCATACCGGTTTGGAGACGATCGGCACCGGCGCACGACAACATCTTGTTGATGCGGAGCACGTGGAAGGGGTGGACACGCACACGCAAGTGGAACGAATCCTTACCGGCCTGCTTGATGATGAAACGGTTGGCCGTCACACGGGCAGCCTCAAGGGCCTCGGACGAGATTTGCTGCAACTCATCCGACAACAAGTGCACGCAAAGCGGGAACTCCTCGACACCAGCGCGCTTACGACCCATGTCGTAAATGCGGATCTTGGGGTCGGGGACACCACGGCAGAAGCGCGACTTGGGGTACGGCTTGTTCTTGCAGTAGCGGTAGCAGCGGGAAGGACGGCGACCCATTTTGAATTACTATTGATTTCGTTTGGGTAACAGGCAAGGGTCAGCGACATGGGTCTCCAACTGGCTCGGGAACAAATTGCGATTGCGAGTGAAATCGATGCGATTGGCTGTGTGGTGGTGGTGACGGAGCGGTTCAGACGACGGTTGGAGGGCTCGGGCGTGGAACCACGACATGTCCCAGCACGCTTACGTCAAGTCACATGTCTTGAAGCAGCGTGGTACGGCGCTGGACCGATCAATCATGATTCCGCGAAATGACCGGTGTAGAAGGCCGTCAAATGGTTCGGGGTGGTTGGGTTCGGATAGGGGGAGTGTTGTGCATTTCTGCAGTGTCATAGGGACGTGTACATGGAGCTTCATTTTACATACATTCCGAGGGTATACAGCACGGAGAATGAACCTAGACGGCGTTAACGTGAGCAGCACTTGGCGTTGAGGAACGTGTGAACTTGGATGGATGCGGCGTGGACAGATCGGAGAGCCGCACGTAATGATCGACAAGAGTTCAGGAAACGCCACATTTGGGTGGAGTCAAAGGGCGACCTCAACCTTTTATACGCTGCACTGCACCGTTGCTGACCAAGCAACCGCGTTGCTTCCAAATGCGGCTGACGAGCAATGCGTGCGGCTTGACGTTGACGCTCTGTCAGTTGACTCCCATTACTTGCACTGGGGAAGATTGATGACTCAATCGTTTCGCTTTATATCACATCTTCACATGAGCGCGCTGTCAAGCCAGGAACAGGCGCCGCCTGCCCGAGCTAGTGCGAGCATGTGAGGTATAATGCTAGGGAAATGTCGCCAACTTGGGTCATCTTCTCCGCAGGCGCTGGTGTTCCCTGGACCCGCCCGCCCGGAAAGGAATGGGACATGAGTGTTGTTGGGGTCGGATAGCCGCCTTCCTCATTTCCGTGCTGTCTGCATCAACAAACACGTCACGACCACAATGTAGAAACACGCGTTTTGCTGTCATTTGTGGATATCCCAACTCGGAATGATCCAAGCGCAGATGAATAGAAGGATACACGGCGCATAGAGCAATAGAATCCGCGATATACAAGCACTAGACTTGAACACCATGACCAACGTGTCGGCGTTCCTCGACTCATGGTACCAAAAGGTAATTGCCAGCGACCAACCCGAGCCGATCCACTCACCTTTTCCCACGGGCGCTCGAGTCGACACGCCTTCCCCTTACACCCCACGGTCTTCGGCCACGTCGCCATCCAGCGCCGTGGGCCTCAATCTCGACCAAGTCAAATCACAAGTATTGACCGAAGCCGAATGCGAGCTGCTGTGGACACGAGTGTGCACACCAGACGTGGCCTTTCAAGACGTCACGATATCGTATACCAAGCTGGCGGCACTGAGGTCGGCGCTTGACCCGAGGTTTCATCCGTATTTGACGGCCAGGCTGTATTTGCGGCTACCCAAGAACGACAAGGGCGAGCTGATTGGTTTGTCGTGGATGCACTTTGTATTGAAAACCAGTATGCCAAAAAGGGGTTCATTATTAGTAATGGGCATGAGACTGACTGGAAGGAACGGTTCCCTACAGATGCTGTGAAGGCAACCGTTGCGCTACTCCTCCAATCCTCAACCGACGGCACACGCCTGACCAAGCAAGACTTTGTGGGCTTCATGATGCAACACCTGGCCAGCGAGCCCACAGACGTGTCAGATGTCGGATCGGATCCAGACAGTCCAACGTCCCCCGACGATGCAGGTGAGCAGCCATTGACATTGCAGCAGCTCGAGCAGCTGGCCGAGGTTGGCGCCGCGCACTTGCTCCAGGTTTTGGCGCTGCCAACGTTTCCAGTTCCGCTCAAGCAGCTCGTGTATGATCCGGTGGTGCTCGAGATTGCCGAGCACAATGGGTGGTTTTCCAAAGCACAGGCCAGAGCGCTTTATGGTATCTTGTGCTCACAACCCGTGCCAAGTTTTCTTCTGTGTCACTTTTTTTTCACAATGACGCGCTTTGTACACCCGACACACACAGCCTCCTTCACTCAACTCGATACGACCCATTCCCAATCGCTTTCCCGCTCAGACACATCGCGCCTGTGCAATGGTGTGCTGACTGACAAGTTTCTTGACGCCGTGGGCGCGCCCTTGTCGTGGCCGCAATTTGCGGCATTTCAAATGGCCGCCAGCAATGTGCATCATCCTGCCGCCATCCGATTTCTGTTCCGGATCCTTGATGTGGACAAGGTCGGGTATCTCAGCGAACATGCCGTGCGCGAGTATGTCAATGAGGTGCTGAATGCAGCCAAGATGGTAGGTGGCGGCGGCGGGTTCGAAGTGAAGGATATTGTGGTACGTTTTGGAGCTTTCGGGCGTTGGTGAATATCAATCTAGTTGCACTGACCGGTTGGTGCGACGCTGAGGATAGAACGAGGTATTTGACATGGCGAGGGCAGATCAAACCAAACGAATCATCACGCTCAACGACTTGCTCAAATGCGGCGTCGGGGGCACCATTATCCGTATCCTTGTGGATGTGCACGGCCTGTCACAGTATGATCAATTCTTGTCCTCAGGCGGATGAGTACATACATGTCTGTGTGCCTTTGCACTGGGGATGAACAGGGCATGAGATTTATGCCCATGGCAAGCAACTCGGCGTGAGGGGGTTGGGAAAGTCCATGAGAGAAAAGCAAACAAACCGCAGAATTGGACAAAGGGAAAGCGAGCCAACAAAAAGAAAGTCAAACCCATTCGCTTGACGGACTAGACTTCGGCCGCGGGAATCTTCGCCACCTCCTCCCTGGCCTCCTGCCACGCCCGAAGATTCTTTTTCGCATGTTCCCCGTGCAACTTACCCAGGGCCACAAGAATCGCTCGCACATCCCTCAACTTTTGCGCATTGTACTTGCGCAACTCAATCTTGATGGCCTCATTGGCCATGGTCAACTCGTTCACTTGCCTCTCCCGCTGACCCTCAAGCAATGCCACGGCGTCCCTCGTCTTTGCCAAATTCTGCCGGCGCGTTGCTTCCGGATCCGTATCCAACATAGCCGTGAGCCGATCGGACAGCGCCGACACGATTCCGGACGCGCGCTTGGGCGGCGTTACGCTCGCCGCTACGCCCGTGGACGTTGCCGTGGTAGCCATGGGCGCGAGCGGCGGCGACACGGCGGCCGTCGGATCCCCTGGTGCGCTTGGTGCCGGATTGGGCGACGTCGTTGCAGCGCCCGTGCTTGCGCCCGAATGCGTCGCATACCCTTCCCTTCTGAGCGCCTCGCCCAACCGATTGGCATCTGCCTCTGCTCTCTCGAGCCCAGCGAGCGTAGTTCGCTTGGTCTCGAGCGCCTCGGTCGTGTGCTCGACGGCGAGCTGCAGCTCGGTCCGATACCGCAACACGCCCTTGATCACCTCCGTATACTGCACATACTCGTGCCATCGCTCGCCCAGCGACTCGTCGAGCGTATGTGCCAGTACCGCCGTGCTGGCGTGCATCACGTCAAATGCGTGTGCCACGCGATCCAGGGCACTCGACACTTGCGGGGTTTCGGCAAGCGACAGGGCATTGTAAGCCGAAGACAACTCGCCATAGTCGGTGGCCACGTCCAAGTACCGCTTGGCAAGCTTGCGATGGGGCTTTTCGATCGCGTCCTTGACCACGCCTTCAAACTTGAACGTAAAGGCCTCCATGGCCACAAATTCGGGGTCGGGCCGCTTTGCCTGAGTGGCGAGCGGGCCACCTGCATGCCCCGTGGCAGCGCCCGTGAGCGACGACAGCAGCGATGTGACAGGGTTTCCCGACGTGGCCGTGCCCGTGGCCGTGTTGCCTGACGCGGCAGCCGCCAACGGTCCGGATCCGGACTTTGGAAGCGTGGCGACCTTTGCCGACGACACCACGTTGGTCCACATGGCTTGCGGGTCAAGAAACTGGTGCACGAGGTGCTCCGTGGACAGGATCGGGTGCCAGATGAGCCGGTTGAGGAAGGATTGCAGCATGCGCTTGCGGCGCTCAATCACCACGGGATCCTGCTTTGCCTTGCCCGGCTTGGCCGCGTACTCGGCAAGCGAGTGTTTTTCGGGAATCGGCGGCACAACAAGCATCGGGTACAGCTTGCGCAAGCACTTGCGCAAAGAAGCAAAGTCCGAGTACCTGCGCTTGACCTCGCGCGCGCGCGTGCCCGAGGCGCTTGCCAGCGGAAGCGCCGACGGCAGGTTGGTCGGCACGATGGACGCCTCATCGCCACCCGACACCAAGTATTGAATGACATAGGACGTGTAGGCCGACCCGGACCCGTCATATGTCTTTTGTGCATCGACAATCTTCATGAGCAAGGGCAGGGCCAAGCCCGTGTCGGTGGCAACAACGGCCGAGGGTGTGGCGCGCGGGTCGAGCAGCGACCGCGGGTAGGATTCGCGCAGCCGGTCAATGGCGACCTCGATGCCGCAGCAGTAGCCGGGCGTGGATGCGTCGCGATTGCGCTGGTTGGACGGCGCTGTTGCGGTGCTGGGCCCAGTGGCGGTGGCGGTGCTCGTTGTGGATGTGGATTGGGTGACGGTTGCCGAGTTGGTCGACATGAGGAGGTTTGTGGAAGACGTCGAGTTTTGATTGGACGATGCGGCCGACAGAGGCGGCGGCAGCGAGGCATGCAGCTGCTGTTCGTCGTCCGAGTCGATGTCGAGGTCGAGCAGGTTGGCCGTACCCGTGCCCGTGGTGGTGCCTGTATTGGAGTTGCGGGATTGGCCCGAGGCCGAGAAGAAGGTGGTGGATCCGCCGGGAGACGCCGGGAAGGCGCCGAGTTCTTGCGACATGGTGCTGGGATCGATTGCGATGGGTGCGGCGACTGTGCGTTGGGTTGCTCTAGAAGACAATACTGACCGTCAGTGTCGACGGTCCGCTTCAGTGTGCAATCGTTTCGCTAAAATTGGTGAACGCGTCTCGAGTCGTCTCTGCATAAGTAATACACCGTGACTATGTGCCCATTCCCAAGCCGGCAAGATGACGTCGGGACTGGACACTCCCGTTCCGTCGCCCCGTCTCTCGGCGCTCGCACAACAAGAACTATCATAGCCTGCCGTCATTCAACTGAAAGACTCGTTCCGTCAGCGGATGGGATGGCCCACTTGTATCTAGATTGTTCATTGATTTCCTGATGCTCGCTGGACCCGGTCGTCCAACCGAAAACGCCTCCTTCTTGAGCCAATCAATTCCTGCTATGTATTTACTTCCGAGTCGAAACATGACTTGCAATGACGGGTGAGCCAAAGCGGTCTCTGGCGCCGGCGCTCGCAACGTTCACACTCCAAGCGAGTCGAGTGAATCCCATCATGTCCCTGTGTGCTGACCAGTTCACGTGTGGCATTTCCATGTATCACAAGAATCTGCCCTCGATTCCGTGAGCGTCAGGCATGCCATGCATATGGATTGTGAGCATCTACTGCCTGGGTTTTGCACTGATTTAAATACACAAAGAATCATACTTCAAGACAGGTAACAGCCAGATAGATAAACCAACTTCGACAAACATCCAAATGGAGAGGCAAACAAGAAGGCGAAAGAAAGGAGGAATCAGCATCAAAGTCCCAAAAGAAAGCAGCAAATGAACATTCAAGAGATGCGGAAACGAGTGCGTGAACCCAAAACCGGAAAGGCAAAAAAAAGAGTGAGTGCCAGTGGCAAACTTGGCCATCCTCGCACCACTGACACCGACTTAGACGACGCCAGCCCCCACCCCGACCCCGACCTCGCCCATCGCCGCCGCACCTCGAGGCGACCGGCCACTTGCCTCACTGCCACCGCCGCCTCTGGGCGATCCTCCCTGAGCCGTTGCGCCCGCATCCGCCTCCCGATATGTCCTTGCCGCAAATCCAACCGGCGCATAATACGTTGCCGCACCGGCATACCCGACATCGGCTGCTGCCGCTGCCGCCAGTGGCGCGGGCCGATCGCGGTGATCTCGCGCTGGATACATGCCCGCACCATTGTACCCAATGTACATGCCCGAATCGGCCCGCGGCACGCGCGCCCCCGTCATGTCCTTTGAGCGCTCGTGCATGTCCAACGCGTGGCCCATGGTCGTGCGCGCCGATATCGACAACGACAATGGCGCAGACAATGACGACGCGCCCGCAGCACCCGTGTTTTGCGGAGATGCATGCAGACCCGAGGTAGGCGGCGGGCGAGGTGGCCCATACGCCGGTTGAAGAGCACCCGGTGCGGCAGATCCATTGATGACTGCTGCCAAATCGGACCGTGGTACCGAGGCGAGATACGATGGTCCGAGAGGTGCTGGCTGCGGCGGGACTGGGGCGACGCCATAGTACGCGCCCGGATGATGGTGGTGCGGGTGGTATCTTGGTGCACCCGTATACCGCCCAAAGTAGCGCCGGTCATGCGGATGCATGGACGGGTATCCTGGGTATGGTCCATGATGCGCAATCTCGGGACCGTATGGGTGGGTCGCGGGTGCTGCAGGTGGCGGTGCTGCAGGAGCAGACGTGGGCAATGACCCGGCCGGATCTGAATGGCGACTGGTTGGCGTCGTGCTAGCCGTGGCAGCAGCAACCGCTTCAAGCTCGGAGGGATTGGCCGCCGCGATTGCGCGCTGCTGCTGTTGAGGCGGCTGCAATGGCGGTTGTTGCCGGTACGGATCGTACGCGTGATGATGTGACGAGTCATAGTATCCCCCGGCAGCCGTCATCGACGAGTGCTGATGCGCATGGACCGTCGATGCTGGCCCAAAGTACGGGTGATGTGCATGATGATGGTATGCGTATTGCGGCGGGTATTGATGTGCCAGGTATCTCGAGCTGGTATCACCATACACTCCTGCTACTGTTGCGTACGCCGGCGCACTGGCACGATCCACAAGGTCATCGTTGCCAGCCAATCCCGATGCCGATACCGATGCCAACGCGTTACCACCACCGCCGCGCCCTGGACTTGTTGCTGCTTCTGCCGACCGGGAATACTGATCACGATGCTGGTGTTGCGCACGGCCCGTGTTGTTGAATGAAGATGTGTGTTGATCCGGGACGGGAGCCGACATGATGGAGAGCGGAGGCGAGCCAGATGAGGACCGGTTGTTGTTGTTGTTGTTGTTGTTGCTGTTGTTGTTGTTGTAGTTACC
Organism: Catenaria anguillulae PL171; assembly: GCA_002102555.1. Classification (NCBI taxonomy): domain Eukaryota; kingdom Fungi; phylum Blastocladiomycota; class Blastocladiomycetes; order Blastocladiales; family Catenariaceae; genus Catenaria; species Catenaria anguillulae. Next base: position 55,193 of record MCFL01000028.1, on the reverse strand, counting down.
AACGGGACCGTAGTACGACGAATCGTAGTGTTGGCCACCAACATCGACACCGCTGCATGCATTTGCAACTTGGTGGTGGTCTACATCCAACACGGCCGTATTTCCCGCCGTCGATGTACTTGACCTGCCCGCGGCCGCCGCGAATGACCGGCCCTTTGCTCGCCCTCGTGGCGCCGCTGCAGACGACCCCGACGGCGACGACTCGGTCGCCCCGGCTTGCTGCCGGTCTGCATCCCCCCTGAGCCCACCCATTGGCCCCGTGTTGCTGTGGAAGATGCCCGCAGGAATGACAATGTTGGCAAGCCTCGGGTCGCGCCTGGGCGTGATTCCCTGAATGTTTGCCTCTGGCGCGGGTTCGTCCGAGTCGTCATCCATGGCCGACGAGTAGGCGACGAGGCGGAGGCGCTGGCCTGTGGACGTAGTGATGGAGAGCACCTTTTTGCGCAAGAGGTCCGAGGGCGAGGAGGCAGGGACACGGCGCGGGTTGAAGCCCGAGATGCCAGCGGCCATGCCAAGCTATGAATGATTACACAAGGTCGCACAAGGGGTGCTCACGTGAGGTTAGCACCTTTGGATTGCACACGGCCGCAAGAACGGGCCGCGCGTGTCATGACAACACATACGTAAGTACATACCTCAACATAGATGAGAAAGCAGTCTGTGGTTTCCAACGACGACACATATTTATTTACATGGCCCCATTCAGTCAGTCACCCATCACCATTGATCTCGCTCGCGAGTAATGATAAGGATAAAAGGCAAGCGGAAAAAGTGCATATGATGATTCCTTCCAGCAACATACCTCGCATGCGTGACGACGACCACAATCGTCCGTCGGCCCACCGCTTGATGCCGCTGACGGCCTCGTCAAAGACAAACACGTCGCCGCACGCAATCTCGCGCCGTTCCAAGTCGGTCAGCCGGCGGTTCACCATGGTCAGTGACCCTTGGCGGCATGCCTCGAGGATCACGAGCGCATCGCTGAATGTGGGCACTCGCCCGCGAAAGGCCAGCAGGCCGGCGATCGGCGACGGGTCTAGGGCTTGTTGCTGGACAGCCGCCATTCTGGAGCAATTGTTGTGCTGTGCTGTGTTGTGCTGTGCTGTGCTGGCTGAGTTGATGTTGATATGGATGCTTGGTCAGTTCACTGGTCGTTGGATTTTCTGGGCTGAGCCTCGCAGATCTTGATCTGTCTGAAGCAATCCAACTTGAAGTTGAATCACGCAAGTCAGAGCTTCAAAGCGTCGGTTGAGTGAGTGAGAGGTGATGGGATTATGCATGTGGGTGGTGACGATTGCAACGAGGCAAGGAAGAGAAGAAAGGTCCTCATCAACCAGTGCAACAGCCGAGTGGGGAGGGGGGCGAGGGGGAGCGTGAGCGTGTTTTCAAAAGGAGTTTGTTGTGTGAACGCCAATGTTGCTACTCAACTTGAACTGCAAGCGACACAAGTGCAACGAGTGCATCGAGGCAAGGAAACAGGGGCAATTGCAAGGTCAAGGAATCCAGCAAGGTGGATGTGCAAGTAAACATGTACAATACATGTACGACGGCGACAATAAGTGAAACGGGGAAAGGCGCCAATGATTCCGTGACGTGGCGGAATGAGCTCGCGTCAGACCAAGCTTGCACGGGCCGGGTTGATTCGGTAAAGGTACGTATATGGATACGACAGAGGCAAGGCGAACGAAAAGCAAGGAGAAGGCGAGGTGGGGCAAATACCTGTATGCGTCCGTGCTAGAGTCCAAGGATAGTCGCGGCCCAGGGCTAATGATAGAGTTCAGAAAGATGAAGGGATGTCTGTGCGTAACAGTATAAGCCGGCGCCCGGCGGCGAGGTATATTGTGGACGGGCCGGACAAAGGTACATAACTTTGAACGATGCGAGGGGCAACCCTCGGGATTTGAACGAAGCAAAAAGACTTGCAAAACCATATCAGCTCCGCGTTGCCCAAACCTTGCGACGAGAAAGAGGGGACCGTACATATGCTTAGGCCGATTGAAGCATCAGCGTGTGTCGTATACTGCATGGACGCGATCGCGAGCACACAAAAGAAAAGCCAACCAGCTGCAGGCCTTTCTGCACCATTACGCAGCGCTCTGCTCTCTGCTTGTTGTTGCGCGCAAGCATTGTCTATATCCTGTTTCATCTGCCTCCTAATGTCAAATCTTGTTTTGCTTGGCACAGCCGATCGCGACGGATTCCATGATGATGATCAGCGAGAAACGCAACAGCCGCGGGAAATGCATGGTTACAACAAACTGCTTGCAGCTTGGTGAATCGTAAAGTTTGCTGCAAGCATTCGATAAGATGCCCTCTGAATGCATAGTTGGCCCGACCTCGGCCGGGAAGCTTCCGGCCGGACCTGTATGGCGCCTGATGTGGACTCGTAATTAATATCGGTTAAGCCGATATCGATGGGGTACATAGCTGCCAACTCTATTTTACATTGCGCCACGGCACGAAGTGATAATGTCCCCACAGAGTTAACGTTCAATCATGACCCTCAAACACGACTCCGCAAATATAAACAAGACATAATGGCAGGGTTCTCATGTCCGATCGCCATCTGGGCCCACTCACAAGCAAACCACGCGTACGCCACACTCGGCCAGAATCACACCAGGGGTTTTTAGTACCCCTGATCACACGGTCCTGCGCCCCTTGAACCCACTCACCACCTCTTGCAGCTGCAGCGGCTGCTCGGCCCACCCGCCTGCCTGATCCACCGCCCACTTGCTCACAACCTCCACCTGCGCGCTCGTCATCGGCCACGCTTCATTTCGAGCAAGCGCAACCAGTGCTGCTCGCAAGCTCGCCACAAGCGGCTCATCACGCGCCACCATAGCTGTTGGTAATGCTTGTTGGGTCGAGGTCACGCCGCCGGGATGTGGTGCAGGGAATACCAGGGGCCCTACGGCCGCCGTGGCCGCGGCCGCGGCCGGAACAAGCGGTGCCGCACTTGCTACTGCTGTGGGTGCAACCCTTGGGCGGAGGTACACGCCCGCGCAAGATTCGACAACAAGCTTGACGAGATTGCGTGCACTATTGGCGTGTGCACTGACACTGACCGTCGGGGCGCCGGTGGACAGCACGTGTGCGGCGGCTTGCAGCAAGGCCGCGTGTGCGCGCACAAGGCGTGCGGCCATGTCGGTTGGGAGCGACGCTTGGTTGGGGCGAGTGGTGGGTGCAAACGCGGCGATTGCAGACATGGCGACAGAAGGTGAGATCGAGGATGTCGTTGTGATGGCGTACTTGTCCAGGCGGACCAGCAGGGAGCCGAGGTTGGGCACGGCGGAAATGAGGTCGAGTTGGGAATCTTGTGCGGTGGCCAGTGTTTGCTCGCAAGACTCGAGAGCGGCAAGAACGAGTTTCTTTTGGTGAACGCATTTTTTTTCTCACGTTAGTCAGAGTGTCCAAATGACCAAAAGCCAGGCAGGTAAAGACGTACTTGAAAGTGAGCGTCGCTCTTGTCGACAACATACAAGACCTCCTCCAACGCATCCACGATCCTGGCGCCTGCCGCCCTGTCGAGCGCCAGCGCAATCCCGGCACTCTTGATCCTGGCCTCGAGCACTGGCATCACGTACCCAACCACCACTTTACGATACAAGCCCGCATCCGGATCGTTTGGATTCAACCCACTGCCGCCACTAGTGCCACGCGCCGCCGCCGACAATGCACTCGGCAAGCCATACATGGTCACTGGCACATGCCACATGCGCTGCTCAATCGCGTCGCCACGGCCAATGGGATCCCACCCAAGCAAATCGCACCGGACATGCGTGGCAATCACAAGCGGCACCACCTCGTGCGCCAGGGCGCGTCGGTACCCGACAGGATCGCGGCACTTGAAGGCGTTGAGCGGGGCAAGCACGGCCATTGGGTCGCGCAAGTCGTCTCGGACCTCGTCCAACATGGCCATGGCCCGCGCAATGATCCGGTCGCGGTTGTCTGCCGAGAAATCCACCGCGAGTGACTGTTCCCATGCACTCAAGTCGCCGTCCAGATCGGCGGCCCATTCGAGCACGTCCTGGATGTGGTCGCGCAGGTCGCGTGTGAGCGACTGGGTCAGCGAAAGGTCGTGCAGATCCGAGTCGGCTGCAGCGTCGGCGGCAACCAGCCGGTCGTGTTCAGCGGCAAGGGCCGCGACGTGCGCGGCAGAGTCGGCCGAGTGTGCGAGGTCGAGCGATGCGAGCGTGGAAGTGAGCGAAACCAGGGATTCGGCAAGTGGTGGAATGGGTGGAAGTGAGGGCACTGGATTGAACAACAAATTGGGTGAGGCTTCTGATCACAACACCATGACCAAAATGTACAAGGCGTACGTCGGCCGTCGCCCTCGCGGGCAATCTCGTGCATGGCTCTCGCGGCATGTGCTGCAAGCCCCGATGTTGTTTGGAGAGCGCCCCCACGGCGAATCTGGTCGAGTTCCCATTGGCGCATCATATCCTGGTCTTCGCCATCCGAGTCGCCGCTTGCATCTGCCTCTGCGTCTGGATCCGAGTCGAGGTGCGTGGTCGCATGTGCTGCCAAGGCGGATCGCCGCGTGTCTCGAGTGATGGTTGTACCGTCAAGTGCAATGAAATCGGGGGCAGGCGACGAGCCAGACAGGGCCGCAGATGCATAGTGTGCGGCAAGCGAGGCGAGATCCGTGGTGCTGGACCTCGGTTTGAGGACGGATTCGTCGTTTGCGCGAGGGCAAGAGGCGGAGGAGAAGGGAGATTCGCCAAGGCGACGGCGGCGAGAGGCAAAAGGGTCGCGGTCTGGCGCTGGCGCTGGCGGTTGAGCCGATGCGTCGGCCCTTGCAGAGGATGCAGTAGTGTCGTCGGAAGAAGCGGCATCGAGGGTTGACGGTTCAGATGGTGCTGTGGACACTGATCGGAGCTTTGAGGCCGAGTTGGAGGACGAAGCAGCAGAAGCAGACACAGCGCGCAAAGCGGCCGACTTGCGAGCATTGGAGGCAGATGAGCGTTTGATCTTGATGATGGGAGTCTCGCTGGGGTGAAGGTCACCATCCACTACGGACTGGAGACCAATGGGAGCAGAGCCAGGACCAGGAGAAGGACTGGACGAATGTGCATCTGCATCGTTACGATCCTTACGATTGTTGGAGGGAGCCGATGTTGGGTGTTGAGGTTCAAGCGCAGCCTGAGGTTCATCGTGGTGGTCCAAGCTGAAGCTGGACTTTCGGCGCAGGTTCTTTGGGCCGGCACCACGAGTGCGGCGAATCATTTGTTGCTTGCGTGTGTGTGGGAAACAGGGAGTAGACAGTGTCAGAAATGCATTGCGCACAGTGTGATGTACATATATCATCCTCGTGGATACTGTACCTGCTTGCGTTGTACAATAAAATTACTCACACATGGCGGCAATGGACAAAAAAACAATCAAATGTGATCGGCGGCCGTCAAAAAAAATGATTCACATTTGGCACCATTTGAACGTCGATGGGCAAACCGCGGCCGCCATGTATTGCCACCCTGCCACCGGAATAATTGAAGTATCAGGCACTCAAAACTGCTTGGAATCGCTCCCAGGGAGGCAATTTCTCTGGGAACGTCCACTGACTTCGCTCCCGCCATGCACGTGTCTTTTTTCTCCGCTTCCCACTCCATGCCCAACTCTCTTCTCAAGCGGCGCCGACTGGTGGCCGAGGCGGCCCTCCGAGCTCCATTCCGACTGTAGAAAACATTGGTAAAGGTACCAAGAGCGAGCGGTCGCCGGCACATGTCCTTTTTTCACGCCGAACACGAGAGGTAGCCGTTGCCTACAACCAACACCTGCACCACGAGGCGAGAAAGTACCCGTACGATTCATAGCACGATAGACTTCCATCCGCAACGGCCGGCGCCGCTATTCCAGCTGTGCCAGCCGTTTGCTTACTTCTCCCACCATCAGCGGCAGTTTAGAGTTCCGATGTTCGCCTACAAATTTTGTTTGCACCTGTAAACGCGTTCCCGACTTGTGTCCTTCTCATTCTCGCATCGCAAGCAGACCTTGCCAACTCTGTGCGTGTCATCGTTCCTAGAAGCGCAGCGATTGCATGAAACTGGACCATTCCATATGCATTTTGCAACGGCACTCGCTGGCGGCCAACGATGAGTCAGTGGCGGACCTGGCGGGCGACATCGAGATTTACGCCGCCAGTGCGAGGCTGTGTATGAATCAATACTCTCTCTCGCTCCTTCAACCCCCCCCCCCCTCACGCCGCTACATACAAATATGGGCGGATGCTCCGCCTCTCCCAGCGTTCCGTTTGGCGCCAACTGACGCCTCAAGCGTCGCTCCTTCACATCCCTGTTCCCTCCAGTGTCTGTGGCAGTATTCGTGAGCCTACATGCACGTGGTTGTGAATACATACCAACGGGGCAAACGGCAGGGTAAGCAGCAGCAGCCTGCTGCTGCCTGCACTGTCCTCCGATTCTTTCCATTCTGGTCTAACGTCGTCACAATCAGCTCGCTGCGCTCGCATCATGGACGAAAATCAGTGCGGAGGGTAGTCATCCCTTGGCCCCCTAGGCCTTGGGAGGATTCATGGGTCCAATCATTACGAAACAAACATGGGACAATGGCTACCATAGAGCAGGAAAGGCTGTGTAAACCATTGCCTACCAGCACTCGTGGTCATGCATCAAGAGCAAAAGCAGCACCTGCCACGGCCGTTTCCCACACTTGACCTTGCCAAGACAGTGAAGTCACCCACTGCAGTGGTCGCATCCTCGACTTATGTCTCACATCAATATCAACAATCGATCCTTCGCTACGGTCACTTTCATTGCATTCGAATTGATGCTGGGACCGAAAATGTACTTCTTGAATGGTCCCAAAGTCGCATCCAACACCTGCTCCCTGTCCATCGCCCAAACCCCGTCTCAGTCAACATCGTCTCCTCCGTTGATAACACCCGTGTCGAGCGGCTTTGGCAACTTACCAATATGTGTTTTGCCGCACCTCTACGTCGCACATTTGTTGAGTTTAGCCGGCGTTTCGGATTTGCAGTTGGCTTGGCGGCCCACGAGCGAGTGCTCGTAACTGATGCGTCGTGCCGCATAGCCCGCCGCATGCTGAAAATTGGATGAATGTATGCAGCTTCATCCTCCATATTCGCTTGCAACGTCATCCGACCATTCACGCTTCTGTTTCCATCGTCACACAGACCCAAAACTCACACACCATTTGCTCCCTCAAGGAAACTCCCATCGAGATCCAGCAAGCAACAAATACCACGACGACCATCCAACTGGACCATTGCAAGATCTATCCGTCGAGATCCCGTTTTGCCAACACAGACTGTACAAATCGACAGCCCGCTTACTCACACATGACAGGTATGTTTCGACGCTCAACACTGCAGCCTTTGCCGCCAATTACCTCGATTCGATGCGTTCCTCTTCACTCTCAATTGCCTGGCTCCCGCTGACATGACTGCTTTGAGAACAATTGCCTCCTTGCGCGAAACGCGACATGTCACGACCCGGTCGGTCGAAACATACCAATCAAATCCTTGTTCCCCCCCCCCCATTTTTGTGCGCTCTGCCGGACTATTCGGATCTTTACTGACACAGTAATCTACATGTACTTTGTTGTCAGTACGAGGTCTCAGTCCCCAAGCAGCTCAACTCCGACACCAAGATCGCGACAAGTGCTGACACCACAACCCAAAGCAGCAATGAAATCGAGTTGGATGCTGTTTGGCGCACCTATGAGAAGCAGGCGACGTTTTGCTGGGTTTCATACATTGAGGTACTCTCAAAGCACATCCTATGTATTCAACTGCCTGTAATTTCACTCCTCCTCCATGCATCACAGACACTCACTTCATTGAATCCGTGCGCTTTGTCAACGTCACGTCGCCCTAGTCTTGTCAGACTCTGCATTCAAGCAATCCGTTCTTTTCTCGCAACAGGGCAGCTTTGAGCTTCCGCCTGGCGACATTTCGCCTCGCCCTTTCCGAACAAAGAATGGTGTGGCGTTTGTGAGCACTGTTGTCGAGGATTTCGATGGTGATTGGGCTGTACGTGCAACATGTGTTCTACAGCATTACGGTCCAGTGAACTCACTGTTGTATTGATGTGTCTAGGATGAAGGTTGTTGGGTCTGCTCGGGGAAAGTGGAGGTAACGGTTTCGAACTCCGAGTACATCATGTCGGTCTCAACTGGTATGGAGCCTGGCTGCAATCCGTTTTGGAAGTGCATCAACAAAAGGCGATACCGTGTACATGATCGGTGTGCTCAAGGAGCTCCAGCGTTCAGCCGTTGGGCACGCAGTTGGCTCAGTGCATGGGATCGAATTTTTCGATTTCTCACAGGTTGTGGAAGCCAGGGGAGAGCCTCATTTTTACACTCGTGCAGGTTCATAAGAGTTTGACCGCAAGCATAGGTAGGTGTAGTGTACAAATCAAACATGAAAATTTGTGTCATATTGAAGGGTGCATCAGTTCATGTTCATTGATCAGATATAGAGATGTTATTTATGCTTGCCGCTAATCATGTCACAGACACCGAGGGACACATGGCGTGTATGATAAATTATGAAGGACAGCACAAACAAACAAATCGCCAGCGATACATTTAGGCCGAGCCCACAGCACCCGGAGTTCCGGCCTAGGGCGATGTGCCACGCACAAAGTGGGAGGGCGACCGGTCTCGTTCATGAGAGGGCGATGGGTCACGCGCAACGCGAGGGGGCGATAGGGCACGCTCACTTGCGGAGGACGGGCAGCCGGCAGGGCGATAGGGCGCCCGCGTGCCCGAGGGCGACGGGCCGCCAGTGGCAGACTGGCGGCGCTCGGCATAGACGAACGGACCGTGGAAGGTGGTAACTGTTATGTCGAGTGATGGTTGCCTGTTGAACATGTGGATACCGGTGAGGCTGCCCTCCAGGGCAATCCAATGACCGGTGTGAATCGTTAACCATTGATCGAGCATGGCCTCGTTCCAAATGGTCGTGTTGATCCAGGTGGTGTCGCGACCAGGACCGTGATGCAACGCAAAGCAGGCGCAAAAGGATGGTGGTCGACTGGGAAAAGTTGCGGTAAGAAGAAACCCGATCATCGTTTCACAAAGTACCACAAAAAATACCCATTGCAAAATGTAATGACCGCTCGGATCCGCGAAGTTCTTGTCCCGCACAAACTCAAACTGAACCGTGCGGGTTGGCAGTTTCGCTTGGCTGCCGGCAACAGTCGATGACGCCGCCACCCTGGATGCCCTGCTGCGGCGGCCAGTCCCTGCCAACGCAACCGCCGTCGCAAGCTGTTGCTCGGTGCGTTGCGGATGCTGGGCCGGTGGGTTGGCCGACGCAGCTGCCTGGTTGTACATAACATTGCCCGGTTGTGACGCCGAAGTGAACAGGAAGCGCGCGAGCATGTCAGGCGCCAAACCAAGCAAGTCGATAGGCGCATGCAATCCGGTCGCAATACCCGACTGGGCGGTGGCGGCAAAGGTGCCCATGGCGGCAGACGAGGCGCCGGCCGCAAACGAAACACCCGATTGGGCGGCGACGGCAGAGTTGCCAGGGGTGGCAGGAGGAGTGCCAATAGTGATGAGTGTGCCGGCGCCCGATTGCGTGGTGGCGGCACCAGGCGGCAAACGATCGGATGTAAAGTTGTACACCAGGCCCATCCTGCTAATACGTTAACGCCATATCTGCTCCATGCATCCAGAGCTAGATATGAAATGTACAGACGATCGAGGTCGCCTCGGCATCGATTGATTGATGTGAGGAAGCTGGACTTTGTTGGCAGAGCGATGGTCGTCCCGTAGCCTGCGGAGCACGTCAACGGTTTGCGAATACCGTTAGATATCCACTGTGCAATCTGAATGGGAGACTGTATTGATTTCGGAATGCAATCGGATGAAGACAATAGTCCACAGACAAAAGCAATCGATGGGATACAGGTGGGAAGTACAGATGATGATGACGGAAACACAACGTAGCCAACAAATGGCCAGGCAAGACTGAACAACCGCGAGAACAAAGAAAGGGAGGATAGAGACACTCAGAGGTTTGGAGACGGACCTGCGGAGCACGTCAACAGTTTGCGAATACCGTTAGATATGCACTGTGCAAGCTGAATGGGAGACCAGAGAGCGAAAAACAATGGCGGGGCGCCAGGGGCGCTGGCAACGCCAAGCCCAACCAACGCGTTCGCTCACGTCTCCGATCCAACTCGCAGATCGCAAGTCACGGTCACCCCAACTCAACACTTGATCCATAATCCATCTCACAATGTTCACCTAAAGCGCAAGCACGGTTGCGACTTGGCTTCGCAACATTAATGAATTTCTATCTGCACATCTCGACTGGGGACATGGTCGGTCTGGTCGGCCGTCCCGGCTCCAACTCCGAACCAAGTCCCTGCAGCGATCGGTTGCGTGATCTGGCGGCTTTCAAGCGGCATTCTGCATTTCTCCGAATCAGACCATGCATGCATGAATGAGTAGACACTGCAACCGCAGGCATCCCGAAAGGCCACAGATTCCAATGTCGATCCATACAGACTCAGACTCAACCCGTGGACTTGCGGGCCTGCATTGCGTTGCGCTTGCTATTGCGCTATGAAGCACTGCTGGCAGCTGTCTCTGTGATCCTGGCTCCATCAGTTGCCGTTTTCGTTTTCCCGCAGACTTAAGACTTCACTGGTGTTGTGTATTCCTGTATTCTGTATCCTGTATCCTCTTTGAGTCGCTGGCCCATCACGGCGACGGCCAACGTCAACGTCAAAAGTACAAATACCGACCCATGCCCACCACCGCTATCATGTCCTCGTATCGCCCCTCATTCTCTCATTCTATCTTCTAGCTACCCAGTCGTCGTCATGTCGGCCACCTCTACATCGACTCTCAATCCCTCGGATTCAACCACGCCGCGTCTCCAAGGTGGTAGTGATGCCGTGGGCAACTCGAACGCCAGACCCAAGCTCATCATTGCCGTGACCGAGGCCGACTCGCCTCTTGGCCATGCCATTGCCTGCCGTTTGCTTGCCACAAACCAATGGGCCAAGGTTCTCGCCATCCTCCGCCCCTTGCCAAGCTCCGACTCGACTCCCACCTCTCACGGCCACATCCGCGGCAACCCACTCGCCACCCACTTGCACTCGCTCGGCGCCGTCTTGGTTCCCTCCACCTCGCGCCCACACTTGCTGCGCGCGTTCCAAGCTGCGCGTGCACTGGTCCTGGTCCCGCCCGCGTCCAACGACATGGCAACCAAGTTGCGCACATCTTGGACCTGGTCAAGCTCGCCGGGTCGCCCGCCATGCATCTTAGGCCCGTGTCAAGGGACACGCATGGAGTCCGCGCCGTCGTGTTTGTGTCGGATGTGGCTGCCCAGTTTCCCACGGTCGAGGTCAAGATTGAGTCTACTGCCGCCGAATCCAATTCCGTTGCCGAGTCCAACAAGACGAGCAAGGTGATCAAGGTGGCCAAGGTGTACAAGGACTCTGAAGATATTGTGGTGCGCTTGTGCAAGCGTGCAACGTCCATTGTGCGTGCAGGCGTCATCATGCAAGAGTACGCCCCCCCCCCCACTTCCCACTTTTCGTTCCAGTTGACAATGATTTGCGCTCACACTCTTTCGCGATTTTGCGCATTGGATGATTTAGTTTGCTCCCACTCATCGAAACAGGCGCCCAACATGCCTCGATCCATTTCAACGCCGCCAAGGACTCCCAGTTTGCGCCCGTCAACGCGTCCGACCTTGCCCTTGGTGTCCACGTTCTCGCCCATTGTCTCGCGACCGGCCGAACGCACCCAGCATTTGCTCCGCCACTGCTCAACCAGCAACTGCTACATCCACTGGCAAAGGCAAGGGCAAGGGCAAGATCCCCACATCGCACCCTTCATCCGCCACCCTGTCCAGCGCGCGCCACACGGCCGCATCTACCTCTTCACCTCACCATCATTTGAATCCGTGTCGTCGATCCACGCACACGTCACGCACGTCCTGACTGCCTACTCGACCTCGACCTCGACGGCGGCGGCGCTCAAGCCGGGCACCGACCTCGTTCACGTCTTGGCCGACTTGTCCGACGCGGCACTCGCCACGTACCTGGCCAACAAGCACCTCGGTGCGCGTGCGCCGGGCGTACGCGTGTTCCATGCGGACCGCACCGTGTACCATGGGGCGCTGATTCGGTTGGGCAAGCTGGCCACGACACGGTCGGCGGATTTGGAGAGGTTGATAATGAGGCAGCCGACGCGGTTCGGCCAGGTGATTGCGGACCATGGCAAGCGGTTTGTGCCGGCGGTCGTGGCCATGGACAAGGCTCTGGCTGTGACGTCTGTAGGGCATGAGGAGGGGGTTGGCCATAGGTTGGACGTTGGCATCATTGCGGCTGCCGGAGTGGAGGAGTGAAACGAGTTGTTGTGATCACCTTTTGGTGTGTATGTAAAACAACCTTGAGGCCTTGTTCCTGTTATACCCTCCGTACGACAGCTCCTGGATTCTTTTCTGACCACGCACTCGCTCGCTGTAACCATCATGATTTACCATATTCCATCCAAATCTCCATCCTGCACCATCGTCGTTGCACTTTGATCCAAGGTTCTTGGAGTTTGGGATTTGTTGCAGTATACCTCCGCCGTGGGCAACCACGCTTTCGTTGTCCAGACCATGCACTCACAGACATTTACCACAGCTACGCACTCCTCCTGAACATAGCGCAATATACTTACTGTCACTCTTTTCAAAGTGTATTTGTGAGGTGGTTTGGCTGCCGCATGTGCCTGGGTCATCTGCGATCATTAACGGTATCCTACACACCGACTGTTTGGGCAATCACAATGAATCAAGATCTTTCATACAAACTGCTGACAAATATGCACTGACAATGTGTAAACAAGTCTGGATCTGGATACCCTAGATGGAGCCTTCGACCTATCAGCAATTCTGAGTGATGTCCGACGGCGGATCCGGTGCACGCAAGAGGGGAGCAGGATATTAATTGGGCATGTCCATTGTGCGAAACCGGAACTGTCTCTGGTGCCTGTCTCGGCTTGGCTTGCGAGGGGCGAGGGCCTAATTGAGCACGGGTGGATTTCGGATCCGAGGACATCTCTCGATGCCATGAGTGTCCATGCATGTGTTTTCCGTCTCTTGAGACAAGAGCAGCAATCAATGACCCAGCAGCAGGAAGCCACCTGCTTGCTCAAAAGTGCCTGAGCTTGGGACCGGATGTAAATATCAATAGGAGCTGGATCGCCGCATGTGCGATTTACGGATCCATGTTGGAGCTGAAACCGTATGGGCGGTGGGAACAGCCAACTGTGGGCCCGGTGGCGCGTCCGTGGTTCATTCGTATTGCAATTGATCATGTTCATTGCCCCCGTTAGGCTGAACAAGTGTACCGTCGCCCGTCTCGGAAAGGAGGCATTCATGAGTTTTGGTTTTTGCACTTGGCCAAGGTGCGCACACATTGCATGAATTGCTTTGCACACTACAAGTCAACTTCACGAAATGCTCGCCAGCCTGTGGGAGCCTGTTCATGGAAAGTGAGCTCGGCGGCTGACGCGAGACTGGTGCAACCAAAACCCAGCCCAGACGCCAGTGGCGGGAGCTTCATGAACGGTGTAGTCATTGGTGAAAATGAAAGTGCCAAAGCATGAGAGCAAATGTGAGAAACTTGGGAATGAGCAAAAATGCATGAATCGGGGCCTTGGCGCAGCAAGATTCAAGTGTCCCTCATGGGCCGCTTTTTCTGATTCCAGGTTTCGTTGCTTTCCACGCACGTTCCACATTCTCCAAGTCAAAAGGAAGAGACAACCCCCCACCCTCCAATTCCCTGCCAATCTTCTGACTGTTCCTCCAACTCCCGTCCCTCTCCCTTCTCACCCGATACCATCCCCGTTTCCCATCCTCAAGGTCCAGCTGGGCTGCGACATCTCCCCCACCTGTATCTACCTACGCTACCCACCAAAGCTTACCTCCTCCTCATCTTCGCTGGTCGATCACCATCCTCTTGTCAACCTCCATCATGCGCCTCTCCGTTCACCTCATCTCGCTCGCGGCCCTCGTCGCTGCCGCCTTTGCCGCGCCCGCCTCGACCTTGTACAAGCGCCAAAACAACGGCAACAACGGCAACAATGGCCAAAACCAAGGCGGCAACAACAATGCGGACCTGGGCATTCTCAATTTTGCCCTGACGCTCGAACTGCTCGAAGCCAGCTTTTACCAAGAAGGTCTGCGCCGGTTCCCCGAGGCAGAGATGCGCCGCGCGGGCGTGGCGGATGCGGGCATGGCGGTGCGCAACTTGGTGCATTTGCTTGAGCACGAGTCGGCGCACGTCCAGACGCTTGCGCAAACCATTCGCCAGCTCGGCGGCACACCCGTTCCGAGTGCGAGTTTGCATTCAACTTGCCTGACGTGCGCACGTTTTTGAGTACGGCCCGTGTGCTCGAGAAGGTCGGTGTGTCTGCGTATGCCGGCGCATTGGCTGGGATCCAGAACCCGGCGTTGCAGGTATGTCTCATCTCTCAACTTGTCCCGTTTCATGTCATCGTGTATTGATCAATGTTCATGTTCCCAGACGGCTGCTGGTACCATTGCCACCGTTGAAGCTCGCCACGCGTCCTTCTTGAACGCCCTCAACAACATTGACCCTGCCCCCGAAGCCTTCGACACGCCACTCAACGGCGCCCAAGTCCTGACGTTGGCAGCTCCCTTCATCCGCTCGTGCAACGTGGACCTGGGCATCCGCGCCTTGACTGCGCTCGACGTCGAAACGCCCACAGCACGCCCAGGCGAACAAGTCCGATTCCGCACCAACTTGGCCCAGCTCGCAAACAACCAGCAAACGTCGTGCGTGTTCATGTTCAACGGCCAATCCATTGTTGCCCCATTAAACAATGGCCAATGCCAAGTCCCCGCCGAGGCCCGCGGCGACGTGTACCTCATGGCCGTGCGCGGCAACCAGGCACCCAGTGCGCAAAACCAGAACGCCATCTTGGCGGGACCCACTGTGTTTTCCGTCGACACGTTTGCGCTCGACTCGTGCCGCGAGATCCACGGGTCAAAGAACCAGCGCATTCAAGTCAACAACGACGTGCGCGACTATGGCGAGCGCCGCATGGGCGAGATGCGCGACATGATGCGCCGCCGTGAAGAGAACCGCGTGCGGTTGAATGAGGAGGCCAAGAAGCGGCAGGGCAAGGGCAACGGCAAGCAGCAGCAGCAGTTGCAGCAGGTGCAAAGAAGGCGGGCAATGGCAACGGTGGCCAGCGCGCCGCCGCGCCAACAAAGCAATACATGGCGCCGCCCCAGCAGCAGCAGGGCGCCAAGAAGGACGGTGGAAATTAAGTGGGCAGTGTCCAAACCGGATTTGGATGCCTTGACTTTTTTTTTTGTCCCCTCACAGCTTGTACATATGCACGGCCCTATGCACTCTGCTTTTTTTTTGTACCCTTTTGCTTGTTTTCTCCCTTGGCGATATCTTATTACGGACCCCCAGTCTTTCCTTTCTCAAGATCCCATTCAGACCTCAGATGCATTCGTGATATGTATTCCATTACCGCCAATTTGGCTTTGTCACCACTTGCCATTCGGATCATGATCATTATGCAATGGGAATGAATTGGGAGCTGATGGCGTAGAGGCTTGAGGTGAATCGTGATTGCACGAGCCATCACTCATGAGTCACTGCCGCTTGGACCACCTCGAGCCATTCAGCCAATTTACTATGGCCATTTTCAATGCATTCATGCCTGTGACACAGAAAATGCAGCAAGAGATGATGTCGATACGATCCCTACTGACTCGGAAACATGTGGCTGTCAAAGGTATGTATTCACAAGTGATATGTACAAGAACAAACGACGAGCCACCCTCTAGCTCGCACTAAGAGCGACAGCAATGGTCAAGTCTCCGATCCAATCCATCACGCATCGGCCTCCTCACTCTCTTGCACATCTTGCCTCCCCCTCCTCCACGATGCTACCCACCTCCCGACTTGCCTCCCACCCCGCACCATAACCCGTGCACCTGCCTTGACTCCCCGTGTCCAATCGCGCACAATGGCCTTTGTTGTCCACCATAGCTCGCGCGCCAACATGCGCGGGCTCCATCCAAGTAGTCGGGCAAGTGCGCCAATCATGAGCACATCCCCCAGCCAGAGCGCGAGCCAGACACGGTCCCATTGCATGAGAAAGTGAGAGCGCCAGACGGACGCAAGTAGTGACGAGGTGAGGTGTGTCATTGGATTGGCAGTGCGGGATGAGGATGAATGTGAGGAGGATGCGTTGGCAGGTTTGGATCCAATCGGCGAGTTGTTTTCGTTGAATGCACGTGTCAGGTACGCGGCAACGTAGCTGTCGACCATGCGCTTGGTGTTATCGTCGTCGACTTGCACATGACGTGCATGAATGCGTCGCACGTGTTCTGGACCAGGAGCAAAGGAGGTGGAATGCTATCGCCGTCTTTGGCGCCAACATGAATGGGAATGGGCGCAACAACGGCGCGCCGGGGGCATTGCCGGCGTCCAGGCTGCCCAAGCGCGCATACCACATTTCACTCTTGATTCCCTCCTCCACCACCTTTGCATCCCTGTCCAAGGTCTTTACCAACGGCCGCTCGTACCGCCACGGATCCGTGTACCTGGCCGCAAACTTGCGTGTTTCCCGATCTGCAGCCCGTGTTGCTGCTCGCCATTGCTGTTGGACAAGACACAGGGTGGCGAGAAAAAACAAGTACGAGCAGATGCGGAACATGCGCACGGCATTTTCGCGGGCATGGGCATGTGCTTCTTCGCGCGTGATGCGTGCGTGCTGCAATGGGAACAAGTGCGCTGCGTCAGCGTGCGCGAGCGAGTGTGCGCGGTGGGCCGTGGTGAGCAGTAAGGTGTAGAGGAGGGCAAAGAAGAGAAGCGGGGTCCAGGGGGAGGTTGTGGCGAGGAGTGGGGTCGGTGCGTTGCTTGGTATTGGTGGTGCGGGGTGTGGATGGAGGAGCGTTGGTGAGTATGGGTCGCCAATGAGGATGGGTGAGAGTACGGTGCGTAGCCAGATGGGCAGGTGGAGCAGAAACGCTTGTGGGCCGACGAGTGACAGGAATGCCCAGGCGGAGAGCACGGCACACGCGGCGGATTGGAGAGTGCAGGGGAGTCGGAAGGGGCGGTTCTGCGGTCCGAACCCCCACCCGAGCCCCAGTCGGAATCGGTCGTGCAGCTGGAGCTGGAGTGGCATCCTTTATCAAACCTTTTGGGTTGTGCAGACGCGAGAGGCAGGTCTAGACAACGAGAGCAATGACTTGCGGGCAGGTGTGAACACTGGTTAAAGACTTGAGAGGTGCCAGTAGCAGCCGATTGCAGATTGTTGCATTCGGAAAGTGTGCCTTTGCGACATTGTTCTCATAATTGAAAATCATCATCATCAGTTCAATTCCGTTCCATCTTGGACCAAGTTCATCCGTAATCATTACGGACGAAAGTCATGGAAACACCTTCGAAGCACACATCGAAGGCCCACCGATCCGCCTTGGAAAGTCTGCGGAAACGCCACCAAAGTTCATTGTATGAACACATGTTCAATGTTTCATACTTCATGACAATCGCCATGACCATGAATGTGCCACAATCCATATGAAATCGGGTCTCGAAACCACATGCAATGTAACCGCCCAACACCCAATCATGTCTGCATCTCCATCCCAATCCTCTGCACGCCCTTTCCCTGCTTCTCCCGCCTGTCCAATTCCCCTCTGCCGACCACAGCACCTGCCGTCGTTGTGCCCGCCATCCGCATCTCGCCACACTCACGAACCGCTTCCTCCTCTTCCTCCCGCTCTGCTGCCTCCTTGTCTGCCGCGCACACACCCATCTCGCTCACTCCCGCCTCTCACCACCAACACCACAAGGCACACGCGCACGCCCGTCGCTCTTCGCTTGCCGATGCCGTACTCGACGCTCGACGCGGTGCTGGTGCGCGCCTTAAGCGCGCCGCCAACAAGATCAAGCGATGGGGCACACGCTCTGGCGGGTCCGGGTCGAGCGGGTCGCGCCGCAGGGGTAGGCGAAGTAGCATGTCGTCTGGCACATCGAGCACCACCGGAACCAACGCGCCACCGGGGATGCCCGGGATGCAGCGGTCGGCAAGGGATCAAGGTGACGTGCCGATGGGTGTCGAGGAAGATTGGATCGAAGACGAGGATGAAGACGAGGACCAAGAGTATTCCGACTTGTCGCCATTTGACGACGAAGACGATGATGGCCAGGGCCTTGATGATGAGACCAACGATTCGGATGGGTGGTCAGCATCGGTCCATTCCTCCAGGCACGGATCAGCAGATATGGATTTGCCCTGGACACCAAGAGCTCTGCGTGGCCCACCGCCTGGGGTTGTCAGAAGGCAGCCGCCTGCAAAGCCAACTCGATCTGCAACCGCGCCCCCGCTCGGGTCGTTACCCATTCGCCACATTGAAGGCGCGGGATCGCTTCCATCGCTCTCATCGCCGTTGCCCATGCATCCGCTTAGTCAAGTCCGAAACTCGGCCAAATCGCCTGCTGCGCCACGGTTCACGGCCAGCCCACCCCTGCACAGCCCACCACTCAACGACGCTGGCAGACTGGACAAGGTTCAAGTCGAAGACGAGGATCACCGCTCGCCAACGGAAAACACGACCACAGGCTTTCCCCTCGCACTCGCGTCACTGACCGCGGCCAAGCCTGCAACATCGTCAACGGACGCCGTTTCTTTGCCCCACTACACACGACCCACACACCTCACTGCCTTTTCACACGCCAACCCGGCCGACATTTGGCTCGCCGCATCCCACACTCCCCATGGCCACCGGTGCCTCGCGCGCCGCTGGCTGTTTGCGCGCACATCGCTCGTGACTGGCGCCACGCTCGGGTACGCCGTGCTGGACGTGTCCACACTTGGCATAGACCTGGCGCAGGTCCCGCACACGCACGAGCACGTTGCGCGCACGGCATTTGAAGGGTTGATTGTCGAAGACGATGACGACGACGACGATGGTGCTGCGGGGGCACCCGTCATTGTATCAGACGTGGACGAGGGCAGCGCGGCAGTCTCGCCACAGTACCTGTTGACGGGGTTCGCGTCGGGGCCTGCAGTCGAGTTGCAGTTTGCGTGGGTGGGCGATTTGAATGAGGTGGCCGTGTTGGATATTGGGCGATTGGCTGGCGCAACTAGGGGCAAGCCAAGTGGATGTCAATTGGCCGTGTCGGACTTGGCCGTGCAGCTTGTGGTTGAGACTGATGCGGCAGTTCCGACCATTGTGCTTGTTGCGCCGCATTTGCGGGCAAAGGACTTGTTTGTGCAATACGTTGGCTTTGTCAAGCTGGAGCGCGAGCGGCCGTTGATGGCAGGAGACGGGACAATTGATGATAATGATGGCAATGACGTGGAATTTCTTGCGTACGTATACGTTCAATCTGTGCTTTACCACATTTTTTTGTTTCGTTCACACCAGGTTGATATCATTGCTGGTTTCAGAGAGGCGTATCATGCGCTCAACGACCTTGTGGCTGCCGAACATGAAGTCGCTCACCGGTACCAACAAGCCCAGGTCCGGTTCTTGTCCATGACTATGTCTTGCGACTTTGTAACCTCATCGCTCACACCCCATACTTCGCAGGAAACACTTGCCGAGCACCAATCCACACTCACCGCACTCACCACCCATCTTTCCGACTTGCACCTGGCCGCAACTGGCCTCGTGACCGATGCACAAGGCGAATGCCGCGCGCTTCCCGGGTCGCTGTCAGCCGACCTTGACGCGCACGCCACCGCCGTCGACACGCACCAAGCGCACTTTGCAGCGCGCGTGCGCAATCGCGCCAAGGTGCTTGCCGCTTACCAGGTGCAGGCCTTGGCCGCACTCGACTTGGCCGAGCACGCCAGGGGTAAAGGAACAAGGGGACGCGGCGGCGCAATGGGCGATAAAGGACCATGGATTGCAAGGGTGGCGGTTGGGTTGGTGGTGGTGGTGGCGGTAGTCAGGGGGGTCAATCCGTGGGGTGTGTTTTCGCGATCGGACTCCATGTCACGTTCGACTGCAGCCGGGACGAGTGGCGTCAATGTGGGCGAGGCGAGTCGACCGGTGCCGCCGGGGGCCTGGAAGCAGGCGCCGGCGCCGCCTGGGCATACTGGGCCGCCGGGCTCGCATCCATCCCAACATCTGCTGGTGGCGTGCAAAAGGTGGTGACTATTGTGCGTGAGATTTATTATTCGGCGGCGCCTGTAACGGTGCAGGCTGTGGCTGTGGCAACCCCAATCGCAGCGGGTCCGTTGCAAGCGACGACAAGCAACGCATGTGCAAAATGGTAAGGCAGGACGATGGTGGTGGGACATGTTTGGTGAAATCATTCCACCTCTGGGCTTTTGCGATCCACGAAATGATACCCCAAGCGCCCAATCAACTCTCATATGTCAATCATACATTGCAAATTGCACATCGCAAACAACTGGCGCATAGATTTTTTTTGACAACGAGTGCATTTGTATACAATGCCAAGTACCCTGCACTCTTCTCTTTCTCTCTTTCTCTCTCTTGCGCACCAGGCGCGTGCACACAAGTGACTCTTCCACGCAACTCTCGCTCCTAAACCTTGAGCTTGTCGGCCCACGACTTTGGCAGAATGCGGCCATACATGCGCAGCGTCATCATGCGAAAGTATGCCCCGCGGCCGGAAAGCGTGCCGAGCGTCAAGAGAATGGCAGAATACATGGGCAGGCCAAAGACCACGTAAGCTAACCGCCACGAGTTTGGACCATCCTTCAGTGATCCTATGAGATGTAGGTAGCAGGTGGATTTCCCGTGTCAGTACACTTGCCCTATCGATCCAAACCCCAAGCATGTATTGTACCTTCCACACCAAGAGCCTGGTTGATGCCCTTGCGCACCACCATCAACGACGACGAGCCCGTCACGGCAAACACGGTGAAAATGATGGCCACCTCGAGCCAAAACCCTTGCTGGCCGGGCTGCTTGCCGTTGGCAAACTTTGCAAATGCACGGACCCAGATCGGGTGATTGGACACGTGCTGCGTTGCGTTGGTCGTGCCAGGGCTGGGCCGTGGGGGCTGAGGCGGCGGTGGTGTAGGGGTGGTCGACATGAACCGTTGGCGGGCCTTGGCAGTCGACATGGCGGTCGTGCTGCTCGGGCGTGGAGGTGACAAGGATGAAAGTGGGCGGGAAGCCACGGGGGCAGGTCGCCGGAAGGAGTTGGAGGCGGCGGATGCGGCGGCCGTGGCAAATGCACGGAGGTGGGCAGCGGATTTGGAGGCGAGCATGTGTGAACTTGTGGCCGAGGAATGGGTCGATTGCCGAGTGTACTGTGAATGAAGGAGTATTTACATGATCGTGTGCATCCAGGTATCTTGCCAGTATTAACATGCACATACATACAAATCGTCACAAGTTTAAATTATAAGGATCCATCACTCATCAGATGGGCCGGTTGCTGTGGACGTCTTGTCGAGTGCGGAGTGGTACAGACCATCGATAACACCCATTCCAAACGCTAGCAGCAGTTCATGAAGGAAAGGCAAAGATCTTGCATTGAATTCAATGTTACTCGTCGCCACGCACGCACAATCAACCCGGCATCTGTCCCAAATGCGAGCCGTGTGCGCGCGAAGTGCTCACAACACAAAGAACACACAAGAACCAAACCAACCCAAATAGGCGATCAAAGCGAAAGGTTTACTTCAGCTTCTTCTTGGGGCGGAGCTGGTTGGTGTGACCGCACTTCTTCTTGCGGCAGTTGGTGGCACGGGGCGGGAGACGGGCGTAGCACTTGCGGCACACCATCTTGTCGCAGTTGTACTTTTGGGCCAAGGCACGGAGCGAGGGCTCAATCATACCGCCACCACGGAGACGGAGCACGAGGTGGAGGGTCGACTCTGTGTGTTGTGTTGCATGACGAGTCAGATGAGCAAAAGAGAAAAAAATCGAACGTGTGCGGTTCTACCGGATTCAGAACCAAGATAATGACGCCATACCCTTCTGGATGTTGTAGTCGGCGAGGGTGCGGCCATCCTCGAGCTGCTTGCCGGCGAAGATGAGACGCTGCTGATCGGGAGGGATACCTTCCTTGTCTTGGATCTTAGCCTTAACGGCATCGATCGTGTCCGAGGACTCGACCTCAAGGGTGATGGTCTTCCCGGTAAGGGTCTAAACGCAATGGTGCAACGTGTCGAGTCCAGGTTAGGCGCTCGGTTCCACGAAAATGCAGAGGTTGCCTCTGCCAAGGGTCCATGCTCGCCGTCCATCACCTTGCGACCACACATCATAGCTTACGCAAATGTGCAATTTACGCATTATCCATTTACGGTGACGGCCGGTAAGCAGGCAACCATCGGCGTGGCGTTGCAAAAGGGTGACGAACCTTGACGAAGATCTGCATGGTGGCTGTTGAGTCGTGGAGAAAGCGTTACAAGGCCAGGTTCATGGACGGGTCGTAGGTTCCGGTGAAAATCGGTTTGGTGGGTCGATGAATGAGTGACGGTGACGGGTGTATACACATGGTGAGGGCGGATGGCGACAATTTGGTCAGCATTGGCGTGGATGTTGGATTTTGCATGAGTTTGGGCATTGCGCATTCATTGACATTGGAAAAACTGACCTGCTCACTGGGGTGGAACGATAAGCCGGAGACTGGGCCAGTCGTGTGCCAGTGCTTGCGAGTGGTGGCGAGTGGATGAGGAGAGGCGTCAGTTGGATCGGCGACCTCCGTGTCCTCACTCTGCCGATCCTTGACTCCATCCACAACTTTTTGTCTGCACTGTTTTATGTACATATCGTGGTGTGTTTGCACAACGTTAACTTGAGGACAATCCACTCGCAATTAGCAATAACATGAACATGCATGCACTACGACGCGTGCACACTTACCGCCTGGGCCGCTCATTGGCATTGGCTGTACCAGCACCGACTCGATTGTTGACGACGGCAGTTGCTCCGTCTGCGGATCAATCTGGGCCAAGAAGGACCCCAACGCTCCCGACCACCCAAGTCAACATCAACACTGAAGACATCGCCGGTGGCCGCCTCCCGCCAACAATCTCCCGCATACTATCGCCTCAATCATCCGCAAAGTTCCTCAACCGCCAGAATGCCGTGACCATTGTCGGCTGGCTCAAATCTATCCGCACCCAAAAGCAACACACGTTCCTGCACGTTCAAGACGGCACCCACCCCGACGGCATCCAAATCGTGGTGACGGGCGATCACTCTGCCCTGCCCGCGGGCCTGTCGACGGGCTGCGCACTGCGCATCACCAACGGGACGCTGCAGCCTTCGCCCGAAGGCGTCAAGCAACCGTTTGAAGTGCACCTCCCGCCGAGCTCCACAGACTCGCCACAGCAAGGATGCATCTCCTTGTTGTCACCCAGCGACCTGAGCTATCCGCTGCAAAAGAAGCGCCACTCGCTCGATTTCCTCCGCACCATCACCCACTTGCGCCCGCGGTCCAACCTCATGTCTGCCGTGCAGCGCACACGCCACGCGACTCAGGTTGCCCTCCACCAATGGTTCCACGCGCACGACTTTGTTCACATTCACACGCCCATCTTGACGGCGTCCGATTGCGAGGGTGCGGGCGAAACATTTTCCGTAACTGGCCCACCCGCGAGCAAGCCGGGCGACCCTGCGTTTTTTGGTGGCTCCAAGCACGCCGTGCACTTGACCGTGTCAGGGCAGTTGCACTTGGAAATGTTTGCCGCTGCACACCCGAGGGTGTACACGCTGTCGCCGGCATTTCGCGCGGAAAAGTCTTTGTCAACGCGGCATCTTGCCGAGTTTTACATGCTCGAGGCCGAAATGGCATTCATCGAGTCGCTCGACCCATTGATTGATGTGACGGGCAAACTCGTCCAGGCGTGCGCGCGCGCCGTTTCAGATGCCGATGTAGTTCAAGTGGCCGAGATTTTGGCCATGCAGGCGGGCGAAAGGGGCGAGGACAAACGTGCGCGGGTGCGCGCGGCAGAGGCAAGGGTGGCAAGGTTGGCCGAGGGAATGGTCGAGCGGGTCACGTACTCGGACGCCGTGCGGTACCTCCAGGGCCACAAGCGCGCGAAAAAGTTTGTGTATCCTGTTGTGTGGGGCAATGACTTGCAGGCCGAGCACGAAGCAGTGTTGGCCGATGACGTTGGCGGGCCAGTGTGTGTCACCGACTACCCCGCGCAGCTCAAGCCATTTTACATGCTGCCAAACCAACCAAGTGGAGAGCATGGCCAGACGGCCGCCTGTTTTGATATGCTGGTTCCAGGTGTGGGCGAGCTCGTGGGTGGATCGCTTAGGGAACACGACCCGGAAAAGCTGGCGGCGGCCATGCGGGCACGAGGCATGGACCCAGAGGGCGAGGATTACCGGTGGTATGTCGAGTTGAGAAAGTATGGCATGGGCCCGCATGGTGGGTTTGGATTGGGTTTTGATCGGTTGGTGAGGCACTTGTTGGGCATTGACAGTGTCAGGGAAGTGGTTCCTGTGCCGCGGTATTACACCGAGTGTCGCTACTAGCCGATATCCTTGCTTCAATGAAGAATACTGTGTAGTAATGTGTATGAAAACAATACCTGAAGACAAAAAAACAGAGTGACTACAAGTGAGGAATGTCATTGACCAACCATTCATGCGGATGCCGAGTCGGCCTCCTTCTTGACCACCAACAACTCGTCATCGGCCGCCATCTTGGGCAACACGTCCTTGATCCCTCGTTCGGCCAAGGCCCTACGAGCCGCCAACAACTTTTCCGTGGGCTTGATAGGCGCCAACGGCGGGTTATCGTACATTGTCGGGTGCTTTGCCCCACCCCAAAACTTTGCCGAAGGCGCCGGATATGTCGGCAACACGCCCAAGGCCAAGTACCCACGGTTGGCCTCGTCAGCGTAATAGTCAATCTCGCGCGTGGACGTTGGCTCTGCACGGCGCGGCAAGATGCGGAACTTGTGGGGCTTGACAAGGGCCTTGAGTCCCAGCTCGTTGTAGTAGACAGAAACGACTTTACCGCCAACGGCTTCAATGGCCTTGATGGCCGAAGCGCTGGCTTGCGTCACCTCAATGTGCACGGGGGTGCGCAGGTACGCCGCGCCGTCGCCCAGCAGCTTGACGCCATCCTTGACCGAGTGAATCAGGCGCGAGTCGTACAGTTCCTTGATGGTGATTGGCTGTTGCGGGTTGAGGCGGCCCACGTCGATCCACCGCTGCAACTTGTCGACATTGACCGTGACCAGGTCCTTTGCGTGGACATTGGTGAAGCCGCGCTTCGGGATGCGCTTGAGCAGCGGCGTTTGCCCACCCTCAAAGCCGAGGCGGGGCTTGCCCGTGCCGCGGCGGGCCTTTTGGCCCTTGTGGCCACGGCCAGAGGTTTTGCCGCGCCCAGACCCGTTGCCGCGGCCCACACGGCGCTTGGACTTGACGGCACCGAGGTTGTCTGACAGGGCAGAGAGGGTGAGCGGGGCCACGGTGGCCAGTGGGCGGACGGCAACGGCACTCGGGCTGAGGACCGAAACAGAGGAGACTGGGGAAGCGGCGGCGGCACCGATCCGAAGCGAGCGCAGGGCGGCGGTGACAGATGAGATCATCATGGTGAAGGATCAAGCTGGTGTTGGCACTTGTTGCATGTGCATACGTATGGGCATGTGTGCATTTGCATCACATGATATTTACATATTCATAGCAGCATTCCGTTCAGTGTCCTTAATGAAATTGATCCTTTCAAGAATTCGATGTGGGCCGCCGATCCAACTCGCACTGCCCCTTGCTCCAGCTTCCACTTCGCGTCCAAGTCTGTTCGCACGTTCATGCCATATACGTTCATTGCAATTGCAGAGAAAGAGTGTGTGTATGAATATTCATGGAAATACATTCGTGAAGAACGGAACGGTGACAGAGACAGAGACAGAGACAGAGAAAAACAGGCTATGGCACACTCAAGAAAAACGAAACAAAAGCCCAGACAATTGAGCAAGACAACTCAACTCAACTCAACTCGCCGCCATCCCCTTCAAGTAAAACACCCAACTGACCCCGGTCGCTGCATGCGATATCGTCAGCTTGCCTACTTTGCTCGCACCTGCACCGACCACATCCTTATTTCCTGCTCCTCCACCACCACTGCCCCCTCCCGACCCGCTGCTGCCCGCACCAGATCCTCCACCAGACGAGGACGACGATTTGTCGGACCCAGACTTGTCCGCACCTCCCTTCTTGCCCTCGGAGCTCGGATTGGCCCCCGATGCCTTTCCGCTCGTACCTCCAGGCGCACCTGCTCCTTTGCCTCCACCTCCACCGCCCGTTCCCGCCCCTCCTCCTGACGCGCCATCCCCTGAACTCCCACCCGCACCCATCGACGCATTGGCAAACCCGCCGCCTTCCTTTTCACCCGGTGCACGGTACCCAACATTGATACTCACCGTCTTCTTTGCCCCAATTGTCTCGCTCGCCTTGACACTGAAGCATGCATTATCTACAGCCAACGCGAACGTCGCCGGTGCATTAAACACATTCTTGAAAGCAATCGCCGTGTTTGCGCCTGTGCGAATCGTAATGGGTCCCTGTGGGCGCGGCGCAGCACATAGTCCGTGCAGCGGGAACGTGTAGTCTCCGCCCGAGGCGCTCGATACGGTCAGCAGAGCGTGTGCGTCGCCCAGCTTGCTCGGCTCATAGGTCACGTCAAACTGGACTTCAGCTCCTGAACCAAGACTCGGGCCTGGGTACAGCGCGGAGCTCGACCCGCCGCTGATGCCGTTGCCGCCACCGATCGCAGCAGGCGATGCAGGAGCGGTTGTTGGCGGTGCGGCCGTGGATGGCTGGTTGGGCGCTGGCTGGGCAATGATGGACTTGTCACAGCTGAAATCTGGGTGCTCGAGCTTGCAGTGTACTCAGTCTTGGACTTGCAGTAGTGGACAAACCGGATCGTTTGCGTGTGCTGATTGCCCAGTGTGGCCTTGAAGTGCGTCGTCTTTTCCGGATTGGCACCGACGGCAGTCACGGTCAGGTCATACACAAACGTGCCCAGTTCGGGCGATGTCAGTACCAGCTTCCCCACGGTCGGGTCCTTTGGCACCAGCGGCAGATACTCAAACGTGTACTCCGACTCGCCACCGGGCGCCAGCGCAAAGTTCGTGGGCAGGTTCATGTCGGGAATGCTGCAGTGTGCCGTAAATGTTGCTGGCACCTGAGCGGGTTGACCAAGCGCACCGATTTTGAGACGGGTTGTCGGACGGCAGTTTGCAGTGATATCGAGCCCATGATGCCCGGTGGAGTGACCTTGAAGGTGACCAAGTAATACATGTACTCACCCGTCTGCTCGTTCTTGAACGTGACACGCACATTGGCTGTTGTTTCCTTGAACGAGTAGAAATGCAGCTTGTACTCGCGGGATCCCAGGCCCGGTAAATCCACAAAGTCGTGGCCCTTGAGTAGTACAAACGGTTCCGTCTTTCCAACTTGCTCCAACGTGACCCGGAACCGCTGGGGCCGCTTGAGCCAGTTGGTCACGGTCATCGACTCGACGTGGTTCTTCTTACCCGTCACGTCACGCGTGATGGTGGCCACAGGTTGCGGCTTGTCTGCAGCTCCAACCAGCTTGTACAGCAATCCAGATCCATCGGCAAGCGGGAAGAACACGGTGCCCGCATACTCGGCCGCCATTTCCATGGGCAGGAAGGTAATCTCGTACGCCGTGTTTGACCCAGGCTCTACCATCACCACCTCGGCACCCTTCCAGCTGGCATGGTCAATCACGGGACGAATCACCCACCGCGTGCTCGTCTTGTTGGACAGCACAATGGACCGTGTCTCTGCGGTCCGAACAGGTGTCGAGAACTTGATGATGTCGTTGTGGCTTGGTGGTGGAATGCAAATGCCGCTGAGGTTGATTTCCATAGGCTCGGGCACGCCCTCGATGCGACACTCGACACCTTCCTTGCGAATGTCTGGATTGACGGCCACGGGCTGGAACGTGATTTCAAACGCAGCATCCATGCCTGGGGCCAAGTACCCTTCGCTGGGCACGATGGTGAAATCTGGCTTGAGCGCGTTGCGATCCCACTTGTATGCCACGCCTAAATCGCCCAAATTGCTCATGGTCAACCGCTTGGTGGTGGAACTGCCCACGGCAACGGGTCCAAACGGAACCGTGTCCGTCTCCAATCGCACGTCCACACCGAGAGCGGCACCAGACACAATGCACAGTGGCACCACTTGGCCATTGCTTTCCATGAACAGCTCCTCAATGAAGGGCGTGACACGATGCGGCGGCTCAAAGTGCAGCTCGAGCTGTTGGACTTGCTTGCTCTCGAGCGAAAACACCATCGGACGCACAGTGATTCCATACTTGCCCAAACTCTCGGTGGTACCTTGGGGGCCAATGCACAGATCGGCGCCGACAGGGCTGCGGTTGATAACGCGAATCGTTCGGCCGACAGATTGGCCAGGGCGGAGTGAGCCGAACGTGACGTGGCGGTACTCGGGCCGCATCAGCTGCACACGAAACTCGCATCCTGTCCCCGACAGGGGCACCTTGAGCTTGCTGACGCTGTTGATTTCGACGAGCAAGTACTCCTTGTATGCTGTCGTCTCGCGAGGCACAAACGACACTGGAACTTGGACCGATTCGCGAGGCGCAAGCGTCTTGATGGTCGTATCGGGGATTTGGAACACGGATGGATTGCTCGAAGTCAGGTCGATGCTGAGTGACATGAGGTCATTGTTCTTGAAAGTGATCATTCGAGCTTGAGGAGACTGTTGCGCCGAGCCCGACTTCCACACAAAGTTGGAGCCAAAGTCGATGGAGCTGGGCGAAGCGACGATTTGCGGGAACACGGCCTCGGCGTACAAGTGCAGTGGGTACGATGGGCCGTTGGTGACATTGCAAACAATGGGAATACCAGGCAATCGAAGCGGGGTGGTGCTGCAGAACGCCAGCGTGACTTCCACCTTGTCGCCAGGCGAGACAGTTCCAATCATGGGCGTGACAGTACATGCCTTGTCCTTTTCACCTCCAACTTGCCAGCTAAAGTCAAACAGGTACCGGCCAAGATTGTGCAAGTGGAAGGTTTTTGTCCGCCGCTCGCCGACTTGAACGCGCCCGAGTTCAATTGTATTGAGCGGCATCGTGGGACCAATTCCTGCACTGGTCGAGCTCGTCGATTTGGCGACTGCAGTGGCATCCTTGACATGAGTTGGCTTGGTTGACGACGACGACAAAGATCGAGCGACAAAGTGAATCATGGACCCATCAACCAGCTCGCTCGTCAAGGAAGCGCTCACCCTGTATCCGTCCCCCCGAAGGTTGACATTGAGCGGGATGGTTTTGCGCTTGACAATGCACGTCAACTGGGTCGAATAAGCTCGCTCCGATCGCGGTTGGAATGTCAACTCGATGGCCATTTCGGACCGTGGCTCAATCACACCGGAAGCTGGCGAAAACTCAATGGCACGCCAATCGTCGCCTTGGTCACATCATATCTGGAGGACGAAAGCGACATCCCATCGTCATCCCGGCTGTCGCTGCCGCCCGTCTTGGCACCCCCACCGCCAGCCGCTGCCTGGCCGCGCTTGGACGTGGACGTGGTCTGGAACTGAAACGAAAACGCTGTGTCTTCTGTGTTGAAAATGCGCACAATTTCCTTGGACTTTTTCCCAATCAACACAGGCTTGAAGTTAATGGTTGACTTATCCAAAAACACATTGGGTTCAATGGCCCTGCCAATCAGCAAGAATGGCACGCGAATGTTGTGCTGCGGGATGGAAAAGAACCAAGTGCTTTCGACTGTACCCGTCGTCTCTGGGGAGTAGTCAAAAGCGATTTCGCTGCGCTTGTGGTGCAGCACAAGACCAGATGGCGTCAAACAAGTGAATGGCGATGGCTCTGACGGGCTCGCGGGCAGCCACTCGAACCGCCAGTCGAGATGCGTTGGGTTCAGGATGTAAAAGCGCTTGACATTGCGAGTGCGAACACCTGCGGACGTAAACTCCAAGTAGCGCGTACCGGCATCCACAGGCCGCTCCATGGCGGCTCCGCCACCGCCACTTGCAGCGTGCACATGGTCCATGTCGGGCAAGTCAAAGTGGCAAAACGGTCTTAAACTGGATCCAGTCACTTCAATCAAATGCTGCGACGGAAGCTTGCTCTGTGGCGAAACGTTGGAAAACGCCAAGCACAGCGTCTCTTCGTACAGACCTTCGTCCAATGGCGTAAACTTGACGGATATGGTGACAAAGTCGTTGGGAGGGACTTCGCCTCGAGCCGGCTCAACAACCAAGAAATCGGCGTCAAGGTCAACGAATGCATAGTTGAGACGGACTGTGCTCGTGTTGTGCACTTGGAATCGGTACACGCGCGACTGGTACATCATGGTCTTTTTGAAATGAATCGACTGGCAGGTGCACGAGTAGGACGACCAATCGGCGACTGCATGGACTTGGATGCTACGCTCAGACATCTTTTCTGTAAACTCGACACTTGGCTCGACACCGTCGCCTGCTGTCCAATCCTTGGACGGGCGGGTAATGAACCCGTAGGTGCACGTAATGACTTGGCCCTTAAGTGTCGTGGGTGCTGCAGGTTCAAAGGACACGGTGACAGCCTTTTCGGTGCGTGGGGCCAAGAAAAATGCGCTCGGCGTGACCAAAATGTCTTGATTCCCACAGTTCCATGCGACCCGCATCCACGACTCGGATCGGTTTGTGACTTGAACAATGCGCGAGACACGCTGGCCAATGAAGCAGTCACCGAGCTGAATCTGGTACTGAAAGTGAGCTGATGTGGACGAGAGTTTTCCGCTCTCATCCCCGTTGGAGACATCGTCCAGTCCGTCAAACAACAAATCCTCTTGATAGCAATCGCCCAGAAGATGAATAGTTGCGCTTTCAAAGGAATTGTCGGCGATTCGCATTCGGAGTTCTGCTTCGACCCGGCCGACGCGGGTCGGGTTGTACGTCAATGGAATCGACATGGTTTGCATGGACATGAGATCGAGGTACTTGCCGATGGTCGCACTCGAGATTTGGCTATCGGGCACGGCCCACTCAAGGTAGGCTTTTGCTGGCAAGATGCCGTCGTTTCTTAGCACGAGCACTTGGGAAGTGGACTGGTTGGGCAGCGACCGCTTGAAGCGGATGACGGTGCGATCCACAGTGACCCGAGGTAGAGCGCCTTCGCCGCGCAGGTCGAATGCATATGTCCGAGCAGGCAGATCGAGGGTGCTGTTGTCAATGACGGCCTCAAATGTTGCAAAGTAGGGCTGGATAGCAGTTGGCCGGAATCGAACAGTGACAAAGCGCGACTCGTGACTGGCGATGGTCAGACTGGCCGGCTCGACTGCAAATGGAATCTCTTCCTTGGCCTTGCTTCGAGACTTTATCCCTACCGATACCTCGGCCGGCACTTTGAACGGGTTTGAGAGCTTGATCCGCGTTACTGATTCTTGGCCAGCAATCAAAGTACCAAAGTACAGCGTTCGCTCGTCCTCGGCATAGACCTTTTCCAGCATCAAGTTGTCGAGCCGCTTGCAAATCGCCTGTTCCTCAAAGATGCTCGAGATATCCATGGTGTTGATGCCTGGCAAGCACGACTCGCCCACAAAGTGGTACTCAATGGGCTCAGGCACCTCGTCCACGGTACGGTCACTAATGTCGATTCCCACAATCTCGTCAAACATGTCGGGATGGTCGGGCATAAAGTCCACCATGATGGTCGACTTGGAACCAGGAGCAATCGTGCCATTGATGGGTGTCACGATAAACGGTCCAAACACGCCAGACAGCTCCGAAGGCTTCCCGCCATCCTTCTTGTTGACGGCCGATGGCTTTGGAGGAGGAGCAACGGCAACAGGTGTTCCGACAGAGAGCTTTTGCACGGATCCCAGTGGGGACATGCGCCCACCAGCACTTGTCATTTTCTTTTTCAACACGCCGCGCTGAGTGAATGGGCGGTCCGATGTGGCCGTTGCCAGCGACGCGCGTTCGGCAAGCTTGACGATGGTGAACCGAAATTCGAATTCGCCCGTGTTTTCAATAACAAATGAACGGGTCGATTTACTGCCGTGAACCAGTGCACCAAAGTTGAGGTCGCGAGCTGGAAGGAGATTGTACCGACTGAGCACCGATCTCGCGTTGACCTTGATTGGGATCGTGTACATGACTTGGTTGGTAGTCGAATCCAGAGCCAGACAGCGCAGTGCAAGTTGGTCTCTGAAGACGACAGGCTGGCGGGAGGCAAACACGACCGAGATTTGCAGCGGTTTATCGGAGGGTGCCACGGCTCCAGTATTGGGACTGACGGTAAAGTACTGGGAAAACTCGTCACGTTCGCACATGACACGGAACGATACCTCGTAACGGCCCCGATTCTTGAACGAAATGAACGACTTGCTCTCCTCAAGGACACGCACGGTACCAAAATCAAGCGTGTCGGTAGACCCCTTGGGTAAGGCCACGTCCACAGCCACATCGTAAGCTTCTGCCGTGATGGTAAAACTCTCCGTGCCCAGAGCCCGCTCAATCGATCGACAAACTCGAGTTTGATGTTCTTTTTGAAAACCACGGGTCGCGAAGACTTGAACTCGACCGTAAAGACTTGTTCCTGTTGTGGCTGCACCAGAGCCTCGTTTGGCGTGATAGTTACCTCCTCACCCAACATGTCCGCACCAATCAGGCGCAGGTTGAGAGGAACACAGCATGGGTTTCGAACACGGAACTCGCGCACGTCGGGCTTGCCAATGAGGAGCTTGTCAAAAGAAATGGCCTTGCGATCCACCTCAATCTCGGGCTTGTATCCCGTACTGGAGAGCTTGAACACAACCGGTTCTGGGTTGTCCTTGATGCATATCACGAGCGAGTCTTCAACGCGACCCACCACCTTTGGCCAGCAGTACAAGTTGTATGTGACCGTTGCAAATGGCTTGATGTCCAATGACGTCGAGTCAAGGAGGAAAATGTCCGATTTGTCGCTGAGCAATGCGATTGAAAGCTTGACCTCTTGATGAAACGGATTGACAAGCGTCAATGTGAGCTTGTTCTCAACGTATCGATCCTTGTCCCCACGCTGGCGCGTCAACGGAAGTGGCCCAAACTCGTATCGGTTGGTTGCAATGACGAAATGACCCGACAAGTCGCCCTCAACGGTCTTGCGTACTCGGCTAAAGATCTTGCGTGGGTCTGTCACAATGTTTGGGTGCTGACATGTGCCTGGATGGGTGAAAGCGAGGAAAATCGTGAGATCATCAAGTAAGCCACCAATCGCATATGCTGGGACGCAGGGCAACAACAGCGTACCATGGCACATGACGCTAAACACCTGCGTCAAGGCGCCCGTAATACCAAACCGAAGGTGCATCGTGTACTTGCCGACATCGGCCGTGTTGAACTTGATGTTGACCACCTTGGCGTCGTTTGGCTGCATGACCCAGCGGTAGACTTGCTTTTTGGGCTCATCGCTCTCCTCCTTTTGCTCCTCCTGGGTCTTTTTGCCCTTCTTGCTTGTCGTTTGCTCCTTGACCGGCTCCTTGACTTCGGGCGGGTCTGAAAACTCAGTAATCAAGTTAAACATGGCGCTGATGTGGGCGGCGGTGGACAGTGCGAGAGCCAAAACTGCGGGTCCACAACCTGATCTACAATGACGACATCCTCTTGCAATATCGACTCGACTCGGCTCGGCTCGGGTGCCAGAATGGGCTCAAGCCCCTTGGCAAAAGCGTTGGCACCATCTTGAGAATCAAATTCAATGATGGTGACTTTGGACACATCGTCACCAACCAGGTGAAAGTCGGCGTGCATGGCCGAGTCCGAGTCGGCGCTTGATGGAGCGGCCGCTGGAGTCCCTTGGAGCCCGCTCGACGATACCTGAGCCGCCTGCGCTTGAGCACCTGAGTTGTTGGACAATGTTGATGCGCCTGCACCACCTGCACCGCCTCCTCCAATACCAATCCCGCCAGCTTGCTTCTTTTTCTTGTCAGTTGCAGCAGCTGCGGGCGCGGCAATCTTCATTGCGTGCCGCTCAAGATCTTTGGCCGCCTGCAGCACAGCATCCACGTTGGCAACATAGGTCTCGTACATGCGGTATGTTGCCTCCCGGAGCAACAACTCGGGCGACGCCTCGGCCAGCAGCTCGTGGTGAGCGTCGAATTTGTGCCACCTGCCGACGTGTTGAAGGGGCGTGTAAGGCCCAGTACACCCGCGGTTGTGCCAATGGTCTTGAAATCGCGAGAGCTCATGGATCCCAGGGCCTTGTCGGCCGACGTGGATGCGGCTCCCGCTGGCACGGGGCCACCACTGGGCGTGGAGGGCGGGTGCGGTGAAGGCAATGGCGCGGCAGAGGTTGACGCGTTGGTTGAAGTCGCCAATGGAGCCAGGGTACCTTGACTTGGACTGCTCGCTTGTTGTGCTGGCAGCGTAGACGCTTGCGGCCCAGCGGCGGCAGCCTTGCGCTTCTTGTCCTTGCGACGCAGTTTTTCATCCTCGTTTTTCTTCTCGCCAATGCGGTTCAGGACCTCGGTCTCGTACTGCTTGCGCTCGCGCTCCTTGTTGCGGAAAAAGTCTTTGCG
Source organism: Catenaria anguillulae PL171 (assembly GCA_002102555.1). NCBI lineage: Eukaryota > Fungi > Blastocladiomycota > Blastocladiomycetes > Blastocladiales > Catenariaceae > Catenaria > Catenaria anguillulae. Next base: position 20,693 of record MCFL01000028.1, on the reverse strand, counting down.
AACACGGCGTACGCGCGCCAACGTCTGATCAAACGCTTCCCGCTCATACGGGCTCAAACGCTCGTACTCGTCATCGGCAATCGTCGGGATCTTGGGCAAGTTTGCAACCTGTTCCTCATAGTCGCGCTGCACATGGTCCACCTCCCGCGCAAAGACGGCTGCTGGCTCTGCCTTTGTGTGAACAAAGTAAATGTTGGACCGTCGCGAATCGAGCAGCACGGCCACAATGCCTCGAAGATGCACGGAATGCGACTTGCTGTATCGAGTCTCGAGCCCGTCAAATACAATGCAGGCGCTTGTCGGAATGGCCTCTTGGGCAAAGTACGACCGCACAATGCACTCGATGTCTTGGTCTGTCAATTCAAGCTCATCCAGTTCGGCGGCAGCAGCAGCAGCACCCGTCCCGCCGGATCCAGCACTGCCGCCAGCTTCGGTCCCACCGTGATGCCCAGCGACAGGCTGCGGACGTGCAATACCCGGCGGAAGAGGCACCTTGTGCAACACGGCGAGATCCTTGATTTTGGCAACAAGAGCTGTGTTTGGCTCGCTTTGCGACAAGAGGAAATTGTCAATCATGGAATCCAGAGACACGACAACAACATTGCCAATCTTGTTGAGCTGGTTTGCCAAATCGCTCCGCCCGCTAAACGGCGCTCCATGCAAAACAATGGAGACGGTGCACATACGCTCGCCAGACACGGACGCTGGATGATCGTCGGCGGCGACAGCTACTGCGCTAGATGGCACCGAAACGTTGGCCGGTTGTGGAGCAGGCTGCACCAGCAACGGTTGCGACGACGACACATACATGGGAATCGCGGGCGCGTCATCAGACACTGTCACAGTTGGCTGGGCCAAAGACGCCAACTTGAGCGGCTCGCCTGGATTGGTGATTGGAATGTAGAACACTTCGCCGGGGTGCATTGCCGCAACATCTGTGAGCAGGCTGGCCTCGTTCCGGAATTGCTCGTCGAAATCCACACTAAATACCTCGATTGGGATTGGATTCGGGTTGCGAATAGTCACTTTGATGTCTGCGCCATCGCTGAATGGCTGAATCGACGTGAATGTCGCTACCGCAGGATCAAATGCCAGCTGCATAACCTTGCCCGATCCCTGCACATTGAACAGCATGGGCGCACTGGACCCTTCCATGTTGATGGTGAACGAGTGCTTGTACAGCTTGGTCATGGTTGGCGTGAAATGCACGGCGACCTTGACCGACTCCCCCGGTTGCAATTCACCGCGATCGGGCACCATCAGCCAAACGGCCGAATCCTTTGTCTTCTTCTTTGGCGCCAACGACCACATGCAAGGGACGCCCTTGCTGTTGGTAAATGTTGCATACTGCGTGACGCGGGTACTGCACAAGACTGTGTTGAACTGCAGCTCGCTTGGCGTCAGCGTCAGCTGTGGGTCGGAAATGCACGCCCGGAGCATAATGTCAAAGCTTGGGCCACCTTGAATTCGAACAGGCAAGGCAACATTGCAGCACATGTCGATGGTAGTGTTGTGTGTGTCCAGCGTGAGAGGCACTGACACGGATTCCTTTGGGCCGAGCTTGAATATTTTGCCAATCTTGTCCATGGCTGGAAAATGAAAGTGGCTGTCAATCAATGCCTGGCTGTCGAGAGTGAATGTCACGGGCACATTGAGCGGGTTGTACAGGCTCACGTTGCGCGAAAAGACCTGGTTGATGATGACTTCGCCCCAATCAACGAGCTGGCACCTCGTGGACTGGTTGGCCAATTGCTGGAGGACGTTGAGCTGGGCGGCCGCCTGCCGTGATGCGGCCCCGCCGCCTCGCTTGCTCTGCTGCTGCTGGAGCTCCTTGACCAAGACTGAAATGAAGTGCGACCCAACTGAGGTGACGCCTCGCTGCGCCTGCATTGTTGGGAGGGCGATGCGATCAACCAAGGCTCTTGGCTCTCGACGCCACAGCACCTTGCCTTGACATTCGAGATCCAGCTGCGTGGCATCGATCTTGATGTGTACCTTGATCGGACGTTGGTCGTCAAATTGCACGAAAATGAACCCCGTTTGAATGCCAGGGACAAGCGGGAGCACCTTGATCTTGAGCTTCTCCCTTGCTCGGCCAGGCAACGTCCCTTGGCTATTAAGGATCATGACCGAATTGAAGATGGGCGAGTCGGACGTAAAGATGACACGGTAGCGAGCCGGGTAACGCCCACGGTTGATGAGAAACGCGTCGGCATCAACCAGCTGCAGGTGCGACGACAATGACAGTGACAAATTGTTGGGTGCGAGCTCGCAGTGAGTTTCTGCAACTAGACAATGAAGTTTGAGCTCGTACAAGGGTCCACCTTCAGCGTCCAATCCGAGCAAGGCCATATGTGATCCGTCCGTCGCGCCGTGCATGGTGACGTTGACGAGAACCTCCTCTCCCGGCTCGAGCGCGCCGTACAGCGGGCACACGTCGACGAATGGACACGTTGACTCAAGCAATTTCCATGCATACTTTGTCTTGACCGTCCCTGGATTCCTTAGAGTTACTTGCTTGACAGCACATGTCTTGACGGGAATGCACCCCATGTCCACCACCGTCGATGACAGCTCGAGGTTGGGAAACACTGCCCTCGCCACCAGATCCCACGAGTTTTTTTGCGGATGCTCTGCATACTGGACCGTCAGCTTGGACTTTGTGGTGCGGGAAATCCGGTCTGCAAACTGCGACGCATGCAATACGAGCTCAATCTGCTTGGACTCGCCGCCAGCAAGCGACAGTTGCGACGTTGGCAATTGCCACGGTGCCGTGCACTTGAGGGTGGCATTGATTCGGAGCAGGGTATTGTTGGTCACCCGCACTGGCCGCACCATGTCTTGTGGCACCGCCTCGGACGTGTGGACAAGGTCCATGTCCATAATGGGCGGGTCAAACACGAGCAGCGGATCAATGAACTCGGCGCGAAGCGAGGACTGCAGCAACTCTCGGCGGTTTGGGTCACCGTCAATCGTCTCTTGGCACAAGAGCCGCTCAAGTGCCACGAGCGCCTTGGCACTGGTTCCCGTCACCGTTATGACTTGAGACGTGTTTGGCTTGAGTGTGAATCGGTGAGGCGTGATCTTGAAGGTTGTATTGCCCTGTGTCGCGCTCGAGTTCTTGGACCCATACAATGAGTCGTTGAGCATCCACACGAGAAAGTGCGTCCGACGACCCTTGTTGGTGAGCGTAAACTCGCGCGAGCAGGTTGAATTGGAAAAGACGGGGCCGAAATCAATTGTTTGCAGCTCGGGCTGGAAAACGACCGTGGACCCAACCCCACGTGCCGACACTTCGACGAGAAAAGTAGGACCTGAAGTGATTTCAATTTCGAGCCAGTTCTTGAACGCAATTGAATCATCCAAACATGCGCCGACAGTCAGCTCGAGTTTGCTGTTGGCAGGCACAGTACCCTCCATGGGCGACACGGTAAACACATTGGCAGCTGGGTTTCGCCAGGAGCATTTGAAGTGACCGTCAATGATGCACGAGTTGAGAAGCTCCAGTGTCCTCGACTGCTGGACTAGCACGGGCACTTTTCCCCAACTGACGACCATGGCGGACAAACTGATGTCTGGCCCCTTGCCCATGCATGACAAACCAATCACTCGTTCCCCATCGCCTTCCCTGCCAGCAATCGCAAACTTTGCGCCAGAAGCCCATGGAATCAAGACGTGCGGCGTAAACGTCAGCATGACTTCGCGGCACGTGCCGGCCAACACCTCGGCCTCCATCGGCTCAATGACCAAGGATCCCAGCGCTGGATTCAGGTCAGGCGGCATGAGCGAGTACCGGCAATCCAGCAGCGAATCGTTGGTAAGCCTCAATACTTTCGTGGCGGGCACACCCAAGTACACGGCCCCAAAGTCTATGGCATCTTCCGAGAGGTCCAGGCATGGAGCAGCGGTATATGCGCGCATGGGGAGCACACGAATCGAGGACCCAACCCGGGCAACGTCCACATGAATCTCGGCCTCAAACACATCCATGGCGCGGCCGACAAACTCGGCAGACACGACAATGCACCCACGGGCAGGGATCACTTCCGACACGGGGAAGAGCAGGACCTCGTGGCAGCTCGAGCTCGGCGGCCGGACCAGGCGCAAATTGTACTCCATGGGGATCTCGCACGTGTTGACGATGTGAAACACGCGCCGAGATGGGAATCCATATGACACGGTTCCGAAATCGAGCTGGAGCACGTCAAAATCAAAGGTTGGACCAACCACTGTCCCGCATGCCTGGAGTTGCAACGGCGCTGGCGCGCCGGTAACATTAAACAGGAATGCCTCGTGGAAATCTCCGAGGGCTTGCGGCTGAAAAGTGATGTGGACACGAATCGACTGGCCAACTGCCACTGTGCCCGACGCGGGCGTGAACTCAAAGTACTGTCCATGGAGCGTTGCTGCCTCCTTGTTGAACTCGAATGGCGCATCAATCAGCCCGGTGTTTTCTAGCAAGACCGTGTACACGTGCGTCGAATCAATAAACACCGTCTCAACATCAAGCAAATCGTAGCTGAAGCGCAGCTTTGGGCCAATGGCTGACCCGCTCATGAGCAGCGGCAACCGAGTTTCGCGCCCCGAAATCTCGCAAAACATGGACTCTTGGTGTGAGCCGGCCGTGGCCGGGCGAAACGTGATGGTGATTTCTGCCGACGAGTGAGGCCAGATTGTGCCGGTGAGCGGTTCCACGACAAAAACGGGATCAACAAACAAGAGTGGGTCTTGGTCAATGTCGCGGTGCTGGGACTTGACGACAAAGTTGGTTGCTGATGATGCCGGCCCGTCAATGAATGCGTCTAGGCCATGGGAATGCGAGCTGGCAAAGTCGTCGAGCGGCCAGGGGTCGGCGGATCTGAGCTGCATGAGTTTCTTTGTGCGGTCGCGGTACTGTGACTCGGACGTGGCCGTGGAGCACCGTTTCCATGCAAAGTTGGCCACAATGTCCGAGTTATTTTGGAGCAAGACCGTTTTGCAGGAGGTTTGCGAAATGTAGGTTGCGTCGAGCGTCAAAGATGTCCGATCAAGCCGCACGTCCACGTTGTCGGCCGATCCCATGAGCCGAATAAAGCAGCTGTGCAAATCCACTTGCTCGTCTTCCGGAGTGAAAATGGGCGCGGGGGCAACAATGCCACCGCCAACTGCCGAAAACTCGTCGTCGCTCGTGGCCTGTGAGTTGAACAGCGCGTGCGCAAATGATGTGTACTCGGAAACGCGGTTGGGGCGAAAGTGAACTGCAACCATGGTGGATGCGCCTCGCTTGACAAACGCCGATGCCGGTTCAAACTCCCAAGGTGCTCCCTCGGGAACATGCAGATGGAAGGCACCGTCCTTGTTGCCGACATTGCGAACGAGTATGGAGCGAGAAGTGGCGTGCATGACTGGCACCTCGCCAAATGAAAGCTCATCCGGAAAGTCAAATACTGCACGTGGGCCAATGACGCGGATCGGGACCAAGAAGCGCTCGCGCTCGGTTTCGCAAAGAATGTGCGTCGAGATGTCCTTTTCTTCGTCTGGTGTGAATCGAAGGAGAAAGGGCACATCCATGCCCGGTGCAACTCGTGGGGTGTAGAGTGCCTCGGATTTCCAGCCCTTGAGCTCAAAGTGCGGGTCGTCGATTGGCTCGAGGCGAAGCCGCCGTGGGTACTATGGAACAATATCATGAATGTTAGCCATCCTCATGGCCATGGAGCGAGCGTTGCTTTTGGTCAAGTCAACGCACCTTATCATCATTGCGGAAATGGATGGCAACCTCATACGTGTTGAATGGTGTGACGTTTTGCAGAATGATTTCTGGCGGACTGACGTGAAATAATGGGACTCCAGGCGGAACCGAGAACGAGGAAGCCATAGGCGCAATGGGCAAGTCTCCCGTCACACCCTCCAGCATGGCATACATGCGCGATGCTTGAGCGCTTGCCTGAGCGAGGCGATCAGACGTGGTTAAGGATCGCTCGTTAAGGACATCGGACGGTTTGGGACCGGGCCAACGAAGATGTGCGGGAATGATGGTATCATTTTCCAGAAGTGCGGTTGCCGAGTCAGCTTTTCTCTTGCTGGTGGTGAGTGATGGCCCGTGATGGTGCTGGTTCGTCACAGGGGCGACACGGCGACTGCGGGAGACGGACTGAGGCGAAGCCATCATCCACTGGCTAATGGGAAGGGTATGTGAGTAAGCGGCATGGCTCTGGCAGGATACGGATTTGCTGAATCGGTTCATGTACCTGCAATGGCCAACCAAACCAAACCAAATCCGAGAAACCGTTGAAAGATCGCCTGCGTTGCACGCGAATGAAAATGTTTGCTTGGCCCACTTGACGGCGCAAATGTTGACGAAGGAATGGCTGTAAGAGCGTCAGAGCAAACTAGATGTATGACCCTTCATGAATTGTTTGCGTCGAGTTGCGCTTCAAGTTGAGCGGACAATACCTTGCATTCAGCTGCATGGAAAGTGTGGGAATCGACGTGGATCATGGATCATGTTGGTCGGTCCGTCGAGCTGATCGCTCGGCAGCACATGGATAGCAATCACGTGACTGCGTGTGATGGATCCCAACACAGCCTTGGCCTTGTTGTGTTGCTCATGTATTGGCGGAACGGCGGCCTCGGTCAAGTGCAGCCGAATGCTCATCGATATTGACACACAAAGAGTTCCATGAACGCACACTAAAGAAAGAAAAAAAAGGCACACGATGACGGACCAATACCAATACCAAATCCCGCCAGGCGCCAACCGCGAAGAATTCATCCGCGACAATGTCTTTGTCGAGCGCGACCGTGTGACCAACGGCGCTTGCACAAAGTTCCCCGGCGCGTGGGCCAACTTTGACGACTCGTGGGACCTGGACCAGTGGAAGCAGCAGTACCGGCTCGTCATTCATAACTTGTCCAAGTCGTCGATCGAGTTTGACATGATTGGCGTCCACGCCAGCGTCGCCAACACGATCCGCCGCATTCTCCTGTCCGACATCCCGACCGTGGCCTTTGACCAGGTGTATATCTTCAACAACACGGGCGTCATGGTCGACGAAGTTTTGTCGCACCGGCTGGGCCTCATTCCCATCCAGTTTGATCCTTCCCTCTTGCAAGATCGCGCTCCGGGCGAGGCACCCACAGACCTCAACACACTTGTCTTCAAGCTCAATGTCAAGTGCACTGCCCGGCCCGATGTCCCCGCCTCTGCACCCAAGCAGCAGCGCCTCGTGCACCACCACGTGACTGCCGCTGACCTCGAGTGGTCGCCCGAGGCGACCCAGGCAGAGTTTTTGCAGGGAGCCGCGGCGCCCGTCATTCCGCACAAGGATATTGTCATTACCAAGCTCAACGAGGGCGAGGAAGTCAACCTTGTCCTGCACGCGATTCGCGGCAAGGGTTCTGATCATGCCAAATTCTCGCCCGTTGGCACGGCAACATATCGGTTGATGCCCGAGATTCACATGCTGCGGCCAGTGGTTGGCGACGAGGCCGTCAAGTTCCAACAGTGTTTCCCCAAGGGCGTCATTGAGCTCGAGTATGACCAGAAGACGGGCAAGCATGTGGCCAAGGTGGCGGATGCACGCAAGGATACCGTGTCACGAGAGGTGTTGAGGCACAAGGAGTTTGAGGATGCAGTGACCTTGTCGCGCAAGCGGGATCACTTCATTTGTACGTTGGCTTTTCTCTTTTTGAACGTCTCTATGGCAGTCTGTCAGCAAAGTGCTCACCCACGCCGTACTTGCTTCGCAATGCAGTCCGGGTCGAGTCGGTCGGCATTTTGGAGCCACAAGTCCTCATGGTGGAGGCATTCAAGGTGTTGCGCGCAAAGGCCGCCGACTTGAAAAAGTGCCTGGATGCGCTCAACGTCGAATGAGTCTGGATACCGCGCATAATGCTGTTTCCATTGATTTTAGCCCCCGTCTCATCGTTTACATATCTATATAGCAATTGCCCAACGACCCACATTCCGTCCATATGTGCCCGCCCGACCCACGCCATTACCTGCCCGTGCAAATGCTGACAAATCCTCTACTTTTTCTGCCCATGTCCATGCCCGTGATGCTGCGCTCGCTCCCCGTCCAGCATATGCTTCATCCCCCGTACATACTTTGTATGGCTTCCACGCACCGCTAACTTGTTGTCTGCCCCAAAAATCTCGACACGCGTGAATGCCAGTGTCTTGCCAACCTTGTCGGCCACGGCCGACATGTGCAGCTTGTCGCCAACTTTGGGAGCAGCCAAGTACGACACTTGAATGTCGGCAGAAACTCCTGTGCCATGGTAGCCCATTGCGCCGACAGCGAGCGACCCGACGACATCGACGAGTGTTGCAGAGACGCCACCGTGAAGGGTACCATTGACGTTCTGTGCATCAATGTTAGGGAAGGGAAATCACGGTTGTGTCTCGACAAGTCAGCGTGGACATACCAGGTGCCTGTCTTCGACCACCATGGAGCATTGGACTTTGCCCGCTGGATCAGCGTCCGAAATGTGGAGCTAAGCATTCGAATCTCTCGGGCCGTCAGAGAATTCATCCAATGTATGTATGAAGAGCATGAGCACAGAAATGAGCACAGAACGAACCCCGCTCAAGATGAGAGAATCGTAGCCTCGCTTGTCAATGCATTTCTGGACAATGGCAAGGCAGTTGCCAAGCGCCTGAGCCTTGGTGACAAGGTGACGGACTGCGCTCATGACGGCCGATTGAGGGATTCAGATGTAGACGACAAGAGACAACGACCGAGAACCGAGAACTGATTGCTTGGATGTGCGATGACACGGGCCGGGAGAAAGTCTGCCAAAAATTTTGTCGATTCCCCACCACAATCAGCTAATGACCTCTGCCAGTTGCCGCCCGGCGGCAAAACTTGTATGATGTCACCAACACAGCAGCATTCAATGAACACATCAAGTACCAAGCACATGCCATTTCCAACTCCCAGCAATCATGTCTGCAACACTCAGCCCTGCGCCCTTCACCTTCCGCCAATCTACTCGTTCCCGCCCTTCTTCACCCTCCAACCACACCTGCCCTCACGCGACCGCCAAATGGCCGCCTGGACCGACCTGATCCGCGCCTACTGCGCGCATCACAAGCTGTACCGGCTCGACCTGAACGTCTCATTGAGCCTCGACTTGTTTGCGAACGCGGGGATTAACCGAAGCGTTTCGCGCGAAATGGCCGCAGCCATCTTCCGTGAATGCGTCAAGAGCGGATTGGCCGAGTGGTCGGCAACGGGGTCAAAGGGCGGTGCCAGCGACAAGTCGGCCGTGCTGGTGCTGTGGAAGTCGGTCGCAGAGTGGGGAAATGTTTTGTGCGAATGGGCAAAGAGGAACGGATTTACGGGATCGGTCGTGACTGGGTATGAGATGCGGTTTGGCGAGTATGTGACGGATGAAGGTGCGTGTCTTGCTCATGCCATTCTGCTTTGCTATTGACGGAGCGGCGGAAGGCTGACGAGCATAGCGGATTTGCAGAGTTTGCCGAAATGGACGAGCAATTGTTTATTCGAGTGGTCAAGGATTTGACAAAGCAGGGCAAGGTGTCCATGATCAACATGGCCGAGAAGGCGGACGAGCTTGGGTTCAAGTTTTTATGACATGCTGCAGACCCGTCGTAACGCTCATGCATGCATGGGTCACCTTTCACAATGTATCGGTGTCTCCATGCTGCCTTGGGTCTCCATTCTTGCAAACGCATCCATACCCAGTCGACTACACCTCAGCGATGCTATGCCGCACATTTTTCGCATTGAGCGGGGCACTGGAGTCGTTTGAACGGGACTCAGGCACCCCACATTCCCACTCTGCATAAGTCACGACCAGCACAGGTCTGCCGGCCGGGTCACAAGGTGCGAGGCATTCACAATTAGTATCGATATGATTATTTTCTGCCGGGTTTCTCTTTCAGGTTCGACACTGGTCGATCTGCCAGTGGCTGTCGCCTCGGCAACATTACCAGTCCCACCGTTGGATGTGGTGGTGCCAACGCGGCTGCTGCTTCTGCCATGCTCGCCGCCGTCGTGGCGGCCTTGACTGCGCCTGCCTCGTCGCAGCCCGACCAGACTGCAGCCGTGCCCAGCTCTGACAACTCGAACGGTTACAAACCAACCGCAGAGGAGCTCCAAGAACACGACGAGCACGGCACGACCGGCTCATCTCGCACCACCTTCCGCGTCATGGACCCGCGTAGCGTCTCTACCGCGGAAGTCCATGAATTCCATCGGCGCAGCTTGCTTCCGATGGACGACCCGGACTGGTGTGATCCAACCGGCGGAATCCCGCCCCTGACAAGGACGGCAAGATCCTCCCTGAGTACAAGGAGATGATTGAGTTGATGTTGTACGAGCTGTACGAGCGGCAAGAAGGGACGGACCAGGCCCTCGTCAAGGCTGTGGAGGAGGATGCTGCCTCGTCTCTGGCTGCCCCTCAAGGCGAGTGGTTTGGCGTCGGCTACTCGACAACCAGTGCTACCGCCGCAGATGCTAGCATTAATGACAGTCAGCATGACCTGTCGACTGGTGCCAGTCGCACCGACTATTGGGACACTTTGCCGCCCGCTGCAACGAGTTCATGGTGGCTTCCCACGCTCGCGCAGGCAAGCAAGCGTACCTCCAGCTCCCAAACGCGATCCTTCCGCCGACGTCATCCAAATCCAATACCCTCCAGTTGCTTCATTTGGTGGACCCAAACCTCTCAGATCCAGCCACTCATTTTGCGCCGGCCAATTGCAGCTCGACCAACCGCGGTGCCACGCAACCCATGTCCGCTCCCACCGTTTCGAGGCTCGTCGTGGTCATCGAAAAGTTGGTCGACTGTCCGACGCGCCGGGCGGTCGATTGTGATGCGCTCGCACTCCTCCTCGAACACCTCAACCGCATGGCGCCGCATGAATCAGTGGCGGAAATGCGGTTGTGGTCAGCGAGCGTGTTCGGCGACGGGTGCGAAAAGGGCCACGGGCAATATACAAATGAGGAAATGTGCGGGTACGACTAGGCCATGGAAATGTTATTGACACTACATGATTCTCCACGCGCCTTGATTGTGGCTGCCACGGGTGAGCACGGTGGGATCAATGGCGTTGACTAGTGATCATGAGCCAAGCAAGTTTGAATGGCGTCAGTGTTGCTCGCTGTTTCTGGGTGTTATCGACCGGCCTATGTGATGCCATTTTTTGTAGTAGTTCCACCGTTTATGGTTGAGTTGTACAGATAGGATCACGTCCATCAACCAATTACTACTTTACTTGATTTGTGAATGTTGACCCAGGTACGGCCAACATGAACTCAAAGTACTCATTGTGGACTATTAACATACCGCAGCGAAACAAGCTGACGGAAACCATATGGAAATCTATATGAATTCTTGAACAGCCACAAAGTCTTGCCAAAACCTTGAGGAAACAACAAAATGGGAATTACACGGACGGAGCGTATGCGGCGAACGAGAAGATGCCCGCCGACAGGCAAGCGACAACAGGAACAGTCAAAACCTATGAATCAATATCACGGAAACATCAAGTCAGTACTGCATGAGAAGCACAACCAACGAAATGTGAAACCAAGCATACCCAAGTTACAAAGATCACACCCAATTTGCGCCAATTGACGGTCCTCCAATTGCCTGTTGAAATTGCCACGCCCACGGCCGATCCGACCAAACACTGCGACGACGACACGGGCAACCCGAGCTTGGCTGCCGTCAACACGGTGAGCGCGGCGCCCGTCTCGAAGCAGAACCCGCGCGATGGCGAATGGTACATGAGCTTGTTGCCGAGCGTCTTGATCACATTGTACCCGTAAAAGAACAGACCCGCATCAATCGCCAGACCGCCGAATGCAAGCAGCTCAATTGGAATTGGAGCGGACCGCGGGATCTTGCCGGTGCGGTGAATCTCGATCACAGATGCCAGTGGGCCGATACCGTTGGCCACGTCATTTGCGCCATGCGCAAAACTCGCACACATGGCCGTGAACACTTGAAGGAATGTGTACAGGTGCTCGGTGCGCGCGTCGTACCGCTCGGCCGCCGAGTGCACGGCTCGCAAACCCTCGTCCGTGACGGTGTTGACGTCTTGCTCGACACCGTGCAACAACGCCGATTTCATGCGTCCCAAGAAGCCCTTGCGCTCGGGCCGCTGGTGAATGTAGTTGAGCGTGTCGGCGTTGCGTTCCCACGCGGGCTTGTCGGCGTGTTTCTCGTCCACGTGGGCCGTTTCGGCAATGGTGTCGAGGGTGCGTGGGCGAGGGCCGACAAAGGGCATGTAGAAGAGGTGCCAGACACGCAAGTCTTCATTGTTCTCGACTGTGAAACACGGATTAAAGAACGTGAGCATCTCTTGCCACAGCAAAGTACCAAGAGCGAAAACGTACTGATGCGAACGACCCAGGGAGTGTAAAAGAAGATGGACCACAGGGCGAAAACAAATCCGATACCGATCGACACACCGAGCACGGCAAACACGGAATCGCCAAACGTCTTTTCGAGGTAGGGCGACTCGAACACAATAAAGAACGAGTTGAGCGCGCCACCAAAGAAGAAAAAGAGTGGCATAAACTTCTTGGCCCGTTCAAAAGAGTTTTCGGCCCGCAGGACGAGCGCGCGGGTCGCATGGAACAAGATGGCCGACACGACGCCGCCGCAGATGGGCGAAAGGACCCAGGATGTGGCAATGCGCGCAAAGCCGCGGTCCATGCCCCAACGGACCGAGCCCCAGCCAAAGGCTGGGATGGCAGTACCGACGAGGGCGGCAACAATCGAGTGCGATGACGAAATGGGCCAACCGCGCCTGCATGAAAAGAGGACCCAGGATGCGGATGCGATCAAGGAGCAGACGAGTGCAAGCATGAGGACATCGGGGTTGCCGGCGAATGATTCCGAACGCACAATGCCACGGATGGTTGTGGCTGTGTTGCTGCCGAGAAGGACGGCGCCACCAAACCTGAGATCCATGAGATCGTAGCACAGGAATCAGTTTCCCTCGGTCCTGGATTGAATGTGATTGAAAAAGAAGGAGACGTACTCAGTGAAGAGGGCGATGAGCACGGCCTGCTTCATGGTCAAGGTGCGAGCAGCAACCGACGGGGCAAACGCATTGGCGACGTCGTTGGCACCGTTAGCAAAGTTGTCAGCGAATGCGACCACAAACGCGACGACTACAGTTCAATACATAAGTCAGCGATTGCACGAAAGTTGACGGGAGAGAGAATCATGAGTCTGGTGCGTACTGACGAGGTAGTAGAATTCTCCTGGCAGCATTGCGAAAGAAAAGGTTGACAAGGGGCGAGCAATGTACGCGGATCAGAGCGAGAGAAGGAGGTTGGGCGTCGAATCCAGGGTGAAGGGAAGGATTGTGCTTGCAACTCGCTGAGTTGGAGATGATGATGTGATGCTGATACATGGCCGTGAGGAAGGAGAGGGTCTGCGTCAACTTATATGGTCGACCAAGTACAGGGACGGCGAGCGCATGAGTCGTCCCTCGTCGTGTGGGTGACAAAATGTCGCCTGCTGCCCCAAAAACGTGAGAGCTACATCTCCGCCAATATCCAAACCAACGTGCACCTACACACGCAATCACCCACTTGACAGCGCCATCACCGCCGCCATGAAGATCTTGGGCTGCCGGCCTTGGTCGCGCAGTGCTCGCTCGGCGTGAGTATCAGCGGATGACAAACCCGAAAACGTGAGCGTGAACAGGCTGGCCAGAAACCATTGAGGCAGCGAATGGTTGAGAATCATGCCACTTGAGGTTTGGTGAAATTGGCCGCTGCGAGGGATGGTGGGAGAGAATAGACTCATGGCCGAAAACGTGGTTGCAGCTGCGCCAAGGGCCGGCGTCGGCCGGGAATGAAGAGATGAGCAGCTAGAAGAGAAGGTAGAAGATGCATGAGGTCATGTGCCGAGGACAGCAGCCTTCCGGAGCCGTGATTTCATTGCAGCACGATATGCACGATGTGGGTGACGGAGATAAGCGTGTTGCAAGCATCTGTTGACCAAAAGGCGTGCATCGAGAACATGCTTCCAGAACAGGCGCCACAGTTGTTCTGGAAGAGAATTCGTTTTCCAGACACGAAAACGTTGTTGGCCTGCACGTAATAAGCTTGGTTGGACCGCCGTACAAACCTGTGGAACCAAGGGACCAAGAGGATGAAATAGCGTCGGGACGCAGCATCGCCCTTCAGGACGGCGCACGAGTCGCTCGAGTGACCAGCAGCTCTGCTGTATTGGCTGGGTTGGCAAGCAAGCTCTTCAGTCATCAGTGAGGGCTGTGCATCAAAGAAATGTAGTACATTGCACTTGATTGAACAGCACAACGGCAAAACAAGGTACATGGCCCACAATGACTCGCATAATCGCATCACACATGGTGGCGAGCACACAACTCGGCAATCCGACGGCACGCCTCACGCAGCTTGTCCTCGACGGGACAGGTAACGATCCGGAAAAAGTTTGGGTATCCAAAGCACTGCCCGGGCAAGGCCATGACCGATTCTTCGGCCATGAGGAACTCGGTGAAGACAATATCGTTAGGAATGTCCTTGAACTGGGTCACGTCGACACCTACAACATAAGAAGAGCGGTGGTCAGTGTGATGTCCAGGACTGACGGCGGTAGCGAAGGTTCAAGGTTACTCACCAACCATGACGTACATGGCACCCTGAGGCACCACAATTTGCAACCCGCTGACCTTGCCCAACTCCTCCTGAACCACCTTGGCATGCTTCTCGAGCTGCGCGTTGGTGTGGTCGTAAAACTCTTGGGGCGTGTCGTGCAAAATCTCTGGCAACGCGGCCTGAATGACGGAATTGGCGCCAATAATCAACTGACTCAGCTTGAGCAACGATGTGCGAATTGCGCCCAGGACGGGGTTTTGCGGGCGGTCGTGCACGAGAATCCATCCAACACGCCATCCGGGCACGAGCCAGCGCTTGGCGAGGCCGCCCACTGACACGACGGGCACGGGCGACGGGATGGACGCGAGCGGGGTGAAAGTTTGCCCCTCAAAGACCATGTCGGCGTAGATTTCGTCGGCCAAGATGGGCAAGTAGTGCTTTTCGGCGAGTGCGAGAACAGACTCGAGGTGCGGGCGGGAAAAGTTGGAGCCGCAGGGGTTGGAGGGGTTGTTGATAAGGATAAAGGCCGTTGTCGAGTCGATGAGAGACTCGAGGTGAACAAGATCGATTTCCCAGTTGCGCTTGGGCTATGAACCAAGATCGTGCAGCAGAGAGTAAGCAATCTGAAGCGGAGCTGGGGCTTGACAGGCCAGAAGATCTGAGGAACGTACGTCCAGGTTGTAGTACTTGATCTTGATTCCCTTGGAATCCGCCAGCGTCTGATAGAGCGGGAACCCTGGCCTGGGCAACAAGATGGTCTGGCCCGGGTTGGCCATGGCCGTGATGCACAAATCGATTGCGCCCGAGCAACCGGACGCAATGATGACGTCATTGGCCGTCAAGGGCGCCGCCTCTACCGTGTACTTTTTGGCAATGGCGGCGCGAGCAGCCTCCATGCCGTGGGCGGGCGGGTATCCGTTGGCCTTGCCGGAGATCAAATGCTTGGTCAGGGTGTCGGTGACGGACTTGTGGACGTTGAAGTTGCCAAAGACGGTCGGGTCTCCGAGGGCGAGCGAGATGACGGGCTTTGCCGGGTTGGGTGCAATCTTCATGTTGTCAACAATGGCGCGGATCGGGTTGGACGTGCGCTCGGACGTGATGGTCATGGGCAACGACCAGCCCTTGCGGCCAGAGCCAGAGAGGGCCGAGGCTTGCTGCTGTTGCTGCTGTTGCTGCTGCTGCTGATGCTGGGCTGACATGGTTGATTTCATACAATGATACTGTTAATGCAGCACTCTTGGGGGAGAGACACACACACACGTCGACGAGACGAATGGTTGTGGTTGTGGTTGTGGTTGTGGTTGTGGGGATGGGGAGGAATCGCGAGACGGCGGATGAACGGTGAGGGCGGGGGCGTGGCAAGTGCGAGACACGCGTCACGTGTCATGAGCTGACCTTGAAATGCGCACGCAGAACTCGGTTTGCCATCTGTCCATGAATCGTGGAGCGTGGATTGTGGGCATAACGAGCTGTGCTCACAGAATGTACCGCACACACATGAATGAACCAACAATGAACCAAAACACATCCGACTTCCCGAGAAACAGGCCAGGCGTTCCCGCCTCCGCTTCCGTCGGTGCCGCCAAACCCGCCGACCAATCCGCTGTCGCCAATGTGAATGCCCAGGTCCAAGTCGGCGACGCCGAGGGTGATGATGACGCGCCAATCGAGCTCGAGGGCGCCTTCAAGGTTCTCTCCGAAGAGGAACTCTCGCAACTCTCAAAATCTGCCCGCCGCCGCTACGCCAAGGATCTGGCCTTTTACGAAAGCAAGGCCAAACGCTTGGAAAAGCGCGCGCTCGAGCGCCAGCGCATCAAGGAGAAACGCAAGGAGCGGCGTGAGGCCGGTCTGCCGCCACGCCCCGTGAAACGGTTCAACAAGGACCGTGTGCCGACGGGCGTGCGTGTCATCATCGATATGGATTTCCCCGGGCACATGATGCAGCTCAAGGATGCAAAGTCGCTATGCAAGCAGATTTCGTTTTGTTACTCCAACAATCGCAAGAACGACGTGAGTGTTGATTTGATGGCCACGGGCATGTCGAGCGCAATGGAGGATATTCTCAAAAGCCAATTTCCAACGTTCCGCAATTGGGAGGATGTGCGTTGATTCTCTCCAATGATGTTGTATATTAATCAGACGAATATCGCTGACGATTCACTCCACTCTCCGTCACATCAAAAATTAGTTCCCGCTGCACCAGCAAGGCTACATGGACATGCTCGCGCCCGAATCCAACGCCGCAACATCATCAACCACTGTGCCTTTGTCGGATTCAACCGAATCCAACCTTCCTCCGCCTCCGTCCATCCCAAAGTCTTCACTCGTCTACCTGACAGGCGACTCACCCAACGTCCTCACCTCCTTTGAGCCCGGAAAAACCTACATCATTGGCGGCCTCGTCGACCACAACAAGTTCAAAAAGCTGTGCCTCAACCGCGCAGAGGAGCAGGGCATTGCCCATGCGCAGCTTCCCATTGGCGAGCACATCAAGCTTGTGTCGCGCCGCGTCTTGGCCGTCAACCATTGCTTTGAGATTATCATCAAGGTCCTTGAGAATGGAGGCGATTGGGGCAAGGCATTGGCCGAGGTGATGCCCGAGCGCAAGGTCAAGGAAAGGACAAAGGGCAGGGGGCGCGGGGCAAAGCGCAGCGGTGAGGACGGCCAGCAGGATGCCCAAGGTGGTGAGGGAGAGGATGATGATGAACAGGAGGATGACGAGCAGCAGGGGCAAGGCGGAGTCAAGCGGCAGCGCAGCTCAAGTCCAGAGGCAAGTGGGGACGTTGAGCGTGCCAACGGCGGTGGCTCGGAGGATGAGCGTCCTGCAGAGAAGCGTGCAAAGAAGTAACGTGTCGAGAAATCGCTCATGCGGAAAGATATAATCTATTTCTGTGTACAATATCCAATTTGTTTTGATTCCACGTTTGCTTTCTTCACGACAAGGTCGCTATTCACGCAACTTACACCCAAGCCTACAACTTGGCTCGATTCAAGGCGTCCAGCCGATACTTGAGCTGCTGCCTCACTTTACTGCCACTCACATCCCACTCGCGGTACAGCTGAACCAGCCGCTTGAGTTCGCGGCTGAGATCTGGGTGTTGACGAATGGCTCGATTTGATACCAGCTCATGCATGACTGAGGAGATGACCGCGTGAGCGATGAAAGCAATGACAACGCAATGACAGGAAAGGAAACCGTACTCCAAGGCAAGTGATACGTGTTCAACCGCATCGGGGCATCAAACGGCCGCACGTCCGCCCCAGCGTCGTCTGCTCCCGACCCAGTCGCCCAACTTGCGATCCAATCCCTGGGTTTTGTGATCCACGAATAAACGCCGCCATGCCCGCCGCCACCGCCCCGGCTGGTATCCGATCGGTGAAATAGGTGGTGGATTGCCAGCTCAAACACGCGCACGTCCTCGTATAGCGTCGAGTGGCCCGCAGTGCCAAAGTACAGAGATCCCGCCACCACGTCGCTCAGGTACACAAGCAAGTCTGAGTCGGGCAGGTCGTGGTTGCGCAAGTTGAGGGCAAAGATGACGAGGTGAGCGAGAAAATCGTCCGGGTATGCGTTGGGTGCATCAATGAAGACGGCGCGGTAGATGTTGGGATGTGTGAGCGCATGGAAGGCCGAGGAGTACAGCTGAGAGATTTCGAGCATGACTGTAAACAGGTTGAGCAAAATGAAAAGAGCAGCGAATCAGCGCGTACAGGAACCACCTGATCCAACCAGCTCGACACCAACGTCAACTTTGCGCCCCTGGTCAGTAAATCCTCGGCAGCATCCCTCACCCGCTTGCCCAGATGCGAGTCGTGCTTGTTGAACTCAAACAGCTCGCGCGCGTTGTCGGCCTCGAGATACTTGACATACATGCTGTGCATTGGCCGGAAACGGCCCATGGAAGATGCCCGCCTGCGCCAGGACCACGAGCGATTGCGTGTGCAAATCAATGATGCCCGTTGCAACAAGCTTTTCCGCCAACATGACGGACGTGGGCGCGCCTTGAGAGTGCGAGACGACAAATACAGTGCGGCACGTCTCGAGCTTGGATTGCCAGTAGCTCTTTGCATTGGGGCGGTCGTCGATACTGGTTGGGACATGGTACGTTGGGTCAATGACCTGCTCAAACATGCGGTCGACACGGTACTCGACGCGGCCCTGGCATTCGAGTGGAATGAGCGTGACGGCGGAATCGGGCAACGTGGCGCCCGGGTAGTGCGTGTCGATGAATTGGCGCAGGGCAAGGTGCATTTGGTCGCAGAATTTGGACGACGTGCCCGTGGGTTCGCCAACCACGCGCTGCACAACTTTCATGGGGAACCAGCCATGAACACCAATGACACAGATGGAAGAGAGCTCGGGGGGAATGCCATGTTCCGCGGTCCATTGGCTTTTTCGTTGCGCCTGGAAGATTGGGTCCAACTGAGGTGGTGGCGGCGATGGCGCAGTGCCGGTGGCGGCGGCCGCTGCCGGCACGGCCGCAGATGTCCAGCGACCCACCCAATCCCTGAGCTTGCGCCATAAGCTGGTGCTCGCTTGCTGTTCTGGCACACGCCCCAAAGCACTCGCTGCGTTGCCAGCGGGATCAGGCGGCGGCGCGAGGTTGGGCGACGGTAATGGAGGCACAGGTTGAATGGGCGGCGGTTCAAAGTCGAGCCAGGGCTCAATGAGGTTGGTTGGCGAATGGCGCTTCCTTCGCGGCGGGCGGTTGGCCGCAGCAGACTCAATGGCGGCACGGGTCGATGTGGTGGCGTCAGAGCCTGGTCCCTCCGCGGCAGACATTGTGTCGGCGCCGCCCGTGAGCGGGTATCGCCGGCGGCGTCGGGTCGGGGTCATGGCCTTGTGCTGTGAGCGGGCAGAAAAGGTATGTGCGGTGGGAGTTTAACCCTGTTTCTGTTTCTCCCTGTCCATTGCCATACATATGTGTTCAGCGTTATGTATTAATGAATGCTCCAGACGTAACGGCACCGACGGCCGCAGTGTAATAACGAAATTGGAGACATCGCTCGCCTCACTCGCCAAGCACAGGACCCCCAATCCCACGACCGAGGTATGCATTTCCCATAATTCTATCAGTATGTCCTCCTGACGTGGCCCATGCATGCATCACGAAGACACGAATCGCAGTGAAAGTGAAACGGGGCCAGGTACCGAGCAGCAAGTTGAGTCAAGCGTCCACGACAACCTCGGTCAAGTGCACATCGTCTCCATCTGCTGCATCGCCAGTGGTTGCCTCTCGTCTGCTGCTCCCACCCCACGTCGTCCCAATCCTCCCCTTCTCCACTCGCCCGCCAAATCGAACACAAACCCGTCGCCTCGAGGCGGCACGGGAATCGGCAACAGCGCATACCACCACGGCCGCACGTCGGTATTCAAAAACACGGCCAAATTGCCTTGCCACCCGAGATCGTACGGTGTGGCACACGCCCCGATTCTTCGTCCTCGTCGCGAAACATCCACTCGAGTTGTGTGTGACCCTTGAGCGTCAGGAACACGTGCCAAATGGCCATGCCGGCGAGGACGAGCCCGAGCACGGCGGCAGTCAGAAAGGCAAACATGAATGCTTCGCGGTTGACTGGGTAGGGCCAGGGTTGGAAGAGGCTGAGGGCTTGCGAGGCGTAGGGAAAGGCGGTGATGGCAACGAGGAGGCCTGGCATTGTTGGATATCGAGCAACCAGGTGAGTCGAGAGTGGACACAAACGGAAATGAAAGCGTAAGGGAATCACGTAGCGTACATCCGATCGAGACGTAGACGAGGAAGAGGACAAAGTATCGGTGGTTGTGGTGGCCGACACAATCTGTAGATTTGCGACATGTCTGAGTTTCCAACAGCGCAGCTTGAGCAAGAGGCTAAAAGACGTACTATTGAGCCCTGAAATGGAGGCGAGAGGGGCACACATGAGCGCGGTCAGTGACAACCGAGCTTGTAAGTGCACGATGTGACAAAAACTAGCGTACAGGGGCAGTCTGAGGGGAACAAAACGCAAGCATGCTAGTAAGAATCGCATTTCCATGAGAGAGAGAGGAGAATGAGATTGAATGACGAGCGTACGATGATCCATTTTCAACACACATCGATTACAAACGCTGCAATGATGGCA